>JAOTOM010004574.1:162500-337500 GCA_034440615.1 Ashinkailepas kermadecensis | reverse complement strand
TTGTGGTACAAGCTATTAGTAGACACTAAAAAATGCTGGTGTAATTGCAAAAAAATTGAAAGTCACTTCCTTATGGTTTCCTTAAGCCAACTGCTCTTGGAAGCCTAAAATGGCTCCTGTGAACTTCACAACCTCCATACACAAAGCATAGGTAGAACTATGTGATCAGACTTTCATATTTTGGTAGTGGCAGGTCTGGTAATTTTTTCTGAAAAGGTGTTTTGGGAATTGTCGGATTTTTTTGGCGGAATATCATGTTTATGAACGTGATTCGTAAGATGCGATCATTCGTTTTCTCCGTAAATGCTCATGTCTCGGTTAATCTTAGCGATAATATCTATAATGCGCCATATATGCCACACTGCTGTTCTTTGTTGCATAATTTATCCACCCTCACCTGGCACTTCTCAGATGTGATTAAAGGGACATTCAACACTTCACGCAGTTGATTCAACACTTTTTCATGTCGAAAATGCTTAATTTCTGCCTCTTTGTCACATAGATGACTAAACTAAACAGACAGCACTGCGCAGCAGTCGGCTTCTGCTCGGTCTCATCTTGCCTCACGACTTCCAAGAAATAGTATAATTCATAATTAAATAGGAAAACCTAACCTAACCTAACCTAACGTAATATAATCTACTCTTATATAAACGAATATAAACTCAGATATTATAATTTCAAAACAAGCATAATATTTATAGTGACGTCATCCGTACACCACGGCCTCGAGCCGTGCTCTGCTTAGTTTTTTCGGGGTTGTGGTGGAAAGTAGTGGTGTGTCATCTATGTGGCAAAGAGGCGGAAACTAAGCATTTTCGACGTGAAAAAGTGGTGAATCAACTGCGTGAAGTGTTGTTGGATGTCCCTTTAATCACGTCTGAGAAGTGCCAGGTGAGGGATGGATAAATTATGCAACAAAGAACAGCGGTGTGGCATACATGGCGGATTATAGATATTAACGCTAAGATTAACCGAGACGTAAGCATTTACTGAGAAAACGAATGATCGCATCTTCCGAATCACGTTCATAAACATGTTCCAAAAAAAACACAAATTCAAAAAACACCCTTTAAGAAAAAAATACCACAGGTCCATCATTTATGAATACCACCATCTTTTTGTTATTTATGCACTGAATATGATGTGGGAGACGACTAAAGGTAGGTGTTCAGGAAACAGAACGTGTTCAGATACCCCCCCCTCTTCCCCTATATATGTAACTATTTACCTACCTAGGTACGATGTTGGTGCGTTCTTTGCTATCTGGTTTCACATCGGTACATGTCTTACCTACATAGGTACCTAAAGCGCAAATTGAGAACAGCGACAACTACACCAGAGTATCCACCTACCCTCACTTCGTCCCCGACTGGCATAACCACAAGACTGCGTGATCAAGAAACAGAACAGCGAGTGCCCGCGCTCCACCACTGTTACTTACGCAAGAAAAGACACTGGTACCCAAATGCGAACATTAAAAAATCCACCTCTTTTACGTCCTCATTTCCGGTCGCACTGTATATATCTCCATAAGCAACTTTAGTAAAAATTCCTACTAAACTTCCGGAAGTTTAGTAAATATTCCTACTAAACTCACTTCCCCTCTTAGTAAATATACCTACGAAACCTTTTCGAGGATGTGTTGTGTAACTAGGGGCCCCCGGGGGGGGGGCGGGGGAGGGGCCCACCGTGGGGGGGGCGGGGCCCCGCCCCCCGGCTTGGGGATCCCCTATAAGAAAAAGGGGGAGGGAAGGGGGGGGGGGGGGCGGGAGGAGAGAAGATACGCGGGAAAGAGGCTCCAGACTGGCAACGAGGCCCCAAGGAAATCAGACCAGGTCCATATAAGTGTAGACGGGTGACGTCATGGTCCCGCGCGTCGCCTTGGCGACGCGTGCCTTCCCATTGGCTTGTTGGTTTCGCGCCGAAACATCCCGGCCGCGGGGAGTGTGAGAATAAAGCTGGCCGCGGGCGGACGTGCGATCCGCCCGCGCGGTGTAAACTCGAAATCGGTCATACGTGTTTGCAATTCGGACCCAGCGACTACAATTGGTGGCAGCGGTGGGATTGACAGCTTTCGGATCGTCTGACTCGCACGACAGGAGCCAGATGACTCGATTGAGTTGTGGCGGACTGAGGAGTGGAGGATTTGAGTCGTCGGAATCCTGTCGTCGGAATCCTGTCGTAACGGTGTGTATCGACACTTATGACTTGACTCGGTGTGACGCGCGAGTACAGCCCCTTACACAAGAGGATGGCGTGTAAGAGATGAGTTGGGGAGTCGCAAACAAGATGAACGGCCATGGGAAGATGGCGGCCCGGCTGAATAAAGAGTCGGGTGATGGTGCTTCTGTCGCCTAGCACCGGTAGACTGCAGCAAAGCACCTTCAGTGTTCGTTGCGCGGCAGCTGACTGGAGTCGCGAAGGTGCACGGCCATGGCAAGATGGCGACCCGGCCAGGTAAAGTTGGGTGAGGGTGCTGCTGTCGCCTAGCAACGGCAGGCTGCAGCAATGTGTCTCCAGTGCTCGTCTACGCGCCAGCTGACAGAGACATGACTCATCGCTAGCAACGGACGACTTTCAGCGTCGGAACCGTGAGTGCCTTGTGAAGGCGAGGAATATATGTCGTTCAATGAGGCGTGTGGCATGATGCAGTCGAGCCAGATGCGTTTGGATATTGGAAGTGTCGAGTGATGAGTATAAGCCGTGTTCACAGGTCTGTCTAGTGGAAGCCCAGTAGGTACTAGCAGAATGGAGCCCAGGTTTGCGATGGTTGGTATGCCAAGTTTCGACGGAGATGGCTCGGTGCAGATATTTTTTAGACGACTATGAGAGGAGGGTAGCCGAACTAGAGCTCCGAGTTCAGACTAGAATCAGGTCTAGTGGACCTGTGCGTAGACCGCGAAAGTGTTACGCCTGTGGCCAGCCTGGTCACATGAGGTATAACTGTGACAAGCGAGATGTTAGGTGCCCGAAGTGCGGCTGCCAGGAGCACGTGCCAGAAGTGTGTGGGAGGTATTCTGGAAACTCGCGGGTCCACCCGAGGGGCTATGGGGGACCCGGACCCAGTCAAAGGCCGTGAGAAGTAAGCTGGGAGGATGTGATCCCGGAAGGGACAAAGTGACCTGGAGAGAAACCGAGTGAGTAAGGTCAATTACTGGATACGTCTGCGCGGGAGCAGACAGGCGATTCTAGTGCATCATAACAGGCTGCAACCAACGACCGCTCAGGTGACCAGGGATGCAGTGCCTGGATGTAAAGCTGGCGTAACAGACACGCCAGCAGGACGTGGCTTGAGCGTGGATGATGAGAGGCAGGGTTTCGGTGAGCCGCTCGCCCCAGCGTCCGGGGTTGGTCATCCGCACCGTTTGATGTGGCATATTCCGTCTTGGCGTGCTGGAATCTGGAGGCGCAGGGGTTCACGTCCTTCCTCCGGAAGCACCGCTCTCGGAACTCGCGCCGTTGGGGAAAGTGGGGATCTCGGCGCGGATGCGTTAGCGGCTGGTGGTGCCGACAGTAACAGCGGCGATCTGGGTCCCGGGAACCCAAGCAACTTCCGTTCTGAGGGAAGAAGGGGATAGGTGGCCCGCTGTCAGGAGAGAACCGGCGTTGATGGGCACTGCAGTTAGCTTAGGAATAGAATGCGCTGATGTCCCATCCGTGGAGGGAGTGGGGTCAGAGACAAATGACCCCGGACCTGGACTTCCCCCGAGTGTACCGCCAACTGTGTTGCGACGATCGAGTCGGGTTAAGCGAGCTCCTGGTTGAGTGTTATTAGAATAGTCGTTAGTTACAGTGTAAACGTGTGTATGATGTGAGGTTGCGCGATGTTAGATTAAGACGCTAGTGTACGAATTGTTGTTAGAACAGCCGCTGGTTACAGAGTAAAACGTGTGTGATGTGAGCACCTGGTTGCGCGATGTTAGAATAAGATGCTAGCGTGCCAATTGTCATAACTAGCGTCGTGCGGAAAATCAGGATCCCGCCGGGGATGCGTTAGTGGATGGGCGGTTTGTTTCGGGTCTACACCACATTGTGAAACTGTGTAATGTCTGTGCGGATTGTGGAACGCTTCAGTCGTTGGGGCGCCTTTGGCGAGTGCTAGATGCCTTGTGCTTAAATATAGTGCATACCCTATTAAGACTTGCGATGGTCTTGCGCAGTCGTGACATCAGTCTTTGTGTTGCGGATAAACCCGTTGCCATGCTGCTGACGACCACTTGTGACAATAGTTCGAACAGCGTGGCGATACATCGTGTGCCATTTCGCTCCGTTGTCATGTCTAGGTCATGTGCATTGAGTGCGCGTGCACTCCTTTTTTCAAGGTTTATAGAGTGTAGAATGTTGACGTCATGGTCCCGAGCGTTGCCTTGGCGACGCGTGCCTTCCCATTGGCTTGTTGGTTTCGCGCCGAAACACCCCGGCCGCGGGGAGTGTGAGGATAAAGCTGGCCGCTGGCGGACGTGCGGTCCGCCCGCGCGGTGTGAACTCGAAATCGGTCATACGTGTTTGCAATTCGGACCCAGCGACTACATAAGCGACGAAGAGCAGAAATGGGGAGGAGGCCCAAGGACGGAAATGATGCCACCGAGGCGGGCAAGGAGCCACCCATGTTAGACAAGAAGGCCTCCGATGCGTGGTGGGATATTCTCACTTTGGAATTAAAGGAGTCCCCCAAAATAGAAGAGGAGGCTCATAATACAAAATGAGGACATGGGATGGAAGATATTTCCAAGGACGCAACAGGAGGCCCAATATGGGTAAGAAGGTCTCAGCAGAAATGAGAGAAGGCCACTGAGATAAGAAATGAGGCCCCTATTTTGGAACAGGAAGACAATAGGAGCGAAGAGTTGGAACCAAGACGCAAGATCATCCTGCTAAGAGGATAATGAGGCTCAAAACACAGATCAGGAGGCCTCCAAGACGTGAGTGGAGGCCCCTAATTTGAAAAATGAGTATCCTAGGAGAGGATAGGAGGCCCCAGAACTCAAGAAAGTGCCAAGAATTGGCAAGGAGATTCCCAGGATTGAAAAGGAGGTCCCCAATACGGGCAGGGAGGCCCAAGAAAATGCCTAAGAGGAGGAACTAAGACGGAAGAGAAAGCCAGTGGATATGATATTAGGTATCGGAGACGCAAGAGGAGGCCCCAAGACGGGTGAGGCTTCACCAAGACAGAAAAGGATGAACCCGAGACGTGGCAGAAGGGACCCAATTCGGAACAGGACGCCACAAGATTGGAAATGAGGCCCCATGATGAGCCAGGAGCCCCACAAAATAGGAAAGGAGAGCCATCGGATAAGAGAGATGGTTCCCAGGCGGAAAGGAAGGCTCCAAGACGAGGAGGAAGGAAGAAGGTTCCCAGGAAATGACAAGGCCACGAGATAGGAAAGGATGCTTGTAATACAGAAGAGAAGGCACCTAGGAGAGAAGAGGAGTCCACCAAGAGATAAGATGCCACCCTTAAGGTAGGCAAAGATCGAATCAAAACACCGAGCAGGATGACTCCAAGACGTGAGAAGAAGCCCTTAATTTGGAAAAGGAGGCACCTAGAAGAAAACAGGAGATCATTGCAGGATTCAAGAGGAGACCCCAAAGACGGGTTAAGAGGCCCCCAGGACCGAATGAGGTCCCGAAGACCGGTAAGGAGGCCCCAGGAAATAAGAAAAGACCCACATGATGGGAGTGGCAGCCTGTACGATATGTGCGCCTGTATGTGGAACCTGATGAGGTTCCAAAAACTGAAGCCTCCCCCCCTTAAGACGAGTAAGACGTCGCCAGGACAGAGGTCTCCGAGGCGTTGTAGCACCTGCGGTGCGTGGATAGGCGTAGGATCTGGGAAGACCACCAGATAGATGTATTCGACAAGTAACACTCGGGGTGTGCACGGTCTAGTCGTATCACCCCCTCAGTGCTGTCTCAACACCTTTCTTAGGATAGATGAAGAAAGAGAGGATTCTGCTGCAGCGGTGACACGTGTCACCGCCGCTGCCTCAGCGTTCCTCGTAAACTGCTCGCCAGGCCGGGACACGAGAACTGAGCTCCAGACAAAATCTGAGATGAGAACTGATTTATTGACGATGTAACGATGATATTGTAGGGCGGCGAGGTCGGAGGCGGGGTCGGTGTGTGTGTGGGGGGGGATGGGGGGAGATAGATGGGGAAGGGTTGGTAGGGGTGTTGGTCTTGAAGTGGGGAGTGGGAAGTGATAGGGGGTTGGTTGGTTGGCAGGGGGTGTCTAGTTAAATCTGGGAGGGGGAAGTGGGAGGTGTCATAGGGGTTGTCTGATCATGTCTTGGTAGGAGAAAAGGGGGGTAATAGGAGTTGTTTCGAGGTCACTGGACTCGTCTTCTGTCGGTGGTCGCAGTGGTCTGGAGTGGTTGGTCTAGTCTCAGTCGTCTGAGTTTGTTGGGGTCAGTGTCGTCTTGGAGGCGTTTGTGTTTGTCTCGTCTTGCTCCATTGCGGTGGTGGTGACGTTGAAGCGTACTGCGGCGCGGCCTTGAGCCAGTTGCTTCCACACTGCCGCCGGCCGGCGGCCATGTTTGCTACGCTCACGGGCGCTGGGCGGGTTCTCTCCGACCCGCGCCGATCTCGTTTCCGGTGGAACGGCTCCCAGCCGGTGCGGCCCACAGCGAGCGGTGACCCGCGAGTCCACGCCGTAGTATGAGCTGTCATCATATGATATATCATCATTTGTCGTCGTATAGTCATCTTGTCGGCGCCCCGTAACTCGTCATCCTGACACAAATTTATATAGCGAGGCCAAGTTTCTCACTACAGCACTTCCATTCGTCAGTGAACCTAGCTTGGTCGTGGCGCCAGGGAAGGACAGAAGAACTACGTTGTTGGAGAGACTTAGGGGGGGGGTCATAAGAGTAATGGGTGGTCATTGGAGTTGGAAATGCGTCCGTCACCGGCCCTCGTCCAGCTTCGGGGCCCTCTTAAGTGCTAAGGTCCCTCTTGTTTCCCTCCATGTCATCCACCAGCATGCCCCTCGGGTCACCGGACTGGCAAATTGAGGGCCTAGGTAATTATCCTGGGTCAAATTTTGGCAACGATGGTTTCTGACAGCTAGATGCGTACGCAGATTTCCAACAGCTCCCACTGGTCCTTAACTATCCATAACTACTTCATGCATGCTCCCACGTAATCCATTTATTTCCATCTTCAATTCCGAACATTCGCTCTCTACTAAAAGTGTTGGCCCGATATTTTCCCTTCCAGTGGTACGTGCGCATTCAGCGAGTCTTACTCTCTCAGACCGTTGCTTTGGGCTTTCTAGCCCAAAGTTAAATGTTAATTACCCGTGCTTAGGTCCACAACTGTGACCGGCTGACGCGACACTGTTGGTTGTGTATGATAAACTACTATTTCCGTTACTGCCTTCAAGGCTCGATGACACTGGGCTTCGACATTCCGTTAGTTTCTGATGGGTCTTATGTCGGGGCTTGAGTAATAATGGCCGACATACCTACACTTTATATGAGTCAAAGCCTTGCCAGGACTTGCATGCTCGAACTTGCGATCGGCGGGCACCCCCACAGGTGGTCCTGGGCCACAAATCGGTCGGGATGGCCCCCCTATCGTCTTTTAACCTATCCTGCCCGGGGTCATATAGGGAGACCCTCAAATCCCCTGCCTGTCCTATCCTTGGGGGCTTACGGAACGCCAAACTTCATCTTCCCTGCCTGTGCCAAAATCGAGAGAGAAAGAGAGAGAGAGAGAGAGAGAGAGAGAGAGAGAGAGAAAGAGAGAGAGAGAGAGAGAGAGAGAGAGAGAGAGAGAGAGAGAGAGAGAGAGAGAGAGAGAGAGAGAGAGAGAGAGAGAGAGATAAAAAAAAAAAAATAGAGAGAGAGAGAGAGAAGAGACGAGAGACAAGAGACGAGAGACGAGAGACGAGAGACGAGAGACGAGAGACGAGAGAGAGAGAGAGAGAGAGAGAGAGAGAGAGAGAGAGAGAGAGAGAGAGAGAGAGAGAGAGAGAGAGAGAGAAACTGAGAGACTGAGAGACTGAGAGATCGAGAGACTGAGAGACTGAGAGATCGATAGACTGAGAGACTGAGAGACTGAGAGACTGAGAGACTGAGAGACTGAGAGACTGAGAGACTGAGAGACTGAGAGACTGAGAGACTGAGAGACTGAGAGACTGAGAGACTGAGAGACTGAGAGACTGAGAGACTGAGAGACTGAGAGACTGAGAGACTGAGAGACTGAGAGACTGAGAGACTGAGAGACTGAGAGACTGAGAGACTGAGAGACTGAGAGACTGAGAGACTGAGAGACTGAGAGACTGAGAGACTGAGAGACTGAGAGACTGAGAGACTGAGAGACTGAGAGAGACTGAGAGACTGAGAGACTGAGAGACTGAGAGACTGAGAGACTGAGAGACTGAGAGACTGAGAGACTGAGAGACTGAGAGACTGAGAGACTGAGAGACTGAGAGACTGAGAGACTGAGAGACTGAGAGACTGAGAGACTGAGAGACTGAGAGACTGAGAGACTGAGAGACTGAGAGACTGAGAGACTGAGAGACTGAGAGACTGAGAGACTGAGAGACTGAGAGACTGAGAGACTGAGAGACTGAGAGACTGAGAGACTGAGAGACTGAGAGACTGAGAGACTGAGAGACTGAGAGACTGAGAGACTGAGAGACTGAGAGACTGAGAGACTGAGAGACTGAGAGACTGAGAGACTGAGAGACTGAGAGACTGAGAGACTGAGAGACTGAGAGACTGAGAGACTGAGAGACTGAGAGACTGAGAGACTGAGAGACTGAGAGACTGAGAGACTGAGAGACTGAGAGACTGAGAGACTGAGAGACTGAGAGACTGAGAGACTGAGAGACTGAGAGACTGAGAGACTGAGAGACTGAGAGACTGAGAGGACTGAGGGACTGAGAGACTGAGAGACTGATAGACTGAGAGACTGAGAGACTGAGAGACTGAGAGACTGAGAGACTGAGAGACTGAGAGACTGAGAGACTGAGATACTGAGAGACTGAGAGACTGAGAGACTGAGAGACTGAGAGACTGAGAGACTGAGAGACTGAAAGACTGAGAAGTCTGAGAGACTGAGAGACTGAGAGACTGATAGACTGAGAGACTGAGAGACTGAGATACTGAGAGACTGAGAGACTGAGAGACTGATAGACTGAGAGACTGAGAGACTGAGAGACTGAGAGACTGAGATACTGAGAGACTGAGAGACTGAGAGACTGAGAGACTGAGAGACTGAGAGACTGAGAGACTGAGAGACTGAGAGACTGAGAGACTGAGAGTCTGAGAGACTGTGAGACTGAGAGACTGAGAGACTGAGAGACTGAGAGACTAAGAGACTGAAAGACTGAGAGACTGAGAGACTGATTGACTGAAAGACTGAGAGACTGAGAGACTGCGAGACTGAGAGACTGAGAGACTGATTGACTGAAAGACTGAGAGACTGAGAGACTGAGAGACTGAGAGACTGAGAGACTGAGAGACTGTTAGACAGAGCAACAGCGGGGGAAGAGACCGGGGACATTCCCACCTTGACCGTAACCGCTGAGTGACGTGGGGCCCCAGCAGATCTCCTAAGATACTTTAAATCCCCATGGAAAGAAGGTGGTTATTTAGCATGTGGTGAGCCAGAAGACCTGCCCTCTTCATTAACGTCTTTCAGGAACCAGGTGGTTCTCCCGTCGTCTGAACTCCCATCAGTAATTTGCGTGCGTGATTATGTATTCATTTCTACCATTCATTTATAAACTATAAACATTCATGTATCCTCCACAGCAACCTTGAACCATGCATTTCTAAACTATAAACATTCATGTATCATCCACAGCAACCTTGAAACCATGCTCCATAATACCCTTGATCGTCACACTTCGCTCCTCCCCTTTACCCTTCCCGGGGCTACCAATAGCACCGCTGGCTGGGGCCATCACATGCACACAAAAACCGGTGGCGGACGGGTCTCATTTTGGGCATGATGGGTGAAGCATACTTCGCAACTCCCTGGTCTGGTTCACTCACAGTTCGCGCTGTCAGCTTCGTTTTCGCTGTCTGGCAGGGGTGGCCCAGTCGACCCACACGCGAGCGAAATTCACAGTTTAACTCATCATTGTCCACATTCACTGCACTTCACAAGAGTCTCGACTGCTCTCTAGGGCTGTGTGCTTCCGAATCTCTTGGGTGGTCTCCTCCCGACGACCATCTTGGGTGGTCTGCCCACGACGACTGCCTTGGGTGGTGTGTGTCCGACGACTCTCTTGGGTGGTGTGCCTCCGACGACTCTCTTGGGTGGTGTGCGTCCGACGATTCTCTTGGGTGGTGTGCGTGTCGACTCCCCCGGGGTGGCGCTTATAAATGGCGTCGCCCCTGGGAGTGGCCGGCCCCCAGGCGTCAGGCAACGCACGCCATCTTTCTTTGTGCCCCGTGGCCTGGCTGGTGGCTGATGGCTGATGGTGCCGGCTGGTGACGCTGGTGGCTGGTGACTGGTGACTGCTGGCCGCTGATTGGCGGTTGGCGGTTCCGGCTGTCCAGAGCGGTGGCTGCTTCTGGGCTACTGGGTCAGGCTGATACCCAGGCGGAAGTATTTGCTTGCTTTGGCAGCGGCACCAAGTGGCTGCTGTTGGCAGAAGGATGTGCGCGTTTTGGCGACGAGTAGGCTTTGTGTTTGCGCTTGCTTTTCACAAGTTTTACCTCAGCGGCGCGAGTTTCCGGTCGCGACGGCTGGATGTGTCGCGGGTCGGACCGCATCGCGACCGCATGAAGCGCCGTATTGAAAAATGTAAGCCGTCTTATAATATAAGTTGAAATAATTGCGGGGTTGGGTTAGGGAAACATTGAGGTGGAAGTTCCCCTCAAAGGTATATAAAACAACACCCCTGAGTCGAACGACTGGCAAGTGGTAGCGAAACGGCGAGAAGTAGTGGCGTTGCCAGCTAGGGTATGTTGCAAGGGCTGATCCAAGGGGGAGGAAGCGAAAGTGGAGCCCCTTATGACCCGAAGGACACCTCTCTGGGATGATGAAGTGTACCCCCTCCCTCTAATTTCTCAGCGCAACGCGCTCCTCGGCCTGGGAACAGCAGTCCTCTGGGAGTCCGAACGCACGCCGCGAATTTTTCGGCGAAAGACACTCCTCAGACAAAAACAAATGGTGCCCCTCTGGGAGATTGGAGTGCACCCCGTCCAAATGTTCTGGACCAAGAGCCGCCCTTCTGGAGAAATGACGCCTCTTTGGCAAAATCATAAATCTGTCAGTGGCATGATGTAGGGGGAAGGGGTTTGTACCCTCCATGGAACTTCCGCTCAATCCTCTTTGCGGATTGGTGGGTACGCCCACTAGCCGATCCAGGGAGGGGCCATCCCGACCATGGCCCCGAGCGTTTAAAATGGGGGGGGGGAATAGTGTCTTTGCCCCCCGAAACCAACAGAAGTAAACTGAATTAAAATGCAGTAACCTTTGCCGAGGTTAAAAAATGTCGTCTGGATGAAAGAATCTCAAATGTTAAAGGTATTTCTATATCATTGTTTGAAAGCCAATATGGTGGCATAGTACATTCTGACACATCCAGGGTTCTATGCTGCTCAAGTTCTGCTTACAGCAAGAGTTGACAAAATCGGATCTGCCCAAGGCGATATGATCTGCCAGTGTATACACGTGCACGAACGTTGACGTGGTACAAGACGTTGAACGTGAACGTGAACGCTTTGGTAAACAAGAACAAAAATCCCGCAACTTAGAAGCGTTGGAGGTAGGCTGGGGCCCCTGTACAGGAAATTATGTTGTCATTAATTATTATTGTAAAAAATGGGTCCCTTTGACAAATAGTGGTAGAAATCCGATGCTTTTAACCAAAAATAGTGGGAGAATGGGCACCCTCCAAATCCCTTCGACCCCCTCCCCTGATGCAATTCCTAAGTACGCCAATGGGGGAGGAGGAAGGGGGGGGGGCTGACGCCGAAAACCGAAAGTTGCCCCCCCCCCCAAGAAAGTACGCCGAAGTCTGTACTCTCCCATTCAGTTGTGTAAGCCACTCAACCGGAAAATATGAACCACATATCTAGAGAGCAAGGAGGGTGGGGGCGAAAGCAGAGCCGCCCATTCATATCTTTGAGGGTGAAACTGCCCCCTCAATGCTGGCTTCACCCCACCCGCAATAATTTCAACTTCTAACATGGGAGCTTAAGGAATGTGACCCCCCCGTATTTATTTTGGGCTGCCTATTGCCTTCATGTACTTTGCCCCCTCCGATCATTTTAAGAAATCAGCATCGGTGGGCCGATCCTTTCGGCGAATTGGGCTCCCTCTCACAGATGCCTTCACTTCGCATCACAACTTCGGAACGGAGCGTAATAAATCAATAAGGAAATAACGGTGAAGTTCCTTGATCAATTCTGTATCATGAAAGGCAGATGCAATTCTCCTGGGGTGGCTGAATCAATGGGAAAAATATCCAATGCGAAATGCGTACCCCGAACTTCCATAGGCGCACGGCCTAAAACTGGCCGCGTTTCCGTGTTTTTACTTACCCTCCGCTAGGTGGCAGGTTGGTTCTGCTGATACGCGTAGATGAAAGGCACCGACGCGGAGTCTCCAATCGAGCCGTACATCCAAGATACCTTTACTAGAAGGTAGATCGAAGTTTTCCTTCAAGCCCGCATGACGTCATCCGAAGGTTTTTTTAATATGGTATCAATATGGTTGCAGAATACTTTTTTCAAATCATACGCAATGGTTACTTTTATTTTGCTTCCTCTACAAGCAAGTATATTTATCTTCCGCTGACTGAGTTATTAATATTGTCCTGTTCTTTCCATTGAACATTTGTTACGACACATATTTTTCTCATGCATTGGCAAGGTTGGATTTGTGCATTGTGATCTTGCATGTTGAGAGGAATATTTTGTAGTCATCCAGTATGGATAATATTTTTTTAAAACCTTATAATAATAATAATGACCTTTATTTCGCACCATTCTAGGTACATATCTGGGCTACCATACTACAACACACACTGACTTCATACATACAGACCAGCAATGCACAACCAAACTGAGACAGCAACCACAAGGTGCCACACCTGTCCTGTTCTACCCTGGGTCAGGTAGGTCCCTTATGCATCGTAACTCAATCTGCACCCCCTCGGTGAATTTTGAGCACATTTACTTGATCACAGCAGCTCATTGTCAAACTTAGGAGGTAACTTAGGAGATTCAACCTCCAGATGAGAAAACAAGAAACAATTTTCTGAAGAGGGTAGTGTTCTGGATTACAAAAATCCACGAGGAGCATATTTTTCCAAACATGTACATATCTACCTACATTGACATACAACAGTCATTGAAAACATAGCTTTTTCTAGGCCAGCTAGACAAAGGGCACGGTGCATTATTCCTTGATTAATTTTGCATGAATTATTGATGATACATGCATAATTGAATATTCATGTACAATGCAATAATGCTATGAATGCCTTCCTGAAACTTTCCATGAGTTGCAGTCTGATTTCCTGTAGTATGAATTCAGCATCTAGATATTATGTTTGAATGTAACACATCTCTGTTTCAGGTGTCATGCCTTACTGTACAGTACCAGAGCATAGAGGTGGCACTGGACAGGCAACTTTAATAAAGAAGAAATCTGGTTACACCATTCTTATCAGGATTCTGCCTGAGCAAAATCTCTTAGCATACAATAAAACACGTATAAGTTCTTAAATGTTGGGGAACCAAGAGTATACTCCAAGCATTTCAAAGAAATCGATAAGAGAAGAAACCTAAAGAAAGATCTGCTCAACCCTGCCTCTTTGCAGCGAAGCAAATGTCTCCTACCATCAGCTATTCCTACCATAATATTCCCACCAGCCAAAACCCTGGGTAATCCTGATTTTTATTTATTATTATTGATGTTTACATCATTTGCAAGATTACTTTGTTGTGTTTTTCCCTGCTTCATTTGCATGTTGACAATGTTTTTCCTCCACCAAAGAAGAAGATTGATAGGCCTGGTTAGGCTATATCCTTTTATTTCAATATTTTGATACTTTTCTCTGAGAAAATAGATTAGGCTAGCTAATTTTATGCTAGGTTACCTTGCAATTTCTAAAGCTTTGAATAATTAGTTATTGTATATGAACCAATTTAAAGCCCTCATTTTTGGTATGATTTTGCTTTTCAACGAATTTGTGTGCTTGTTGGTAAAAAATATGTTCTATGTACACCGAAATAACAATCATGATAAGACCCTCATGTCAAGCATTTACCACTAAGTTGTAGCTACACTAAGTGTGGGTAAAAGGTATGAGAAATAGATGATTTGGGTCAGATCTGCTGACTGAAATGGTGCATGCATGAGCTACATTTTTTACAGAATGGACAAAGAATGATATCAGGTGACAAATGTATCCATTAGATACATTTACAGTTGAACAAGTTTTTTTTCTGCTATATAGTGGGCTGGATCCAGCCCACTATATCTGTTCTATCATCAAAACTTCGTCTGGAATACAAGCATACTCATTTTTGTTGGAAAAATAGCATAGTTCTTGTCATAGGAACACATGTTCAACTTTATTGACAAAAAGTATCAAGCCTTTTGGAATGGCATTATATAGGTTTTGTTTAAGTGATTGGAGCACGATTGGTCAATGTCCTGACCTGTGTATTTTAAGTATATGTCTCAAACTTAGTATAAAGGAGAGGTTATCATGAGATAACAAGTGAGTGATGCGTATATTTAGGTTGATTCTTTCCATCAACAATTATAGGATTTGTGTAAAATGCCGCCACACGCCACGGTCTTCACTGCGGAGTTGATGGCCATCAGCAAAACTCTTGCATACATCGAGGTTGACGACGATATTTTACATGTTATTTTGACTGATTCTCTGAGCAGTCTTGTGGCGTTGCGCAGTTTTAACCAGCAACATGTCATCGTACGAGACATTTTATCGCACCTTACTTCTCCGCATCGCATGGGAAAACAGGTCATACTTTGCTGGATTCCAGCACATGTCGAAATCCGTGGTAACGAGCTGGCCGACAGGGCTGCAAGGCGTGCAGCACAAGCGCCAAGGAGTCGCGTTCTCCCACTTCTTGCCAGTGACTACTACCCAATTATCTCATCATTTATCATCAGACAGTGGCAGGGCAAATGGGACCAAGTGGAGTTCAACCAATTAAAGCAAGTCAAACTATAGTTAGCTCCGTGGCCAACGTCCTTCAGCCAAACTAGAAGGGACGAGGTAGCCATCTGTCGTCTCAGAATTGGTCACACTCTAGCAACACATAGGTATTTATTGTGCGGGGACGACAGGCCGAAATGTGTTAGGTGTAATGCCGCACTGACTGTGCACCATGTGCTGGTGGCGTGCCAAGCATACACAGAAGAACGTAGGCGCCACTTCGGATATGATGCGAATGCTCTGAGGTTGAAGGACTTATTGGGAGATTATTCCCGATTTATACACAATGGAGCAGTTTTGTGCTTTCTTGCGGAGATGGGATTTGACGTAATACATGCACCTGCCTAACTGATTATTTGTTTCCCAGATCTTATATCAAGCGCCTTAATAGCTACCGATGTTTTATATTCGTTTGTGAGTATGACGCGTGCTTAGGCAACCTTGTTATGGGTGAAATATAACCCAATGGGGTTGACGCACCCTAAAACCCCAATATTCATAATTAAGATGGCAAACATGCATAAGAAGCCTCTGGGCCATTTTTTATCACAATGTTGTTTTTCTGGTGATTTCTGATTTCTGATTGTTCCTTTGGAAAATGAAAACTTCCAAGGATATAAGCACTTTAAGTTCAAGTACTTCTATCTAAGAAATCAGTCCAAGAAAAGAATATCAAAAACATTGAAATTACTTTAAAAAAAGCAAGAAGAAAATTGACTACATATACCTGCTGTCCCACCTCAACAACATATGGGAAGTGTGGGAAAAGGTTTTGGGTGTGGTGGTATATAATGAAAAATAACATACAATTATCAATAAATATTAATGCAACCTAACCTAGCCTACTGATGTTCGACGGTCTAACACCTACCGATGTTGAATCACTTAAACGCACTAATATTGGATTACTTAAAACCTACGGATGTTGGATTGCCTAAATATGATTTTAAAATGTGATTTTCGAAATAAATTGCAGAGGACTGTCCATAATAGCCAATGCACGTGGAGGGCATGTATCGTGAAATAAATATATAAATAGGGAGACGTCAGCCTTCCACAGCCGCCGGCTGCCAGCGACCATCGTGCAGACAACGGGTCAGGCGTGCACGGTCAAGTTCGCGGACCGCCGATAGTTCATTCACATAATGACCAGATCAGGTCGCGAGTGATGCCGTTGCTGTATCCGTTCCCGAAGCCGTCCCGTCGGCTTCTGCGACGTCATTTGCCCGAGGGGTATCTCAGCTGAGGCCACCATCAGTGGTAGCCTTACCTGCTGGCGTGTGTGTTCCCTTGCCGCCCCAGTTCAGTACATAATATATATATGCATATATATATATATATATATATATATATATATATATATATATATATATATATATATATACAAATACACAAATATATATATTACGTGGGCTATATGGGGCCTGCTGTCGGTGGCGAATCCAGGGAGGGAAGTTGGGGCATGTGCGCCCCCCCCCCCCATAAAAGGTGGCGTCCCTTCGACTAGGAAAATGCGTCCCTCCGCGAAGGCTCGAGTGCACCCCAGCACCCTCTAATTTTTCAGCCACAGGCGCCTCTCGGCAGGAAAGGCACCCCTCAAGCTACTTTCGCGGTGGCGCCACTCCAAACACGTGTCCCCTCCCCAAGATGACAATTCCTGGATCCGTCCCTGCCTCTTGTGGCAGCTATTGGTTTCCTGTAGCGGCTATGGGACCTCTTATGACGACAGAGAGCCTCCTCGTGCGGTCTAGGGGCGGTCAGATCATTTCAGGCGGTCTTCTGTGGTTACGCTTCGGAAACTCTCCTGCCACTGAGGGGAAGAAGCTAAGGCGCACTCAGCTCCCCCCCCCCTCTGTCTGTCCTTTCTTTCGCTCTTGAACGGGGGTGACAACTTGACCAGCTAAAACGGACGGTAGAGGGAGCCTACCAATATCGGGAAAAATCCCTTTATTTTGGAGGCACTTGATGGTCAGCCTGCCGGAAACGGCACATTGTTAGGCAGGAAAATTGTTACTGGGTCATTTAGGGTACATTTTGCTGAAGCTGAAGAATAGGTCTTTCAATTGGTATACGTCAAAGTAATCTATATTGCCATAAAACATGAAAGAGAGCGTAGAGAAAAACAGTAAAATTGCATGTAAACCAATGGTGAAGGGAAGCCTTCAAGCCCGCTACCAAACCAACTTCGTGGGGGCCCACGTACATCATCCATGCTTTTACGACACAGGCGTGTATCATCAATGTTTAAGGGCCGAAATAGACTCAGTAATTTTTGTGGCACATGTACTAAAATACTGAAAGCTGTTTTCTTGCGCGTTTTTAAAGACAGAGTTGCGAAATTCTGCATGCAAGCAGACATTTTCGTGCGAATTCTAGTAGTATGCACTTTATGTGGCTGAGTTCAGCAGTTTGAGCGTGATAAATGTTGTAGTGCAAATCGGCCAACTTTCAGTACTTTATAGTATCTCCCTCGGTAAACAAGTGCGATGCATTCTGGGTATAGTACGGTGAAGCAATCGGCGCGCATGCGCAGTTCAGTTTCATAGTGGGTCAGGTCGGAAAATGGCGGCTGGTGGGTCGCTGGACGATCTTATAAATAGTAACGTGGATGAGAATGCTTATACAGCTTTGGTTGGCACGCTGCAAGGTCAACTTTACTCCGGCCAAGCACAAGGCAACCAAACAACAGTGTCCGGTGCAACGGTTTCATGTGACCACGTCGCGTCCGTCGTCAGTGCGTGTGGTGCCGCGGCCGAGGGCGGTCGCGCGCCGCCGAGCGCCACTCGGAATGTTGTTGTTTCGTCTCAATCTGACATTAAAGGTGGCTCCTTGAATATTTCCAGGGGCACGGATGCCGGTGCTGCCCTTGTTAGGAGTGTGCCTGCTCACAGTCAACCAGGCGTGCTACAGACTGCTCAGTTACCTGGCGCCGTTCCCTCAACGATTGTTGGGTCGGGGAATGTCGGCAGTGTTTTACATAATGCAAGTGTTGTGAAAATCGTGCATGCTGGAGGAGTCCAAGCAGCAGGATCTCAAAGTGGAACATTTACCATCAACAGTGGCAACCTACCAAATGGATCTACCAGCAATGCACAAACTGTCATAACAAATGGCAAGCAAACAATGACTGTGAACAACACAAACAAGGTGTTAACTGTGGCACCAGCTTCTGGTGCATCCACTATAATAACAGTGAGCCATCCAGCCAATGTAGCTGGATCTACCACCAGTGTGGCTGCAAGTGCTGTGGTGTCAGGTGGCATGCAAATCCTCAATGTGAATCAAGCCTGTGCTCAATCACCAGGCCTGCAAGGGCAGAAAACACTTGCTCCTCGTGTTTTGCTGTCGCCTCAAGTTTCCAACAGGGCTGTTCAGCCAGGAGTAAGTATGAATTGGATGTTTTCCCAATGAGCTTTGCTAATCATAGAAATTTGCAAGTTTTCTTTTCCAAGTGGTTAATAGCATCACATACTATATGACCATTGCAGTCGATGCACCCTTTAAACCCCAAATTAATAGCAACACATTGTCTTGAAGTCTACCTTGACCTACACATCTATGGTATTCTTCAAGTATTACCCCTCACACTTCCTTTATCTCAATGTATCCAAGCTATCATCAGCTGACTGCCAGTCAGCTGTTGGTGATGTCACTCAAACATACCGAGACACCCCCCAGCTGGGTGCACTGAATGACCCAAGGGCATCACCAGGAATGTTTCTAAGGGTTAGGTTAGGTTAGGTTTTCAGCATCATGAAAACTGAAATAGAATCTGCACACCCTCCCCTAGCAGGAAATTCTGGTAATCTACCTTTTGGCCGACACATACTAACAGGGTTAGTGATTTGTAAAGAGGTGTCCAGTGGGGAACAGTGATGCCATGAGTCGGAAGTGACGTCACGACGTCACAAGATTCGGAGGATTCTGGTTTTCCGGTTAGGTTAGGTTAGGTTTGGCTATATTATGCTATGATACATTTTGTATATTATGCTACATTATCTTAGTCTAGGTTAGGTGGTAATCTTTACTGACACCCGACTCCCGTGACATTACTTCCCTGACTCCTGTGACATCACTTCCCTACTGTACACCTCTGCAAATCACTAACCTTGTCAGTATGTGTCAGCCAAAAGGTAAAGATTACCAAAATTCCTTGTGCTGTATCTAAAGTGCCATCTCAACCACCACCCATTGAAGAAAAATATCCTGTGAAGCCCTGAATATATACCTCCACAACTGCTTTATAGACATAAATTTGTTGCTGATGCCCATGGATGAGCGGTAATCTTTACCTTTCGGCCGACACATACTGCCAAGGTTAGTGATTTGCAAAGAGGTGTACAGTGGGGAACAGTGACATCACAGGAGTTAGGGAAGTGACATCACGTCACAAGTGCCAAAAAATTTGCTTTGGAGGATTCTGGTTTTCCGGTTAGGTTAGGTTAGATTATATTATGCTATGATACATTTTGTATATTAGGCTACATTATCTTAGTCGAGATTAGGTGGTAATCTTTACCGACACCCGACTCCTGTGACGTCACTTCCCCGACTCCTGTGACGTCACTGTTCCCCACTGTACACCTCTTTACAAATCACTAACTTTGGCAGTATGTGTTGGCCAAAAGGTAAAGATTACCTGGATGAGCACTGCATCGATCCCTTATAAATATTCTTGGTGATGCCCTGGGGTCATTCAGTGCACTCAGCTGGAGGTGTGTCTGTACGTTTGAGTGACGTCACCAACAGCTGACTGGCAGCCAGCTGACAGTGACTCAGATGCATTGTTTATATAGGGTCTGTTCCTGAACCTGCTCCAAGCTGCTCCGAGCAACTTGGAGTAGCTGCTCCTTGTTCCTGTGCATTTTCGGAGCAGAACGGAGTAGCTCCAACTTACTCCAACTTACTCTGGCCGAGAGCAGGGGCAGCTTGGAGCAGCTTGGAGTAGCACAAATGTGGTGCTGAAGATACATTTGCAGAACGCTTTGGGTCTGTTCCTGATCCTGCTCCAAAAAAAGAGTAGAGCAACTTGGAGCTCCAAGTTGCTCTACTCTTTTTTTGGAGCAGGGTCAGGAACAGACCCATAAAGAAAGTGTGAGGGGTAATACTTTAAGATTACCCACATCTACTTACCTACCTATGCACAACCTAAGCATATTGATGTTTCTGCCCTTAAACCAGCAATATTGTCGGAGTGACTCACGCATGCTGCCATTTAAATGTAACCACAGAAATTCTGGTTTCATCCTGCTGCACCTTTGTTTTTTTTTGCTCATCATTTGTAAGTATTTTCTTGCAGCATCTTGAAATGGTAAATTTATGGTTTTAGGTGTTTTGTGAATTTTGGGAATATATAATTCCATTGCAATGTTTATGAATGTGACTAAGATGATGGGACCACTCATTTTCTATGCAAATGCTTACTTGTAAGGTTGTGAGCAAAATAATGCAAAAAGGGGCTTTGAGTTAGGTAACAGCATGAAGACATGTTTAAAAAATAAAATGCAAATGCAACATAACCTAACCTAACCAAGCCTAACCTCCCTTTGGAGAAGAAATCCTAAAAATAAAATTAGGAAAATGATTTATTTAGCAATTTATCAAACCTACCTAACATCAGCTGCATGTGAAGAAAAAGCAAGTTTCAATTTTTTTTGATTTGGTAAAAAATTTGATAAAAATCCAACTTAAAAAACCTAAACTGACCTAACCTAACCAAACCTAGCCGATATGTTTGCTTTATAAAGGCAAACATGTGTATTTTCAAAATCAAATTGAATGTACATGAGTGAGTGCAGACACATCAAGATGCTGGTAAGCATATTTGCAATTTGGCTAAAATTGACGTTGATCCAGTTGGTGAAAATGTCTAGAAATATACCTACATGCAAGTGTGAAATACCTATGCATGAAATGTTTTAAAATATAAAATCAGAATAAGATAGGTGTTTTGGGGGTAAATTCATCTTGTACCTAACATGATTTCAAGTAAAGAGATGGTCTACTGTTCAATTCAATTCAATTTGCTGATAGTTTGTCATTCTTATCATTCTCATTAACATAAGCATCCCTATATTAGGCATCTCCCATGATAAACATAAAGATGCACATATGAGTAGGCTATGGGCTCAAAATTGAGTTTAAAGGAATTTAGCGATATTCTAAATGATATTGTTTCATGGCGAATTTTGACATCCTAGTGGACTGATTTCGACATCTCACAGCTAACGAAAACCAATATTTTAATGCTGCATTAAGACATTGTCCCCATTCATCCCCATGCCAAATGCATGCTTTTCAGTTGATGAACATTCATACCTGTAGCATCCTGCCTAACCTAACCTAGCCTAATATCTTTTTATACAAAAAGTATTAAAAACTTGCCAAAATTAACATTATATTTCAGAACACTCCAAGAAATGCATTCTCTTTTGCCACAGGACGGAGTGGTCACATCATCTTAATCATGTTCAGAAGCATTTTTCTACAGTATTTTTTCTTGAAGTGCCATTGGGCTTGAAGTAAAAGAGAAATACTTGAAGTAAAGACAGTTTCAGGGCATGAGAAATAGATAATGTCCTCTATGCACCATGTCAGAAGTGTGCTCAACATGCTGTATGGATCTGGTTCCATATCCATCACCAGGTTAGGGTAAACTATATATCCCAGCCCATCTAGCACCATTCACCTGATATTGCATATCACACTCCTCAACAATTCCAAACTCCTCCAATCATGCCCCATTGTACTACCATAGCCAGTCTTATCAGTAGCATATACCCAAAGGTTGGTGCTGAATCCACTGCTAGGTATACCCTATAATCTATATAGTATAATATAATAATAGTAGTATAATATACCCTATATAGCTAATATGATAATCAATTTATCAGCATGATCAAAAATAATTTTCAGACTCCATCCATGCCTACCTACAGGGGCCTGTACAGTGCACACCCACTATGGGTGCTATATGACCATTGCAGTTGATGTGCCCTTTAAACCCAAATAACTAACTAGTGCACACCCACTTAGCATAGATATCACCCCATTCATCACCCCTTAGACCTCAAAAATAATATTTTGCAACCTAAAATGGTTGTCCACCCTATTTTTAAATACATTCAATGAGGGACTCTCCACAACATCAGCAGGCAGACTATTCCACTGATCAACTATCCTTTGACTGAAGACCTCTTGTTGCTTAACTGTCCTACACCTTTATTTGTCTAACCTGAATTGATGACCCCTATGTGATAGTCTAAATACAAGGGCATCATTCAGATTGACCTGATCTAGCCCTTAATCATTTTATACCTTTCAATCATATCACCCCTTAATCTCCTGTATTTGAGTGAGTACATATCTAATGCCATAAGTCGTTCCCCATATTATAAGTTACCTAGTCCACTGATGGGTCTAGTGGCTTTGTGCTGCACTCTTTCTAGCATATCTATATCTTTTTCTAAGTAAGGGATCCATGCCTGTACAGAGTATTCCAAGTGGGGTCATGCATAGGCCAAGTACAGCATTTTCGTCACTTTTATGCTCTTACACCTCACACCCCTATTAATGATTCCCAGCATTCTGATTGCCCTGTTCCTAACTGAGACACATTGCTTTTTTAACTTTAAGGTCTTGAAACTAACACACCTAAATCTCTGTCCTCTTCAGTAACATACAATCTCCTACCTCCCACTGTATATCTGAAAGTCTCACCTCCAGACCCAAGCCCCAAAGTCGTCAAATCCCTAACTACTATCGGAAAAAACGTCGTATTCTGCTGGACCCCCAGCCATGTTGGACTCGCAGGTAATGAAGCTGCCGATATAACCGCTAAGCACGCAATCAGTAATGGCCGTGAAGTTCGTCTGCGTCTTCCTCCAAGTGATATATACCCCTCCATTATATCACATATACGGTCCGAATGGCAACGAACCTGGAACTCCAAACCTAGTAAGTTGAGGGTTATAAAGCCGGTACTGGGTATGTGGCAGTCCTCACACCGGACCTCGCGACGGGAGGAAGTAACGCTCTGCCGATTGAGGATTGGCCATACATTCGCAACACATAGCTATATACTGACCGGTGATGACCAACCTTTATGCCCACGCTGTTCGGACCCGCTTACCGTGTATCATGTTTTAGTAGATTGTGTACTACTGGACCCTCTCCGACGCCATATTTTAGGACGGGTAAACATCGACACTTTACGAATGCTACTAAACAATGACTCTGAGGTTGTATCGTCTGGATACATTTTTACTTTTCTTCAACAAGCACGTTTTGATGTAGTATATCGCCGCCCCTGAAGACTATTAATTACTGACTACTATAGGAGCATAATAGATTAGCTATCAACACAGTTATGGGCGCAAAATGACCTTTGCAGTCGACGCGCCCCTAAACACCAATTCATCATCATCATCATCCAGACCCAAGATGCATAACCTTACTTTTTTATAGCTGAAAGACATCTGCCATTTATCAGCCCACTTTTTTAGATCCTCCAAGTCCAGTTGAATATTACTAGATTGCTCACAACTGTTAGCCACTCCTACCAATTTGATGTCATAAGCAAATTTGAACACCCTATTCCTAAGCCCTACTTCAATGCTATTCACAAAGATGATAAAGAGAAATGGCCCTAGAACAGAGCCCTGTGGCACTCCACTCAGAATGTCCTTCCATTCAGATTTACATCCTTTTAACACTACCCTTTGTTTCCTTCCCCTTAACCATGCTTCAATCCAACCTAGAATAGTGGTAAAGAACATACCCTAGCACAATTCCGGTTGAAGGGATTACATATGATGTGCTATGTTATACAATACAAGTTTATAGCCTATGATGTGCTATGTTTTGCAATATCTGTGTATAGCATTGGTGTTTGTATCATTTGTGTTGCTATCATTATCCCGAAATTAGGTACCTTTCAAAGCATGCACAATGGAAACAGTCATATGCACACAATTTTATCAAAGCTGGGTTTGCATGATTTAGCAAGATTGTATGTAACATTAGGTCCATGGCGATCTTGACATCCTGCTGTCCTCGTTTCGACATTTCACACCTAACGAAAAGTCATTATTTTGACACCGTCAGGAACCTTTCTTTTTGATTGACCTGAACTCTCCCAGTGACATGCATCATCATTCCTTCATCTGGTAGGTTATTGCCATCCATCTTATTCACCTGTCCACTTCTACCACAGCATACCTTGGCTGTATGCTCTTTCTTGTTGGATGTAAACCATTCTGCATTCTTAAATTTACAGTTGCTTGAGGCATGACCTTGCATTCCACATCTGTAGCTCTATTGCATCTTACATCTTGCATCAATTTCTATTCTCCTGTTTCTGCATGCTTGAGTATCTTCCCTTCCTTGACATTTTTCTGTCATGCATAGGTGTGATTCTGTTTGCAGGTGGCCCAGGCATTGAATCATGGAACCTGGCTGCATGGAAACCTTCCTTTTCACAAGCTCATGCCAATCCCAATGCCCTGTTTGCCATTGGGTCGTTTTCAGCCAGTAGCTGCTCTAAAAAAAAACGTAATGTGTAAAACCACTGTCAGTTCAATTCCAGACCAATATGTTATTGACAGGTGTAGCTCAATGCATACATGTTTTGTTCTGCACTCACTCTTCTCCCACTTTCATGCAACAGGCTGCTTAGCTAATTGGCAATTCTGATTATATTGATAGTTTTACATGCCCTAAAAGATTCTTTGCATAGACATTGTGAAATGCATTTCTCATTCTATGATGCAATTTATGTATTGCTTATGTTCTGCTAATACAAGTGATGATTAAACTTTAGTCTTCCTTATGAAATGCTCATTTTGAAATGTTCAGCACTACTTGTTTCCATGTTGTGATTTATTTTCTTTAACTTTGGCTTATTAAAGACTGGTTTAATCCAATGTTATCTTATGCTTAATATGCTTTAAAAAGCAGACAAGAGCAATGTGATATTTGGATATGCATGTATAAGGACACCTCTAATTTGCCATTTAAAGTACAATGAAAATAATCACACAAGGCTGGATTGAAGTTGTTGCTGTATTCAGGTATCTCGTGGCATGCTCATTATTTTATGCATGTGGAGATGCTTCCAACTAAGGCTGCTCGACTATATGGGATGTCATAATTGAATGTGGTGCCCTCTGGTGTTCGGGTGTTGTGCCTTCCGGTGTTGAGTGTTGTGTCCTCTGGTGTTGAGTGTTGTGTCCTCTGGTGTTGAGTGTTGTGTCCTCTGGTGTCTGGTGCCCTCTGACCCTCTGAATCTGGTGCCCTCCGTCCTTTCCTTTTGTGAGGTGTCTGGTGGGATGGAGTACTCATCACTGAGCAGATTATTGGGAGAGTGACTTCATTCAAGTATCATCCCTCACCAGGGTTGGATTTGTGCTTTGTAATCCTGGATGTAGAGACGAAAATTGTTGTATAATCAAATACAGATAGTTTTTTCTTCAAACATGTGACATCAGAATCTCAGCCTGGACATTCCAGTGAATCTTGAACACTATGTTGCTAACTGGAGGTGTTGCCTTTCTGCAAATTAGATATTCATATTTAATTCAGTGAATGGAGTGCCATTCATTAAGATGCTGAACTCGCCCCACGATGACGCGGTGTTCCTCGTTGAAGAGAGTACCTCTCATGTGAAGAAGTGCCCATCACTAGATGAGATGACACTCATTAGATGAGGTGCCACTCCAGCTGTTGGGTGTCCTTTCATTGGCAGGGTGTCCCACACACCACCACCACCCACATCAGACAGGGTGTCCCTGACTGGATGAGAATGGCTTTCATTTCATGGGGTGTCCTGTCATTGGCAGAGTGCCCCTTATTGAATGGCATTCTCCACTCCAATAGTGAGTGGCATTCCTGCCCTAGGTTCACCTCTGCAGCCCCCTCCCTCAGGCTCGCCACTGGAGCTTTCCTACCCTGCGTGCATCTTTGCAAGCGTAGTCTCCCCCAGGTACACCATGCTCCTGATGTTGAGTGCACCCACACTAGCTCTCCTCTCCTTTGCCTGCATGCGCCTCCAGAACATTCCACCCCTGGACTAGCCTCCGAAGCTCCACTCCTCTGGGGGCACTGCTGCAACTTTTCTCTGCAACTTCCTCTTGAATGCACTCTGTCCCCATGGTTCGAAGTTTACCGATGTTAACTTTCTTTTATCAAGATTGAAGATGTACTTCTGCAGCACCCCTCCCTGCCTTTGCAGCCCTCCTCCTATGCGTGCAAATGCGGCCTTCCTGTCTCCTGAGTGCACACTCCTTTCCCCCTATCCTGGGTATGCCCATGCAGCCTATGTCCTTATTTTACGGAGTTCCTGGATGCACCTCTGCAGATTCACTCCACCCTAGATCGCCTCCGCCGCTCTCGTATCGTTGGCACATCACCAATTTCAGCTTGTGATGCCATCAATCTAGACTATGGGTGTGACATATGTTAGCATGTGTGAAGCCTGCTATGATAGTACCAAACCAGTTCCACCTGCCCCACTCCTATCTTAGCTGTCATATGGCAAAGTGTGTGAAGCCTGCTATGATAGTACCAAACCAGTTCCACCTGCCCCACTCCTATCTTAGCTGTCATATGGCAAAGTGTGTGAAGCCTGCTATGATAGTACCAAACCAGTTCCACCTGCCCCACTCCTATCTTAGCTGTCATATGGCAAAGTGTGTGAAGCCTGCTATGATAGTACCAAACCAGTTCCACCTGCCCCACTCCTATCTTAGCTGTCATATGGCAAAGTGTGTGAAGCCTGCTATGATAGTACCAAACCAGTTCCACCTGCCCCACTCCTATCTTAGCTGTCATATGGCAAAGTGTGTGAAGCCTGCTATGATAGTACCAAACCAGTTCCACCTGCCCCACTCCTATCTTAGCTGTCATATGGCAAAGTGTGTGAAGCCTGCTATGATAGTACCAAACCAGTTCCACCTGCCCCACTCCTATCTTAGCTGTCATATGGCAAAGTGTGTGAAGCCTGCTATGATAGTACCAAACCAGTTCCACCTGCCCCACTCCTATCTTAGCTGTCATATGGCAAAGTGTGTGAAGCCTGCTATGATAGTACCAAACCAGTTCCACCTGCCCCACTCCTATCTTAGCTGTCATATGGCAAAGTGTGTGAAGCCTGCTATGATAGTACCAAACCAGTTCCACCTGCCCCACTCCTATCTTAGCTGTCATATGGCAAAGTGTGTGAAGCCTGCTATGATAGTACCAAACCAGTTCCACCTGCCCCACTCCTATCTTAGCTGTCATATGGCAAAGTGTGTGAAGCCTGCTATGATAGTACCAAACCAGTTCCACCTGCCCCACTCCTATCTTAGCTGTCATATAAAGTGTGAAGCCCTTGATAGTACAAACCAGTTCCACCTGCCACTCCTATCTAGCTGTCATATGGCAAAGTGTGTGAAGCCTGCATAAAACCCCCCCCCCCCTCCTATCTTACTTATATGAAAGTGTGTGAAGTGCTATGATAGTACCAAACCAGTTCCACCTGCCCCACTCCTATCTTAGCTGTCATATGGCAAAGTGTGTGAAGCCTGCTATGATAGTACCAAACCAGTTCCACCTGCCCCACTCCTATCTTAGCTGTCATATGGCAAAGTGTGTGAAGCCTGCTATGATAGTACCAAACCAGTTCCACCTGCCCCACTCCTATCTTAGCTGTCATATGGCAAAGTGTGTGAAGCCTGCTATGATAGTACCAAACCAGTTCCACCTGCCCCACTCCTATCTTAGCTGTCATATGGCAAAGTGTGTGAAGCCTGCTATGATAGTACCAAACCAGTTCCACCTGCCCCACTCCTGTCTTAGCTGTCATATGGCAAAGTGTGTGAAGCTGCTATGATAGTAAAACCAGTTCCACCTGCCCCACTCCTGTCTTGGCTGTCATATGGAAAAGTACGTGAAACCTGCTCCAATAGTACCAAACTAGTTCCACCTGCCCCACTCCTATCTTGGCTGTCATATGGTGTGAAGTCTGCTCTTGTAGCACAAAACCAGTTCCACCCACCCCACTCCTACCTTAGCCGTCAAATGGCAGGATGTGTGAAGCCTGCTCTGATAGTACCACACCAGCTCAACCTGCCTCACCCCTGTGTTAGCTGTCATGGACTGCTTTACCTTTGTAGATGAGAGGTCAATTTGCTTGGTTGGTTATGGCTTTATGATGCACTCAACAGCTGAGACCATATAGTGAAGCCAGATAATGTTTATGCTCACCACTTCTTTGCTGTGTTTTATTTTGCCCTGAAAAGGCATGTTATGATACAGTTAAGGTATTAGTGTAAGATGGTACCATACTGCAACATGCAATTAATGTAATTTCCTTTTGTTCAGCAGCAGCAAATCACTCTGCAAACTCTGCAAAGCCTGCAAAACTCTGGTTCTGGCCACATCCTGGTTAAGACTGAGAATGGGCAGCTGAAGTTGATCCAGCTGCCAGTCCAGACTGGCACCACCACTGCTGTAACCTTAGCTGGCACATCCACCAATGCGTTACCAATGTACAAGGTAACACCTACCTAATGGCAGACAGGTGATGCATGACGAGCTGAGCACGTGATTGCTGGTGAGCTGAGGCCGCACGATAGCAGCATTGCCAGTATTTCTAGTACTCTCACAATAGCAGCATTGCCAGTATTTCTAGTGCTCTCACAATAGCAGCATTGTCAGTATCTCTAGTAGTCCCATGATAGCAGCATTGCCAGCATTTCTAGTAGTCCCATGACAGCAGCATTGTCAGTATTTCTAGTAGTCTCATGATAACAGCATTGTCAGTATCTAGTAGCCTCATGATAGCATCATTGCCATTAGTTCTAATAGTCTCTCAATAGCAGTGTTATCGGTATTTCTAGTAGTCTCATGGTAGCAGCATTGCTGGTGTTTCTAGTAGTCTCGTAATAGCGGCATTGACAGTATTTCTAGTAGTCTCACAATAGCAGATATAATTTGGAATGCTATAAAATTGCAGATCTTGTATGTTGTGTGAGACAGCTTAATGAATGTGCTGTATTGTTTTATCTCGTACAATACTCAGGTGTGACGTGAATACTATGGCACCCCCTGCAGTGTGTTTAGCAAGATAATGCACGACCGGTTTTGCTGTTTCTGTTTTGATGAATGTTTATATGTCATCACTTCATAAATATACGTGCTACATGCTAACACTTTGTCACATTGCTATGGCTTTATGCAGCTCTTTTTAGTTAATTCTAAAACATTTTTTACTGCTTACCTGTTTTGCTTTGTGTTTCACATTGGTGATTGTTCATCTCACTCGCGCCAATGCCATTTCCTAAAGTAGATTCCTCCCATCAAGTCCTGATTTCAGCCATTGGCATAAACGACGTCCTGCAGCCTAATTAAATATGTCTTCCATGCTGCACATCTCAGCATCTCAGTGTCAGCTTGTGTGCTGCGAATGTTGCGTGGTTGTTTGAGTGCTGCGGTCAGCGGTGGCTGTGCCGGTAGCTGTGCCGACTGGTGGCCACCACCTGGCTGTGTGGTGGCCACCCTCTGCCTGTGTGGTGGCCGCCCTCTGCCCGTGTGATGGCCACCCTCTGCCCGTGTGGTGGCCACCATCTGGCTGTGTGGTGGCCGCCCTCTGTGTGGCGGCCGGCCGGTGGCCACCCTCTGTCTGTGTGGCGGCCGGCCAGTGGCTGTGCCGACCGGTGGCCACCACCTGGCTGTGTGGTGGCCACCCTCTGCCTGTGTGATGGCCACCCTCTGCCCGTGTGGTGGCCACCATCTGGCTGTGTGCTGGCCACCATCTGGCTGTGTGCTGGCCACCCTCTGTCCGTGTGCTGGCCACCCTCTGTCCGTGTGCTGGCCACCCTCTGTCCGTGTGTTGGCCACCCTCTGTCCGTGTGGCGGCGACCCTCTGCCCGTGTGGCGCCGGCCAGTGGCTGATGCACAGCCGCCGCCTCTGACCATCGGCTGCAGACGGCGCCGGTCGGCGGCGCGCCCAGCCCACTGCAGCGGCCGTCACCTGCGCCGCGACACCCGCACGCGCCGCACGGCCACCTGCCGAACATTTACAAGGTGCGGACGACGCGGCGGCCGTGGTGCCGCACTAGCTGGCCGCCGCCCGATGCCGGCTCGGCAGGCCGGTGGGTGGGGTGGACCCGTTGACGGGCAGTCGGCGCGCAGCTGCCAGGTTTGCATGCTGCCGGCGGATCTTGCCGCTCGATGTCGGAGTCCGTTGACACTGGCAGGGTGATGTAGCATTAGCCAATGCAGGTAGCATCTGTTATCTGTAGCAAGGATGCGGTAGAGCGCGGGTCGCGGGCCGTCCATGCAGTCTCACTTCCGAATCCTCGGAATCTGCGTCCACTTGGTGCATGTTCGGATTGCATGACTATCGCGGGTACCTACATGTGGTAGTTTTCGCATGGCTTCTGTCAGCTGCTGGGAAAGTGACCGTGAAGTGCATGCAACAATATGTGTCGTTGATGCCGAGGTGCGCATTGCCGTTCGAAATCGGGGTTTCGATGGCTCGGCAATACGTGGTGCAGTTGAACATCAAGGGGAAAAACAATCCAAATGTTTGGTGGGGAAGCTTTGTGGAGCAGGGTCTCACACTGCTTGTTGTGTGGACCCTGACCTAGCCACCCGATCTGTGGATCGGCAGGGCTTAAGCTGAGTCAGCGTGTTGCACATTTACTAACACGGCCGCCCCGTTTCAGTCTCACCCGCTTCGGGCCAGTTGCCAATTAAGCACCACATTGGGGAGACGGCAAAATGCGAGCACGTGTAGCGACTCGACGCTTGTCCATGCGCTGCTGGAGGCCAATGTACGCGGGCACTGCAACAATCGGAGCCATCTGAGCGTCACGTGTCATCACAATTGTGACGTCACCCACGGCTCAGCTTAGAATCCAGGAAGCGAAAATGCGCTTCTGTGCTTTTAAAGAAATCCTGGATTGAAGTGTTTCAAATGGCTACCACAAACCTAGCACTGATTTGTCGAAATTTATATAGTATTGCAGTTTATCGAGATGAAAGTCAGCCCCCATCTGCAAATACTGTACTGTACCTATGCTGACAAATCACCCGGTTCTCAAATTTGGGAATTTGTGTGCAGTGTCATTAAAGCGAGTAGCCAGCTGAAGGTTGAAGCTAAGTCCGCAATTTCCTGAACAGTTTCTTAAGTCATGGTACTGATATGCATCTGACGACCTAACACCTTCGCTGTTCTTATGTGTGTGTTTTATCAAATTCATCATTGTGTTTCTCTGTGTGATTGTATATAATCACCAATCAACACATTGGAATGTTTCTACCTCCGACTTCCCTTGTGGCTGGACATTGTTCCGTTGATGATCCGTGAATAACTAAATAAATCAGTGCAACACAATGTATAATTGAATTACTTCCAAGCCGTCCAACGTGGAACATTCATACATCTAGGAGGGACTTCACCGGCAAATAAACAGGCCTCGCATTTGGTCTATTTTCTGGTTGGAAAAGGTGCCGCTAAAGTAGTTGCCATTTTTCATCATTGTCCAGAAATCACCTGTTTTCGCTGAAGTGTATATAATTATTATTATATATTTTATTGTTTATTTTATTTATATGCTATATTATATTATATTATATTAATATATATTGTATCTTTTCACAAGTGTATATAGGGATATCAATAGGTAAGGATAATATATGTTACAAATGATGTTCAGAATACATGAAGAAAGCATTTAAGATGGCAGCGCACTGTGTTATTTCACGACGAAATTGACAAAGCCGGAAAGCCCCAAATACCCGGAAGCTTGAGCTAGTTTAAGCTATTAAGTGGCTTAAACGAGCTTTACGTAGCCCGTTTAAGCCGCTGCGAATCGGTAAAAACCGTGCAGTGGCAATACACTTGGCAGATGGCAAACACAAAAATGCTTAGTACCCCTGAAGTGGTTCGGTGGATAGCTGAATTTCGGATAGCTGAATTTCTGGCCACTGAAGCCTAAATTTAGCCGATTATGTCTGTTGCACAGCGGAGTGATTGCCATGACTCGTTAGCTATTTGGGTTGAAGGGCGCTTCGACCAAAATATATGGTCATTTAGAACCCAAGTGATTATGATGTTGTTTAAGCTAGTCTGGGAGGACGTATATATGAATACTTCTCTTGTAATGAAAAAAAACACTCTTACCGAAATTGCCGAACACCACAGATCACACAGTCACATCGCCAGACTGTTTTCGACCGAATTCAGTTCAGACTCTGGCGCCGACAAGATATTTTGGTCTGTGCAAACGCACCTCTGCCCCGCTTGCTTCTGGTTTTGGTGCGACCGACCTGGCTGTAGTGCCTGCTGTCCACGGCTGTCCACGGCTGTCCACGGCTGTCCAGGGACGCCGGCCACCCGGCGTGGCTGCAGCTGTCCGGCGATGCCGAGCGGTGGCGGGCGGTGCTGCGTCGCGCCACCAGCGTCCGCACGCTGCTGGTGGCTCGGGAGGGGTGCTATGCTCGCGCGCCACGTCCTCGGCGAAACCCACCGCCACCTGCCACGCCCGGGGACTGGCTGGGGCCGCCACTGGGACGCTGGCGCTCCGCCTCGGGCCCACACCAGTGCCGTGCATTGCTCCGTTCTTCGTGTTCGTATTGTGTGTTGTTGCAGCCCGTCAAGTGGCCGGTGCATGACGTGTCGCCGGTGACGTCGATTGAGCACACGCTGCCCGTGTAATCAGCGTGGCCTAGCTCCCCAGCCCCTTACTGACCTGCCGTTGGCTCGTGTTGCCGGCCCTTGCACTGTTGTGACAATGCGGAAGTCGACGGAGCATCACCACCGGTGCTGGCTCCAGCCAGACCCTTGCTCCGCGTGGGAGGTCGAATGCCACCGGTCCCCCGTCGCCAGGTATAGGTGGTGCTGTCGGTTTGATTGCTACCGGTATGCCGATCGGTATGGGTTCGGTTTGGTATGCTGTTGCTGGTGTGGATGTTTCGAGTGTACTCCGCCCGTCGCTCATCCAGCTGGTTGACGTGCTTCCCTCATGTGTACCACTGTCCGATACTATGCTGTGATATACCAAGTGATATACTCTGTTGTACTATTGTCTCACGTCTGCTGTCGGGTGTATCACTGTCCAGTACTTTGATATCATATACCAAGTAACATATTCTGTCGTACTGTTGTCTGACGTCTGCTGTCTGGTGTACCACTGTCCGATACTATGCTGTGATATACCAAGTGATATATTCTGTTGTACTATTGTCTCACGTCTGCTGTCGGGTGTATCACTGTCCAGTACTTTGATATCATATACCAAGTAACATATTCTGTTGTACTATTGTCTGACGTCTGCTGCCGGGTGTACCACTGTCCGGTACTATGCTGTGATATACCAAGTGGCATACTCTGCTGCACTACTGTATCAGGTCTGCTGTCGGTTGTACCACTGGCATGCCTGCTACTGCCTCATGTCCTATCCGAAGACGTACCACTGCTGCTGCCGGATGCTGCGACCTTTTAAATTGCGGCTATGTAATGCCACGTCAACGTCCTACTGTTACGCTGTTGCACGACTTCTGGCGCCACTTACGGTAGACTACTGTTACATTGTTGCACGACGCGCCACTTACGGTAGACTACTGTTACGTTGTTGCACGACTCGCCACTTACGGTAGACTACTGTTACGCGGTTGCACGTCGCGCCACTTCTGGCATAGCTGTTGCTAATTGTCTACCTAATGTGTGAGTTTAAGTATAAATGTTGGAACGTTTAAGTCTGGGTTGCTGCTGTCCACTGTATCATTCATTGCCAGGACGTGTGATGCTCTGGCGTCTCACCACCTCGCGCACTACCGGCCAACTTGTCCTGGACCTACCTCCGACGAACTTTTGTTATTTGTTTGTCGCACCTGTCTTGTGTCTCCAGCGTGGCTCTGACGTGCTTCTGTCTTATCTATGTCGCATATCTAACGTGCCTCTGTCTTACCTATGTTGTGGCTATGATGCTATCTGCTACAAATCTGCCACAACTAAATATCTGCTAAATATCTGCCACAACTGAAGTACTTCTGATGTGTCTCCGACGTAGTTACGACCTATCTTAGCTTCACCCTGGCATGCCTGCACCGTGTATCTGCCATAATGATAACTATCTCCGGTATTACTCTATCATGCCACATATCTGATGTAGCAGTGTTGCACCTCTGACGTGCCTCTATGGGTCATCTGACACACCTGCCAGGTGGCCGCGCCGTACCTCTGACGTGCCTCTATCTGCCATCTGACACACCTCTCAGGTGGCCGCGCCGTACCTCCGACGTGCCTCTATCTGCCATCTGACACACCTCTCAGGTGGCCACGCCGTACCTCTGACGTGCCCCGGTGTGCCTGGCCGACAGCAGAGTCCTGTGACGGCGCCCACCACACCGCGCACGGCGACGGCCGTGGTGGTGACGGCGGCGGCGGCCACACCGGCCGGCGGCGGCCAGCCGACACCGCAGGTGAGACGCCGACAGACGCGACCGGCGGCACCGCCACCTGCGCGTCCGGCGGGGCCGCCACCTGCGCGTCCGGCGGGACCGCCACCTGCGCGTCCGGCGGGACCGCCATCTGCGCGCTCCCTCCTAGTCCGCTCGGCCCACTCAGCCTGCTCGCGCCCGGTCAGTCCGCTCGGCCCACTCAGCCCACTCCGGCCGCGGACCACTGCCCACCTGCCCGCTCGGCCCGCTCAGCCCGCTCAGCCCGCTCAGCCCGCTCAGCCCGCCCAGCCCGCCCAGCCCGCCCAGCCCGCCCAGCCCGCCCAGCCCGCAAAACCACCCTCTCATTCTCTGACCTTTCCTTTAGTAATAGGTGTTCTGTAGAAAACCTGCGGTTGCAACCCATGGCTCTCGAATGCTTTGCCTCACTTACGCTTTCCTAAAATAGAAAATAAAGCCTGATTCACCAAGGAAGAAAAAATACGAAAGGCTGTAACTCAACGAAGAAAAAAACCGAGATAATCATTTTCATAAGATTATAGGACCCTCTCCAAAAATGTACGCTCTCTGTCTTGGTCTAGAAATCCAAGCTGGTGTTAATGAATGAGGTATTCTGGATTTTATTTCAGTCCCTGGGCCTTTTAATCAAAACATTTTTTGTCAGCAATGTTATCTAAATGAGCCATGTGTACATACTGAGTATGCCGATTTAATGTTGGCATGAAATGCGCGTCTTCAATCGATTTTGCCCATTCATTTATGCAACAGATGTGCACTTCCTTCCTGGAAGTGATTACAAAAATCTAGCCATTATGCGGGCTGCAAATCGAACCCAGTCGCAGGTAGGCTCGCTCTCGCCAAGCCTGTGACTGGGCTCTGCTGTATTGGCGGCAGGGTGGTCATCACGGCAGCCGAGACATCTCCGGGCCAGTTAGGGCGTGCGCTCGACCCGAGTTGTTCGCGTGTTTGCAGTGTTGGCCATCGCGTGTGGGGCGTGTGTGTGCGTGCTGATCGTTGATGTTCATGCCGCCAGCGGTGCGGCCATCCCTCTGTCGGTAGTGCTGGGTGAGCCAGCCCGTTGACGTTTGCCGCGAGCTCAGCCAGTCGGTGGGTCACGGGACCTGTGCGCCAGCTGACATCCACCTGATGTCAGCTGACCTGACCTGACCTGACTTGACCCACGCGATGCGCCATGAACTCCAATCGGCATACCGGGCCAGCTGTGTGTCGACTAGGATTGGAAAAGCAACCTTGTCCATTTTTGGCATGCAGAATGTTATCCTTTCCACGAAATTACACCTCTGTTTTTCTTGTCGAAGACTGAATGGTGCTGTTTCAAATGGCTGTGAACTGATCGCTGTTGTACAAAAACGCCAGAAACTGGCTGGCAGGGACAACAGGAGTTTCTCCTGTGACAAAGAGAAACGAAATTATTATCTCCGAATGTGATGACGACAGCAACATTCCTCTCCGAATCCGGGATTTCAGGGCATAAATCGAACCTCGGTGTCGGCAGCCGCAGAATGCAATGGCGCCGGACACGGCCAAGCTCAAGTGCAAGAACTTCCTGGCCACCCTGCTGCGACTGGCCAAGGACCAGCCGGAAACGGTGGCCAGGAACGTGCGCACGCTCATCCAGAGTCTGATCGACGCTCGGATCGAGCCGGAGGCGTTCACCACCCGGCTGCAGCACGAGCTCAACTCGTCGCCGCAGCCGTGTCTGGTGCCGTTCCTCAAGGTGAGGTGGCGCTGCGCTCTCTCTCTCTCTCTCCGCCTGCCTCCCGCTGCTCCTCCTCCCTCGCCTCCCTCGCGCCCGCTTGCCTCGCCGCCTGCGCTTCGCCTGCCTCGCCTCGCTCTGCTCTCGCTCCCTTCGCTATGCTATGCTATGCTATGCTATGCTATGCTATCAAGGCACGCCGTGTGTCGCCGCGGCCGTTCCCCTCTGTCCGATGCTGTGAATACGTGGACGCATTCACGCGCTGCATGTTTTAGGTCTGCCACGGCACTCTTTGGATAAGAGTGCCGTGTGGGTAGGCGGAGGTTGATTATGGTGGCACGGGTGAGTGCTGGTGAGTGATAAGAGTGCCGTGCGGGTAGGCGGAGGTTGATTGTCAGTCAACCGTGCTAGTGTGCTCGATACATTGGAACGGGTGAGTGCTGGTGAGTGATAAGAGTGCCGTGTGGGTAGGCGGAGGTTGATTGTTAGTCAACCGTGCTACAGTGTGCTCGATACATTAGCACGGGTGAGTGCTGCTCAGTGTTTCTTGATCAGCCTCTGCGTCAGATGCGCGACGTTTAACCGTCGCCAGCGGGCAATGCCGCTTCGAGCGATGACTATTGCATTCACGTGGCTGGTGGCTATCACCGTTCGTGAGCAGTGTGAGTAGAGCGGCTGGCAGAACAGTGTGAAACGCGCGAAGGTGGGATTCTTGAGCACAGCAGCCACTGGACACCGGGCCATTAGACCGCGACAGGGACAGCTGAAGGGAACGGTGATCGATAAGAATATGGGAGGTGGATGCTAATGGGAAATGAAGTGCAAGATAATTGATGCCGTTCGTCAATGTAACAATGATGCCACAAAGCAGTGTTTGATGGCGTGATGGCTCGGATTGATATATTTGTTCGTCATCATTATGTTATCGCTTGTGTTTGTGTAGTTGTTTTGAGGTTCGATTGCTGGGCGCTACATGACCGATGTAGTCGATGCGCCCTAAAGCCCTAATAACTAACTGAGGTTCGATTGCAATGTTGCCTTTCTTACCGTCGGTACACTCGACACTGGACGATCTGAAAGCGACCCAGGACTTCGTGTTTCTGTGCACTTTTGGATAATCATATTTGCACCGTTGTATCAGCGTGCAAAATGTTATGAGAAAGTAATGTCTATCAATGAGATTTCGATGGGGAAGGGGATAGAGAAAAGGTGTAAAAATACGATATCTTGCGTGAAAATTAGTGGGCAAGGAATATCTTCTTAAAACAAAATGATATAATGCGGTATGCTCCTCGCAACAGATGAATGTATTTGCAGTGCAGTCTTCGAAGTAGACTAATCTTCAGCACATCCTCTGACTTACTGTGTTCGTTTGTACAATGGGGTGACTCATGTTGCATTTTGTTTCAGATCTTCGATTTCTGGCCATCATTAGAGGTGTTTTTTTTGTTTGTTTGTTTATGCTGGATTCGAATGTAACATTTTTGTCCGAAATATAAATTTTTTTTCCCACCTTAGCGTCATCGAGGTTTTTCACTTCTCGCACTATGGCTTTTATGGTGGCGGCATTCCTTCCTAAACACCTATCTAATATGTTGGTACATTGGTGTGGAAACTAAATACCACTTTTCGTGCCCACCGCCCTCGTCGCATGGGCGTAAAAAGACCTTGGCAGTTGGCGTGCCCATAAACTCCAATTCATCATCAACCCTCGTCGTTTTGCCACAACGCTCGGCTGTATGCAGCTACTTCATCGGTAGTTCACGAGCTGGCTCATGGGGGGCAGCGCCGTCGCACCGCGGTGAACAGAACATTCGGCAATGATCGATCGAATTTATGGAGACACGGGTAGTGAAATATTGCTACAGGTAGATATTTTGAGGTGCAAGGTTGGTGGATTCGCTGTCAGGGATGATTAATTGTGGGGAAGAGAAAGAGGGGGGGGAGAGAGAGAGAGGGAACGGTGAAGCTAACAACGGAGTCGGCGGTGCAGTTTTGTGGCGCCCAACGGCAAGACAGTCGCGCGACCATCAAGCTGACAGGGATTAAGCGTAGCCCCGTACAAGCGACGATAGCGGGGCATAAGCGCACATTGTGGTGCAGCTGAAAATGTGTAGCGTGATCTTGAAAGTGTGGTAGTGGTGTGCAATATCCTCGATCTTCGGATTGTGTAATCTACGTGTTCTCCACATGTGACGGTAGGGGCGGGGTGGCTGAGTGGTCAGGGTGTTGAGCTCTGGATGCCAAGGTCCGGGCTCAACACCCGCACCGCTCGGGACATTTCCCAATCCCGCGGCCCACCGGCGAAACAGTGTGGGCGGCGCCTTTAGCCGTGATTGTGTATAAAGTGCTTCGTGAACCACCCAATAAACGACCTTGTGACAGTGTGTAAGGTTTGCAGCGCCCATACTTCGATAGGAGGGGAGGATGGGGAAGGTAGGAGAAAGGGAAGGAGGGAGAGAGAAGGCGAGAGTGGGCAAGAGAGAGAGAGAGGGGGATAACAGATATTAATGGTTGAATTGCAATTAGCTGTCAATTAAATTCCAGAATTTAGATTGCTTCGCTCGGAACATACCGGAAATACGTTATTTACCGTTACCGGAAAGCTACCGGAGTTACCGGAAATGCGTGGATAATGATACACTGTCTGCTGCATTTTCTTTACGCCTCTAACATGTTATCACTCCTGACAGCGCTGTCCTGACACCGAACCCATCTTCCATCACAAGATATCTACCTGTAGCAATATTTCACCAACCGTGCCTCAATAAACTCAATCGATCATTGCCGAATGCTCTGTTCACTGCTACTGGAGGGTGCTGCCACCTATAAGCCAGCTTATAAACCACCGATCAAGTGGCTACGCTCAGCCGAGTATTGTGGCAAAATGACGAGGCTGATGGACACTAAAAGTGGTACATATCTGCAGCACAGCACAGCACAGCACAGATATATCAGATAAGTGCTTAGGAAAGAACACCGCCCCCGATGAAAGTGGTGGTGTGAAAAGTGAGAAAAAATCGCGAACCCTAACTACTAAAGTGGTTGGGCGGGAAAAGAAAATTTGATTTGAGGGATTAAAATGGCACAGCAGAAAAAAAAACACGTCGAATGATGCCCGGAAATGGAAGATCTGAAACGCAAGTGCAAAAAGGAACGACTGGACGAACGAGCCGATACTACTGTACAAGTGCCCGTATCAACATACTATGTTGGACAGCTGGTGCGTACATCCGTCTCGGCTCGGACGGGACTCGGCCGTCTCATTTCCGCTCCCGTGTGGCTCCCCACCCGCTTCCGTTGCGTGCATCCACGCGCCGTCCTGTGGCGGTCTAACGCTGCCTACCTCCGCCCTGCAGAAGAGCCTGCCGTTCCTTCGGCAGTCGCTCTACAGCAGGGACGTCACGATAGAGGGTGTCAAGCCGCCGCCCGTGTCGGCGCTGCCCACACCTCTGGCCACCGTGCCGACCATCCAGGTAATTGCGCCTCCCCTCCGGCGAGCGGCCAATCGGCGGCCTGCTGCCCCGCCAGCCTGACCAATCGCTGCTCAGTGTTGCGCCTCCCCTCCGGCGAGCGGCCAATCAGCGGCCTGCTGCCCCGCCAGCTTGCCCAATTGCTGCTCGGTGCCTGCTGTGCTCACAGGAGTTGTAAGAAAGTGCGACACTGGATGGCTTTTGCTTGCCAATGAGCATATTATTGTGTCGTCTGTGTTGCCCGCTTCTCACCAGACGTATTGTGTCGTCTTTGCTGCCCGTTTCTCACCAGCCATATTGTGTCGTCCTTTTTGCCCGCTTCTCACCAGACGTATTTTCCCCGTGGGAATGCTTGGCCTCGGGATGTTTATGATTTTCATTATGTTTTGGAAATATCGACATGTTAGATGACGTGTTGTAGCATGGTGGCTGTTATTGCTTTTGGTGTCGCTCCATTATATGCATTCCCTTAATGCTCGCTGTGTTGTATGCGTTAAATACCCGGCGTGAGGTCGCTAACGACGGCCCACTTTCCACTAATTGTGCGATCCACATCCTAACATTTTGTAATTCATCGATTCCTATTCTGCTCCATCTGCTCCATTTGCTCCATCTGCTCCATCTGGTTTGCCACGTCTTGGACACTAACCCACGCGCCTTGCTGGACTACATCGACCAATCCCAGTTACATCCGCTCCACATATTTTCTCCGCTCCACGGTGGGCGCAAAATGGCATTGGGTTGCTCCTCCCCAAGTGCAGAAATACATCAGTCATTGGACCGCCTATTCCAGTCTGGTACAGCTCAGAGCCGTTCCAATTCCGTTCACTTTACTTCAGTTCAGAATAGCATAGCTCAGTCCAGTCTCGCCCAATCCAGTCGAGTCAAGCGAAGCCCAGCCAAGCCATGCCCAGGCCAAGTCCGTTTTCACTCCAGCCTAGCTTGGGCTAGCCTGACCTAATACGGGAAAGTCAACCAACCGGCATAACCCAAATAACTCGGCCCGGCCAAGCTCATCTCAGCCCGCAAATGATTCAGCACTCAAACCCAACTCACTCAAACTCAACTCACTCAAACTCAACTCACTCAAACTCAACTCACTCAAACTCAACTCACTCAAACTCAACTCACTCAAACTCAACTCACTCAAACTCAACTCACTCAAACTCAACTCACTCAAACTCAACTCACTCAAACTCAACTCACTCAAACTCAACTCACTCAAACTCGACCCAACTCAACCCATTCAGGTCAGGTCAGGTCAGGTCCAGTCCAGTCCAGTCCAGTCCAGTCCAGTCCAGTCCAGTCCAGTCCAGTCCAGTCCAGTCCAGTCCAGTCCAGTCCAGTCCAGTCCAGTCCAGTCCAGTCCAGTCCAGTCCAGTCCAGTCCAGTCCAGTCCAGTCCAGTCCAGTCCAGTCCAGTCCAGTCCAGTCCAGTCCAGTCCAGTCCAGTCCAGTTCAGTTCAGTTCAGTTCAGTCCAGGCTAAGCCTATCCGATGTGGCCCAGTCGAGCCCGAGCCGGCCGGATACAGCACGGTGGCGGCCGCCAGTAGTCGGTAGCTCTGGCTGTGTATGTGTGTGTGTGTACGTGTGGTGGCGGCGTCTGCAGGTGGTGCGGCCTACCCAGCTGCAGCCGGCGCGGCTGGTGCGGCCGCTGGTGACGCCGGTGGTGACGGCCGGCCAGTCTGTGCGGCTGGTGACGGGAGGCGTGACGCACCAGCGCCTCGTCTCCACACACCCGGCCATGCTCGGCATACAGTCCGTACGTCGCCGGTGCTGCTCGCCGGCTCTTGATGAGCACAGCCGCCTGGGCATCACGGACTCGTCAGTTAGTTATCCGTGCTCCCCGCCTGGCTCCCAGCAGCCACGCGTTTCTCTGTAGTATAGTGGAGGTACGCTGACCAAGTGCCCACCCCGCCATCCTCCGGAGTAACAAGTTTTGTAATTGTAATGTCGGTACCCAGCCCCCGTCAGCCGTTCCCGAAACGCAGTCACTTCCTTTCTGAACACTACTGTCAACGCTCAGCCCCGAATTGGGATGCATTCCAGGCCCGTCTGACTTTTCACGTGCGTTGTCAGCTGATTCGATGGCTTTGAGGGACTCGGGGCTTTAGGAGTTCTTTTAGGGTCGATGGATTGGGAGTTTTAAGGAATGGGGGTGCGATGCTGTGGTGCTGAATTCGTCCTAAGGCAGGCTGTCATCGATGTCTCATTGAAGAGGACGGGTTAAACCATTCATCATTTTTGAGCAGTTGGTGAAGTTCGAGATATTGAGGATTGGAGGTGGCGAGGGGGAGCGATGAAAGAGCCACCGCTGAATGTGATATGCACTCATTGCGTCAGTGCATGAGGTAGTACATATTGAATGATAAATTATTCATAGTAGCGGCCATCGGAAGCCGCAGGAGCCTACACAGGTAAATGTCACACTATTTGTGTATGCACCTTTACATATTATTTGTGTGTTGTCGTTTAGTTGCAGCATTGGTGTATCGCTTTCGTCGTTTTTTTTGTCTTCAGCGTCGGATGATCAAGAATTGCTACCACTTGATATCGTTATTCAATGGATAATATTTGAACTAGTTTGAAGGCCCCTTGATGAATTACAGCCATTTTACAGTAGTCGTTCTTTACTGTAGGTTCATTGTTGTGTTGGATAGTTAATTTAACGTAAGATAACACCGGCACCACTATTCTGTTGATGTGGCCGTGTGCTGTTGGTAGACTCGTGGCGACTGTACCCACCACACAGCCGGCTGTTCACTGTTGAGACGAGCGTGGCCTTTGCAGTCGGCCAGCAAGCTGCTGCGGCCGACGACCGTCTCCTCTCCGACCGTCGTCACCACCTCGTCGGTCGGCTTCAACCGGCAGCCGATCGTCGCCGTACGACCAAACAAGAAGCTCAACTTCAGGTGGGCGCACCACTGACCATCGGCCACCGGCCACCGGCCCTGTGCGCTGTGGTGGCCGGGTGGTGGTGTTGTGGAGGTGTGGTGGCCGGGTGGGGGTGTTGTGGAGGTGTGGTGGCCGGGTGGGGGTGTTGTGGAGATGTGGTGGCCGGGTGGCGGTGTTGTGGAGGTGTGGTGGCCGGGTGGGGGTGTTGTGGAGGTGTGGTCACGTGGTGGCCGGGTGGGGGTGTTGTGGAGGTGTGGCCGGGTGTGGATGTTGTGGAGGTGTGGCCACGTGGTGGCCGGGTGGGGGTGTTGTGGAGGTGTGGTCACGTGGTGGCCGGGTGGTGGTGTTGTGGAGGTGTGGCCGGGTGTGGATGTTGTGGAGGTGTGGCCACGTGGTGGCCGGGTGGGGGTGTTGTGGAGGTGTGGTCACGTGGTGGCCGGGTGGTGGTGTTGTGGTGGTGTGGTGGCCGGGCGGGGGTGTTGTGGAGGTGCGGTCACGTGGCCGCCGAGTTGGGTTCCGGTCATGTGGGTCCCTGGTGAGGGTGCAGGGTGTTGTGGAGGTGTGGCCACGTGGTTCCCTGGTGTGGGTACAGAGTGTTGTGGAGGTTTTGTTACGTGGGTCCCTGGTGAGGGTACAGTGTTGTGGAGGTGTGGTTACGTGGTTCCCTGGTGGGGGTGCAGTATTGTGATGTGATCACGTGGTGGCTGAGTAAGGGTGTAGGGCAGTGTTAAAATAATGATTTACAGGTAAGGGTGAGACATTGAAACGAGTACAGCAGGATGTCGAAATAATGGGCGCTAAATGACCTCGTAGTCGGCGCGCCCTTTAGCCCAAATAACTAATTAAGGATGTCGAAATCGCCACGAAATCGCCACCAATATTTTATTATTCAATAAAATATTGGTAAGTCCTGCAAATCCAGTCTTGAGACCATTGCGTACATATGACTGTTCCACTTTGCGTATTTTGAAAGATACCTAATTTGGAAATATCGATATGAACGAAAACCACACAAACACCTATGCTATAAACTGTTGTTGTATAGCATAGCACATCATAGGTAATCCCTTCACCTGGAATTGTGCTATGGAATATTCGCTATCACGATCCCGGATCCGTTATGGTGAGCAAAAATATGATGCTTGTAAACGGGATACACTTAGAAACGAAGCATGAAGACTTCGCAAACAGGTACCAAGAAGCACGATGTCGGTACTTCTTTGGGAAGGATGTCGATTCAGTGCTCAGTAAGTGGTATATTCCACCCTATTCCGCGAATAATTTAGCTCTATTGTAGGGTGTTGTGGGTGGTTCGGCAACGTTCGATTTGTGTTAAAATCCTGGATTCATGGATTTAAAAAAGGACATTCCAATTCGGAATGGATATTTTGCCTCATTTACATAAATGAACTAGTTTTTGTACTTTCCAATTAGTCTCTGACATACTTACTAAAACAGCAATAAGTTTGGAGTTGTTTTCAGACAACTCCACTCAAGCTTTCGGCGAAAAATGAGTGCATGCTCATTTTTCGTGCATGCACAGACTTGAGGGTGCAGACCACCCTCAAGTCTGTGGAGGGTGGTGTTCTGGATGACGTCCAGGACAAGGCCGTGTTTCCAACCCCGGGGTGTGGTCGAAGTGTACCATGTTGGGGGTGTAAGTTGACGTGGGGGTGGTGGTCATGTGATGAACTGGATTGTGGTGGGGTCACGTGGTGAACTAGTAGGGGTGCAGGATGCTGTGGGGTGGGATCACGTGGTACCTCGTCAAATCCTTGCGTCAGAGTCCTGCGCTGGTGACGCCATCTGTTGACGTGTACATCTAATACCAACTTCGTACTGCAGTTTATTGCAGCCGCCAGTTTGTTTCTGCTGTCCTCAAACTACCACGTTGAAGGCCTGTTGGAGGAATGCTCTGCTAATGAGTAAATTTATGTGTTGTGTTGTGTTGTGTCCTGGTGTAGGTGTTGTGTTGTGTTGTGGCCTGGTGTAGGTGTTGTGTTGTGGCGTCTGGTCACGCGGTGAACCGTTTGGTCGGTTGCGAACATGGACGTGCCAGTGTATTTTTGCCGATAGGTTCTCCTTTTCTTTCCGATTTGTGTCTGGAAGGGCTTCTGGTGGTTTGCGATACGCAAATTCTGGCGTCCCGTTTCGGTGGTGATGCGACTGGCGTTTCCAACGGCCATGTTCCGACTACCTGAGCCCGCTTTGCACATCCCACCAGTCACCCAGCGTTCTCACGTGTATGAAACCTGCCGTCGCGCGCGTGTCGTGCCTGACCGGACGCCTGCCGTCGGTGAGTGGTGACCTGACCGTGGACGACCGCCGATGAGTGGTGACCTGACCGTGGACGGCCGCCGATGTGTGACGACCTGACCGTGGACGGCCGCCGATGTGTGACGACCTGACCGTGGACGGCCGCCGATGTGTGACGACCTGACAGTGGACGACCGCCGATGAGTGGTGACCTGACCGTGGACGACCGCCGATGTGTGACGACCTGACAGTGGACGACCGCCGATGAGTGGTGACCTGACCGTGGACGACCGCCGATGAGTGGTGACCTGACCGTGGATGGCCGCCGATGTGTGACGACCTGACCGTGGACGGCCGCCGATGTGTGACGACCTGACAGTGGGCGGCCGGCGATGTGTGACGACCTGACAGTGGACGACCGCCGATGAGTGGTGACCTGACCGTGGACGACCGCCGATGAGTGGTGACCTGACCGTGGATGGCCGCCGATGTGTGACGACCTGACCGTGGACGGCCGCCGATGTGTGACGACCTGACAGTGGGCGGCCGGCGATGTGTGATGACCTGACAGTGGACGGCCGCCGATGAGTGGTGACCTGACCGTGGACGGCCGCCGATGAGTGGTGACCTGACCGTGGACGACCGCCGATGAGTGGTGACCTGACCGTGGATGGCCGCCGATGTGTGATATCTTGACAGTGGACGGCCGCCGATGTGTGACGATCTGACAGTGGACGGCCGCCGATGAGTGGTGACCTGACCGTGGACGGCCGCCGATGAGTGGTGACCTGACCGTGGACGGCCGCCAGGTCATCGTTCGAGTCGGGTCAGGACGACGACATCAACGACGTGGCGGCGATGGGCGGCGTCAACCTGCAGGAGGAGTCGCAGCACATCCTGGGCGGCACCGAGTACGTGGGCACGCAGATCCGCAGCGTGCGCGACGACACGTTCCTGCACGTCGCGCCGCTCCAGCTCAAGATCAGACGCATCGGTGAGTGGCGACGGCGACGGTGACGGCGACGGTGGTGGCCGCTGCCGTGCGCCGCTGCTTCGCCGTGATTGTCGGCATGAAGGTCGGTGTGGTTCCCCGATTATTTTTTTTAATGATCGTGTTGTCGACCTGTCCCCAAGTCCCCCCCCCCCCTGCACCCCCAGTTCAAAGTAACAGTGTATCAGCAGTAGTTTTGTGCAGTACTGTGTGGTACAGCGATGCGACACGGCTTGGAGGTGCCCGGCCAGGACGTGGTGTCGCAGTGTTACAGAACTGTGTGTTGCAGCGATGCGACACGGCTTGGAGGAGCCCAGCCTGGACGTGGTGTCGCTGGTCTCGCACGCTACCCAGGAGCGGCTCAAGACGCTGCTGGAGCAAGTGGCCGTCATCTCTGAACATCGTCTTGAGTCCAGTCAGGTGAAGGTGAGTGCTGGCCACCGTCCTGCCCGAAGTGTATCTGAGGTGTGAGTCTGGTCACAGTGTATCCGGAAGTGTATCTGAAGTGAGGGTCTGGTCACAATGTATCCGGAAGGGTATCTGAAGTGAGGGTCTGGTCACAGTGTATCCGGAAGTGTATCTGAGGTGTGGGTCTGGTCACAGTGTGTCCGGAAGTGTATCTGAGGTGTAGGTCTGATCAGTGTGTCCGGAAGTGTATGGACAGAGTGGGTCTGATCACAGTGTGTCCGGAGGTGTATCTGAAGTGTGGGTCTGGTCACAGTGTTTCCGGAAGTGTACCTGAAGTGTGGGTCTGATCAGTGTGTCCGGAAGTGTATGGACAGAGTGGGTCTGATCACAGTGTGTCCGGAGGTGTATGGACAGTGTGGGTCTGATCAGTGTGTCCGGAGGTGTATGGACAGTGTGTGTCTGATCAGTGTGTCCGGAGGTGTATGGACAGTGTGTCCGGAGGTGTATGGACAGTGTGTGTCTGATCAGTGTGTCCGGAGGTGTATGGACAGTGTGTGTCTGATCAGTGTGTCCGGAAGTGTATGTGAGGTGTAGGTCTGGTCACAGTGTGTCCGGAAGTGTATCTGAAGTGTGGGTCTGGTCACAGTGTGTCCGGAAGTGTATCTGAAGTGAGGGTCTGGCCACAGTGTGTCCGGAAGTGTATCTGAGGTCTGGGTCTGGTCACAGTGTGTCCGGAAGTGTATCTGAGGTGTGGGTCTGGTCACAGTGCGTCCGGAAGTGTATCTGAAGTGTGGGTTTGATCAGTGTGTCCGGAGGTGTATGGACAGTGTGGGTCTGACACGGAGTGTACGGTGTTGTGTCCACAGTCGGAGCCCAGATATGAGGTGTACAGAGACGTGCGGGGGAAGTGTGTGGACAGTGTGGGTAGGAAGTGTATGGACAGTGTGGGTCCTACACGGAGTGTACGGTGTTGTGTCCACAGTCGGAGCCCGGGTATGAGGTGTACAGAGACGTGCGGGGTCAACTGCGCTTCCTGGACGAGCTCGACAAGCTGGAGCAGAAGCGACACGGAGAGACGGAGCGAGAGATGCTCTTGCGAGCCGCGAAGAGTCGATCGAAAACGGAAGACCCCGAGCAAGCCAAGCTGAAGGCAAAAGCGAAAGAGGTACTTGGATGGTTCTGTCACTTTTATATGCATACTGACATGACAGTGACACAAATTGTGATGGTGTGAAGTGTCTAATAGGTAATCTTCAAATTGTGATGGTGTGAAGTGTGTAATAGGCAATCTTCAGCTCTCTGCCTTGAGATGAGATGGGATTTCTCAGTGACCTTGCATTTCCGATATCCTGTGTTTGGTATCGATTCGAAGCAACTGACACAATTCGACTATTCTATTCGTGGCTTAACTGCTAATGAGAAGTGAATGGAGCACTGTTGCCGGCAAAGATAGCCAGCTTAAGGGACCGCGGAGGTGCCGGACGAACGATGGCCTCCATACTGCAGGCACGAGATAGGACGTACAGTGGTGGGCGGGGGACGGTGGAGGTGCGGCCGTGGTCACGAGCTCGTGCGGCGCGGTGCCTGAGCGGCACCAGAGTGGGAATTACCATCGAGAAACCTTTCTTTGAACAGAGGTGTATGCGTTCATGGGCGTAGGAGCGTTTTGAAATGTGGCGAGAGGACAGGAGCAGGTCGATATCGGATGGACATGACGTAAGCTTTGGTTGTTGAGTACAATGAGCTGGTGCGTTGCCGATCTGAAATACATTTTACATAATAAACTAAGGTGTATTTGGGAAGCTGGAACCTGTCCAATGGCATTTATAGAGTACAGCTTGCAACCGTGCTGCGTTTTCCCCTTCGAGACCCTGTTCGGGTGAAGGCGATCGGGACGTGAGCCCTGTATTGCGATTGGGTGGGTCCAGAATCTTATTCTTCTTCGTCTCGCGTCAGACACAGGATTGATGCGGACATTGCAAATACACGTATAGTGCCTCGCCATTTTTTTCTTCAAAATAGGTGGTGAGATGTACCTCATCCGACCGGTAATACACTGCCAAATGTACCTAAAGCATGGGTTTTCTAGCCATGCATGTTTACCGTGATTACTGCGGCTAAAAATCGTTGTTTGAGCGTAAAATGCTACCCGAGAGTTGCTAGCCAACCCAAAATGCTTCACTACCATTTTGGAAAAAGGATAGTAGGATGCACATCAGCAGGTAAATATCAAACTTATAAATTTTTATTCAGCGTGAGTTTTACAAACGGCAGCATATAGGCAGTAAACCAGTTAGATGCGACACATGTTAGTTTGAAATAGTGATGATCTTCAACTTCAGACATTACTTTCTGCGCCAGAAATTTCTGAACTTGCTATGAAACCGACCTCGTGTAAGAGGCAATGGCATCTACTATTTTATTTCTGAGTGCGTCTTTCAGACCAATAGATGGTTTATTACATGTTTATTTCCAAGACATTTACAGCATCCCGTGTAGTTCTCTCCGCCGGCCGCACCTCGGCGCTAGTAGTCGAATGACCGCGCTTGGCTCGTAGCGTATAGCTTAATAACGTAACGTAGCTTTACGCAGAACGGAACGTACTGCCTGATGCAGGTGCTGAATTGTGCTGTCTGCGTTGGTTATGTGTGGCTATTCGTTGTTCGCGTCCTTTTCATGTTTCGAAGAAACAGTCTGTTTTTATGTAGCTTCATGCGATTGCCTAGTGCCGAAGCGTGGAGTATTTTGCCACCAGCACAATATTATTTGACTTGGTAACTGAAAGAAATTCCCTGGGGCGAGGAACATCTTGTTTATCATGTATTATTTGTATTTTTGATATAAATTTAATCCCGAGTTCTTGCTGGGGTAGCTTTATTGACTGGGGTTCTATTGCTAAGCAGAGCTTAGTGCGTGAACCCTGACCTCACCACCCGATCCATGAATTCCAGTTCAACGGCAGCATTTTGACAGAAAATTTAACGTGCCGTCTGCACCGACACGGCCGCCCGGTAGCTCGTCCCCGGCCTTATCGGGCCAACTGCCAACTGACCCTCCCAGCCGGGGGCAAAATGCGAGCGTGTGAAGCGATTCGAACCCTGTGTTGTTAGGATAGGAGAGACCAGTGCAGGTCAGCGCTCTAACCAACTGAACCACCAGGCGGCTAAGTTTAATTGCCGTACTATAATGAAAACGAGGAGCATTAGGACCATTTTGTACCATGTTAAGTAGGCTCAGTCGTTCTTTTTCCCACATCCTGCCCAAGTTCCGTAGCCTTTGGTGGGAAATAATACACAACTGGAAGTAATTATTTACATCTTATAAGAAGAGCTGTGATTTTTATGTTGCCAAGAGCTTGTCGGATTTCTGACGTTCGTATTATTATATAGGACATACATTGGGGTGTATGTCGCCACGAGTATTGTCATTCATTGGTGCAAATTGATGCATTTGCCGAGATAATTGCAAATATCAAATCTTTGCTTTGAGAAAATGCTGATGTTTCGTTCTTAGGGTATGCTCAAAGCATCTGGTACGAGTTGGAAAAATAGATGGCCTGATGGAACTGGGAATTAAAAGTATTACTGAATGGGTAGGTGGTGATTGCTTCAGCTGAGAAGAGCCCAGGATGAAAGCTTAATTTTTGGTATGTGGAACTTTGACTTTTATGGGGTAGGTCCTGATGGCAATAGACTCGGCGATTTCTCTGCTTATGTTGGTCTTTTTTTGTTGTTGCTGCTGTAAGATTGTGAGGTTGAGATTGTTGGCCGTTTGTTTGTCTGTTGGGTGGGTGGTTCTCGACGCACTTTATGCACGACTACGGCTAATGACGCCGCGCACACTGTTTTGCCGGTGGGTCGCGGGATTGGGAAATGTCCCGAGCGATGTGAGTGTTGAACCCAGGATCTTTGGTACCCAGAGCTCAACACCTTAACCACTCTGCCACCCCGCCCCAGATTGTTGGCTGTGACGTCATTGACAGCAGAGTGATGTTGCATGTGATCTCTCTATGGTGTCTCTCCTATGTTTGGCGTTGCTTAAGTGGTCGTTGTACCGGCATCGAGCTATTCTTCCGGTCGCTCCGTGTAGGCCTTCTGGCGAGCCGCACACGTTACCTGATGCACCACGTCCGCGGCACGGCATCACGCGGAATGTCAGCGGTGCATGCGCTGCAAGGGCGTCGTCCCGCGGGTCATGGTGGCGGTGCTAGCGCTGATTTTACCCGGCCATGACTGGGTGTTCTTGTTTATCCGGACTAGGCAAAAGTTGAGCGAACTGTTCCAGAAAACGTGGTATGCTGCTAGCCAATTTCTCATTGGTGTATGGGCGAAAAAGAAGAACCTTGCGTTCTCTTATGACTCAATGAACTGGTAAGTGATGTAACGTCGCCAATCCCTCACGCCGACTGGCCGCGGGTGAACTCGGTAATTCCGCCGGTTGCGGGATGCGAACTCACAATCTTGCGATCAAGAGGCTGACGCCCTACCGACTGACCTACCGCGGCCCCTGATGCGTGGAAAAAAACGACTGGTACGGGCTTTTCGTAACTCTCGTCATCATTTTGGTCGGCTTGGTTGTATTTGTTATGGGTGCAATAAAATCCGCATGGGTTGACGCATCCTGAAGCCCCAATAGTTATCACCATCTGCTTGGTTGTCCAGTTGGTCCAGTTGGTCCCGTTTGGTAAGCTTGCCCTGTGCATTTCGGTGTTCAGCCTTCCAGATCGGCTGGGTGCAATATAACCCACTGTGGTTGAGCCACCCTAAAGCCCCTGTAATCATCACCTTCCAGATCGGCGATGTCAGTATATGTTTAGGGTAGCCACTGGAGTGGAAATGCCAGATGGACAGCTTTCTACTGCGTCGGGTCGCTTCTGGGGTGTTGGACGGGCGGATGGTTCGATTTGTTTCAGCTGCTGGGTTGGCGTTCCTGATCTACATAGGCGGGTCCGTCATGCTGCTAGTTACCCACGTCACATGGGCAGAGGAAGTAAATTCGAATTTGAGCGGTGCCATGTGTTCGTTCAGAACGTTTACAATAGAGAAGTCTCGGGAATCCGTTCAAGTAAATGTGAACGAACTTCGAATGCTTCAACGGAGTTATGCGAGTGCTGCACAATTAAGACTATTTACTATTCCGGTGCCATTTCGTGGTTAGGTTATGCTAGGTTAAGTTATGCTATGCTACACTATGCTGAGCTAGGCTATGCTAGGCAGAAGTTTGTATGCAAATGTTTACATGGTGTAAAGTTTGTGTGAAAATATTTATATTGACAATCATCAGGACAATAGTTTGCGTGACAAATGTTGGTATGGATAAAGGTAAAGGCTTGTATGCAAAATTGTATATATAGTATATATATATATTGTATATATTGTATATATAATGTAAAGGCTTGTATGCAAAATTATATGTGAAAGTTTGCATGTAAAAGGGCTTGTCAGGGAAGAAACTCACGAAGAAACACGAAGAAAGAAACTCACGAACACTCAAGAAACACACAAACTTGCATGCAACCAAGCAACCCAACCCAACCAAGCCTTGCCTGCAAGCTTGCCTAACCTGACCTAACTAAATGTAGCATGGCGTAATGTAGCATGCCATACATATTTATGTACTCACAGCATAGGTTGTTGTGCTGGTCTATGAGTAGGTATCTCACCATCCGGCAGAATCTCCCACTCGGAAAAATCTACTACATTTACTACGACAAAAAGATGGACTGCTGCAAGTCCTCCATGTGTGTAGAGCAATGTAGTTTTGATATGGAAAACAAGCATGCAAAGATGAAAGAGGAAATATTTTGGTGACATCACATGGGCGCAAATGATCAGCTTTAGTCCAAGCGCCCTAAAGCCCAAATAACTAACTGACTGGTGGCATCACATTTTTTTTTATCACGGAAATCACGGAAGTAAAAGGAGTGCTATTTTTGTGCCTGGGCAACTTCACTTTTCACTTTATCAGAGCGAAGAGTGAAAGGTGTACTTCACTCTACTTCCACTCACACCAGATACCTCCATTCATTCATTCACGAATCCTGGTAGTGTAATAAAAATAGTGTCATCTGGCTTATTTGATTTCGGTGATGTCATCAAAATATTGCTTCCTTTATCTTCGCATAAATGTTTATATACCTGAATTACATTGCCATACACACATGGAAAACCTGCTGCAGTGCATCTTTCCATACGAGTAAATGTAGTATATTGGCTGCCAGATGGTGAGATGGAGAGAGTTACTCAACCTCTGCCTAGTCCGGATAAACAAGAACACCCAGTCATGGCCCGGTAAAATCAGCGCTAGCACCGCCACCATGACCCGCGGGACGACGCCCTTGCAGCGCATGCACCGCTGACATTCCGCGTGATGCCGTGCCGCGGACGTGGTGCATCAGGTAACGTGTGCGGCTCGTCAGAAGGCCTACACGGAGCGACCGGAAGGATAGCTCGATGCCGGTACAACGACCACTTAAGCAACGCCAAACATAGGAGAGGCACCATAGAGAAATCACATGCAACATCACCCTGGTGTCAATGACGTCACAGCCAACAATCTCAGACTCACAATCTTACAAAAAGTACGGCCAACATCAAGGAGAGTTCATAATCATCAGGACCCAAGTCCCTCATCTAAGCATTAAGCTATCACCCTAGCGTCTTCCCAGCTACTCGCCACCTATTCAGTATTATATGTTCTTGCCCGGGGTCGCGAAAAGCAATTCTGTAAAGCGGAGGTTGTTTTGAACGTAGGACCGAGTGTCGGTTAGGTCCAGAGTTCTAAACAACGAAATGTCTTTCAACATTACTTTCGCGGCGATGGCAGGAATATGTTGTGGTACATGGACGAGGCGACAACTTAGAATTCCCCATCTTCTCTCCTGGCACATTCCTAGTAAGTAGTTGCTAATCACTACGTTCAAAGCTTTGGGTTCCATTATCAAGGATGCGACCTTTCAGTTTGGTGATTCAGACTCTTTCTCAAGCTTGTTTGCCAGCAGGCAGTCTGTTTTGTTTGCTTTTTGCTTCCTCATTGCTTTTTGTTTGCTTCATTATTGACGTGTAGGGTTCAGTCTGAGTAGAGTTGTTAATGTCTTGGCTTAGGGGGCCCACAAATTGGTCTGTCGTGTCGTAGCGTGTCTACCAGTGCTATTTTGCTTTGGAACTCGAGGAAGACAAATCCCACCAGCGAGACATTCCACTTTCTCCGAAGTCAACGGGAGACAAGCATAAAAACAAGCTAATACATAAAACTACGAAGGATTCCAGTAATTAAGGGGGAGGGGGACAGCCTCTGCCCCTGTTAATACTCCAATAGCCACGGTTGAGGTGTTCAATTTGCACCTGATACATTTGTGACGATACAGCCAGTTGAGGCCCCTCTGGCCACCCCCAACTGTCGTTCCCTCTGGCCACCACAGACTATTGCTCCCTCTGGCCACCCCTGACTGTCGCTTCCTCTGGCCACCCCAGACTGTCACTCCCTCTGGCCACCCCAGACTATTGCTCCCTCTGGCCACCCCTGACTGTCACTCCCTCTGGCCACCGCTGACTGTCGCTCCCTCTGGCCACCCCCGACTGTCGCTCCCTCTGGCCACCGCTGACTGTCGCTCCCTCTGGCCACCGCTGACTGTCGCTCCCTCTGGCCACCCATGACTGCCACTCCCTCTGGCCACCCCAGGCTGTCCCTGACGCTCCCTCTGGCCACCGCTGACTGTCGCTCCCTCTGGCCACCCCTGACTGTCGCTCCCTCTGGCCACCGCTGACTGTCCCTCACGCTCCCTCTGGCCACCCCTGACTGTCGCTCCCTCTGGCCACCCCAGACTGTCCCTGACGCTCCCTCTGGCCACCGCTGTCTGTCGCTCCCTCTGGCCACCGCTGATTGTCGCTCCCTCTGGCCACCGCTGATTGTCGCTCCCTCTGGCCACCGCTGACTGTCGCTCCCTCTGGCCACCCCTGACTGTCACTCCCTCTGGCCACCCCAGACTGTCACTCCCTCTGTCCACCCCAGACTATTGCTCCCTCTGGCCACCGCTGACTGTCGCTCCCTCTGGCCACCGCTGACTGTCGCTCCCTCTGGCCACCCCTGACCCTCACTCCCTCTGGCCACCGCTGACTGTCACTCCCTCTGGCCACCCCTGACTGTCGCTCCCTCTGGTCACCCCTGACTGTCACTCCCTCTGGCCACCGCTGACTGTCACTCCCTCCGGCCACCCCTGGCTGTCGCTCCCTCTGGCCACCCCTGATTGTCGCTCCCTCTGGCCACCCCTGACTGTCGCTCCCTCTGGCCACCCCAGACTGTCACTCCCTCTGGCCACCCCCGACTGTCGCTTCTTCCGGCTACCCCTGAGTGTCGCTCCCTCTGTCCACCCCAGACTATTGCTCCCTCTGGCCACCGCTGACTGTCGCTCCCTCTGGCCACCGCTGACTGTCGCTCCCTCTGGCCACCGCTGACTGTCGCTCCCTCTGGCCACCCCTGACCCTCACTCCCTCTGGCCACCGCTGACTGTCACTCCCTCTGGCCACCCCTGACTGTCGCTCCCTCTGGTCACCCCTGACTGTCACTCCCTCTGGCCACCGCTGACTGTCACTCCCTCCGGCCACCCCTGGCTGTCGCTCCCTCTGGCCACCCCTGATTGTCGCTCCCTCTGGCCACCCCTGACTGTCGCTCCCTCTGGCCACCCCAGACTGTCACTCCCTCTGGCCACCCCCGACTGTCGCTTCTTCCGGCTACCCCTGAGTGTCGCTCCCTCTGGCCACCGCTGACTGTCACTCCCTCTGGCCACCCCTGACTGTCGCTCCCTCTGGCCACCCCTGACTGTCGCTCCCTCTGGCCACCCCTGACTGTCGCTCCCTCTGGCCACCGTTGACTGTCGCTCCCTCCGGCCACCCCTGACTGTCACTCCCTCTGGCCACCCCAGACTATTTCTCCCTCTGGCCACCCCTGACTGTCACTCCCTCTGGCCACCCCAGACTATTTCTCCCTCTGGCCACCCCAGACTATTGCTCCCTCTGACCACCCCTGACTGTCGCTCCCTCCGGCCACCCCTGACTGTCACTCCCTCTGGCCACCCCAGACTATTTCTCCCTCCGGCCACCCCTGACTGTCGCTCCCTCCGGCCACCCCTGACTGTCGCTCCCTCTGGCCACCGCTGACTGTCGCTCCCTCTGGCCGCCCCTGGCTGTCGCTCCCTCTGGCCACCGCTGACTGTCGCTCCCTCTGGCCACCCCTGGCTGTCGCTCCCTCTGGCCACCGCTGACTGTCGCTCCCTCTGGCCACCCCTGGCTGTCGCTCCCTCCGGCCACTGCTGACTGTCACTCCCTCTGGCCACCGCTGACTCGCTCCCTCTGGCCACCCCAGATTGTCACTCCCTCCGGCCACCCCAGACTGTCACTCCCTCTGGCCACCCCTGACTGTCGCTCCCTCTGGCCACCCCTGATTGTCGCTCCCTCTGGCCACCGCCGATTGTCACTCCCTCTGGCCACCGCTGACTGTCGCTCCCTCTGGCCACCCCAGATTGTCACTCCCTCTGGCCACCCCTGACTGTCACTCCCTCTGGCCACCCCTGACTGTCGCTCCCTCTGGCCACCCCTGACTGTCGCTCCCTCTGGCCACCCCTGACTGTCGCTCCCTCTGGCCACTGCTGACTGTCGCTCCCTCTGGCCACCCCTGACTGTCGCTCCCTCTGGCCACCGCCGACTGTCGCTCCCTCTGGCCACCCCTGGCTGTCGCTCCCTCTGTCCACCCCAGACTATTGCTCCCTCTGGCCACCCCTGACTGTCACTCCCTCTGGCCACCGCCGACTGTCGCTCCCTCTGGCCACCCCAGACTGTCGCTCCCTCTGGCCACTGCTGACTGTCACTCCCTCTGGCCACCGCTGACTGTCGCTCCCTCCGGCCACCCCAGATTGTCACTCCCTCTGGCCACCGCTGACTGTCGCTCCCTCCGGCCACCCCAGACTGTCGCTCCCTCTGGCCACCGCTGACTGTCACTCCCTCTGGCCACCCCAGACTGTCGCTCCCTCTGGCCACCCCAGACTGTCGCTCCCTCTGGCCACCGCTGACTGTCACTCCCTCTGGCCACCCCTGGCTTCGCTCCTGGCCACTGCTGACTGGTGAACTTCCTCCTCCAGATGCAGCGGGTTGAGATGGAAGAGGTGCGGCAGCGGGAAGCCAACCTCACAGCGCTACAGGCGATCGGGCCGCGGAAAAAGGCGCGGCTCGAGGAGGACCTCCCTGTTGATGGTGTCGCCTCCAGTGGGACTCTGAGCCAACGATCGGTGAGGCGCCAGGCACTGAGCAATATGGTGCTGCTGTCTGTCTAAAGATGTATATCTGCTTAAAGCGTTACGCCACTTCCGCCAGCTGCCGAAATAGCTCAGTTGGGAGAGCGTTAGACTGAAGATCTAAAGGTCCCCGGTTCGATCCCGGGTTTCGGCAGTTTTGTGGTCCGAGCGGTCAGCCTGTGTTTTCAACCGGTTTGGCCTTGTCTACTGCGTTGGCTGTCGTTTTTGGTGAATGCTGTTCTGCTCCTTCCCCGGATCACGAGGAATTTAGTGCGCTGCTGGCAGACTGATCGCGAAATATCGTGGGATAGAGGTGGTACCGCGTATCCTCCATATATGGTAGCGCATATACTGCGCACCCCCAGTTCAACTTCCTTATACTTGGACCATCACATCGGACCATACTGCATGCATCCCACGCATTTAGAGCATGCGCTGTACTTGTGTCTGGAACAATAGGCCCTCGTCACAATCGTGCCCCCAAGTCCATATCTGGGGACATGTCCCACCTTAGCTGTCCTTGTCTAGGCACTTGGAGTTTCAGCGTTGACACGGGTACTGGACGCTGACCAATGCTTAACGAGATTCATGTTTTCACCTGCTTTTTGCACACAGTTCCGTCTTCCTGAATTTATTTCTATCATGATGGGCAGTGTTAAACTGTAGTCACAGTTACTTCTTCATGCACTACCTTCACCCACGTGTCATACCTGATCCCCAGCACACTTACGTCATCAAAGTCGTGCCGACGAGTGCATGTCCACCTCAACATCACGTGCCTGCCGTTTTGCCAGATTGTTTCAACGTCTTCACCTACACCCTCCACTCTTCAAATTCAGTTTCGGAACACTGCAAACACCGACCGCCCCAGCTGCGTTGCCTCCGATATATACTCCGGCTCCCCCACGTGCACGGTCCGTACTGCCACTACGCGAAGCTGGCAAGCGTCGGCACGGTAACGTGCGACACCACAGCCGCTAACGCATGGCCTTCCGCTCCAGGTACCACTGCGGCCGCGCGTCAAGCGGGTCAACATGCGCGACCTGCTGTACGTGCTGGAGCAGGACCGCGACGTGCAGCGATCGGAGCGACTGTTCCGGCTGCTGCTCAAGTAGCCCGACCGGCGGCGTGTGGCGCGCAGTCGGCCGCCGACGCTCGCCTCGTGCCCCGCGGTCAGCCCCGCCCACGTCAGCTCTGCTCATGTCAGCCGTGCCCGCGTCAGCCCTGTCCGCGGCGCTGCGGCTCGGTGATGCGCTGCCAAGTCAGCATGGCGTCAGCGCCTGCCTACGGTCCGAAGCTGGTGGCAGGATTACCGCGGATCAAGTCACCGTGGCATGCTGCACCTGCCTACGGTCGGGACCTGGTGGCTGGAGTACCACGGATCAAGTCACGCGCATATTTTTATGAGGGATTGTGTTGTTTGTGTTGGTTTGTTTTGTACGTGATAGCGGGCGACAGTGGCCCGCCGGTGTTGCCATCGCGCACACCTCCCCTGAAGTCATATGGCCGCGTGTCCTACCTGAACCGCACGGTGTGCGCTCTCTTCGCCCGTGTGTCGGCTGCGTGTTTCTCGGCCGGACGCGTCCCGCGACGAACCAACGACAACCCAAACAGTTTCGATTTGTTGGAATCGATTTTGATTTCGGCGCTGGCGTGCAATGCAGGCGAACTGCACGCGGTGCCGCACAGCACTGCCGCGCCCGCTGTGTGGGCTCCCCCGCCTGGACATGCTCCGCTCGGCCGCTGCCGAGGGTGCCCACTGCGCCTGGGGGCTGATCTGGCCGGCCGGAGGCACGCCGGCCGGCCGGCGACCGTTAGTACAAACCGACACCGGGCGGCGCCCGTGCCGTCGGGCGGGCCCGTGTGTACCTGTGTGCGCGCGTGTCGCGAATTTCAACGCACTGTATGTAGGCCATATTCACCGCCATCCGCCGGCGGCGCGTCGCGTGGCGCCGACCGACGCCGCGGCCCGCCGGCCTGCCGTTTTTACCCGGTGCTCAGCTGCTGTCACCAAGTGATTCAAGTGAACCGATAAACATGATGTGCAAACGGACCGAGTTTCGCCTGTCGGCGGAGCGGACGCCGGCTGTGCCGCCGAGAGGCGACAGCCGACGTCAGGGAAGCGACGGCGCCGCCTTCGTGCGTCGGAACTGGCGCGGTGCAGTAGATTGGCGACGTTATCAGTGCGACTTGTCCGGTCTTCTGAGCTGGTTGTCCTGATCAGTCATAGTGAGGATCGTCTGAGCAGGTCTCGTTGACCGGCTGGTCAGGTGGAGGGTGAGCGGGTGTCGTCGTTAGGACCGTGGACAGGTTCGCAGCTGGAACAATTTGCAAGGCGGCGGCAAGGCATCTATGAAGAAGGTGGAATGCTTATGATGAGTAACTGTCAATGGAAAACAATGAATTCCTCAAGTTACTATCACCAGCTTATTGATTTGATTAAAAAAATCGTCGATGGGAAACCTCATTCACAGACGAAAACAATTTTCGTAAGAGTAAAAATAGCATACATTCGGTGTGGTATAATACAGTGGTTATTTTTGCCGACAAATTATGGATGGGAAAGACTGCTCGCGATGCCAGTCCTTGCTTCATTCATTGATTTATCGGTTCGCTTGGGACTTGTTTTATGCTTGCTGTCCGATTTCTACACTCGCACGGCTTGTTTCACTGTTCACCGCAGCGTTCTCCCCATGTAATGTTACCAGGCGCCTAATCAGAAGATAATAGCATTACTGGTATTACATTGGGGTGGCTAGTCAACTGACTAGCATCCTGAACAAGCCTGGCCTTGTGGACTGAGAAGGCTCGTTATGCGTTAGAGGCAATGGTAATGCGGATATCAGGGGATCTTCAGTAAAAAAGAAAACATAGATTCATGATGCCATTAATTCATGAGCTTGGCAGAGTGTCTCACCCGTCGTGACGAAGTCTCCAGTAGGCGGACACGAGGTACAGACACAGATATGCTCGAGCTACCTAGGATTAGGACTGAATTCGCCAGACACAACTTCCCATACAGGGCAATCGCGGCATGGAATGAGAAGTTGAGGTAGGATGCTGGCCACCCGTGATATAGTGCTGCACACGCTCATCTCAAATGTGCTTTATTATTGTTAGATTTTAAACCAGGAGACGGTTAGTAGGCATTTTATCTTATATTTTCAACTGTGATTTGACGAGAGGGCTGAAAAGCCATGACGTACATGCCTTGTTTCTACATTGCGTGGACTATGGAGACCTCAATATATGATTGATTAAAGAGCTCTGAAATATGCGATTGCGACAAGCTCACCCGGATTCTCACTAGTGTGTGCGCAATGAATATAGTTACAATTTTTGAGACTGTTCCCATACAATATGATGCAAAGTACATTTATTAAAGTTGTCTTGCATTCAGATCTCAATTTCATTGCGACTTACAACGATACATTGCACATATTGTTACCTTGTGGATGGTCTTCTGGAACTATATTCTGATAAGCGTACACTTTAGGCGCGCGGCCCACCAGCAGTGTCGCCTTCGGCCCGTCGCCAACCGACCGCTATGGGTGGCGGTCGTGCCCTGAACCATTCCCTGAATGTTAATTGGCCCCAGCTCCAAAGTTACAGACATATTTTTATATTTGAAACGATAGGTTGGCTGGCATGATTCCCACCAACATTGGAGTTGAGGCCGACAAGTTCCCTTGATATTGTTTTCATAAGAACTTTTACGCTCATGGGCATTGAATGGAGAGAATGCATCTACAACCATGGATTTCCCCTACACAATTTTGGCATGACAGAACAGATGTTGCTTGGTATTGCTCAAGGCCTGAACTTTCTTTTTGTCGCGACGCCTCGGCAGCTCTACGGTTTTCTGGGCAGCACATGTCGGCGCTTGACGCGAATCGAGCCATGCTAGAGCCTAAATAATGCCTGAGAGCTTCATGTCAAAATGTGAAAAATGGCAGGGTTGGATGTCTATTTTTTTTAAATGGTCGATTATCGCATCAGAAGGCAGCTGATTTTATGCCGGTTTATTTCAGATCATTGGAAATTAATTCATTAATGTACAACATCTGATATACAATTTAAATGAATACAATGTGTTAAGTGAACACAGATCCTGGAATTGAGTGCACAAATGACAGGTTTAAAACTTCATGGAAGATATTCAAGATGATATCAAAATGTAGCACATTCCATTTTAATTTCGTTAAGAACGTTGGAAATTGTCAGCGCATTGCACAGAAGCTGTTTGACGCAATTTTATTACAAGAAGTTGAGTGACCAATTGCTCCTATTTCACTTTGAGGGCAAATGCCTTTCACATTGACCACCAAATGCCACCGACGTTAGGACAGCCGTCAGGAGGGGTGACGCACTATTGACCACCAAATGCCACCGACGTTAGGACAGCCGTCAGGAGGGGTGACGCACTATTGACCACCAAATGTCACCGACGTTAGGACAGCCGTCAGGAGGTGTGACGCACTATTGACCACCAAATGTCACCGACGTTAGGACAGCCGTCAGGAGGGGTGACGCACTATTGACCACCAAATGTCACCGACGTTAGGACAGCCGTCAAGAGGGGTGACACACTATTGACCACCAAATGTCACCGACATTGGGACAGCCGTCGGGAGGGATGACACACTATTGACCACCAAATGCCAGCGGTGTGTCGTCGGCCGTCAGTTTGGAGCGCGCGGCTGCCATTCACGGGCGGCCAGTGACAAGTTGGCGGAGTGTCGTCCGACCATCGGCCGGCTGACCCCGCACCATTCAGCCGGCTGCCGACTAGACGGAGCGCACACGGCCCGGCCTTCATTACCTGTCGCACATTGTGCCGCGCGGCCCATCGGTAGCGTCAATGGGCGGGTCTTATCGGCCGGCCACCCGCCCAATACCGGCACGGTCAACGAGTCATTCACCGTCGAGGCGCCGCAGAATTGTCTACGCCGGCGGAGGCGTTCGATCGCCAGTGGCCACTATTCAGACTTGCACGGGGTGAATGGAAAATCGAACGACAGTCGCCGGCAAATACAGCTCGCTTACGCGACCGTCCCGGCTACGGTGAGTGGACAGCGCCCCAGGCATTGCTCAAGCGACGCTCGGGGTCGCGAACGCATTTGTCCACTGCAGGATAGGTGAGCACAGAGCAGGGCACCATTCTGGACACAGGCGACTGCCGAGCCCAGCATGGCTCCAGGAGGTGAGGCAGCTCATGACGTCGTGACTCCATCCCCTCATCGCCGTGGTTGAACGCGTGTTCTGATACCGTGACCCAGTCTGACCGGGGCTCTGGGGCTGAGCCGTGTCCTCCGGCACCGTGACTGATCCTCAGGTCGGGGTGTCCCTCTCTGATACCGTGACTAACCCCTCAGGTCAGGGTGTCCCTCTGATGCCGTGACTAACCCCTCAGGTCGGGTTGTCCCTCTCTGATACCGTGACTAACCCCTCAGGTCGGAGTGTGTCCTCTCTAATGCCGTGACTAACCCCTCAGGTCGGAATGTCCTCTCTGATACCGTGACTAACCCCTCAGGTCGGGGCGTGCCCTCTGATGCCGTGACTGACCCCTCAGGTCGGAGTGTTCTCTCTGATATCGTGACTAACCCCCCAGGTCGGAGTGTCCTCTCTGATGTCGTGACTAGCCCCTCAGGTCGGAGTGCTCTCTTTGATACCGTGACTAACCCCTCAGGTCTGGGTGTCCTCTCTGATGCCGTGACTAACCCCTCAGGTCGGAGTGTGCCCTCTCTGATATCGTGACTAACCCCTCAGGTCGGAGTGTCCTCTCTGATACCGTGACTAGCCCCTCAGGTCGGAGTGTGCCTTCCCTGATACCGTGACTAACCCCTCAGGTCGGGGTGTCCTTCCTGATGCCGCGACTGACCCCTCAGGTCGGAGTGTCCTCTCTGATGCCCTGACTAACCCCTCAGGTCGGAGTGTCCTCTCTGACACCGTGACTAACCCCTCAGGTCGGAGTGTTCTCTCTGATATCGCGACTAACCCCTCAGGTCGGAGTGTCCTCTCTGATACCGTGACTAGCCCCTCAGGTCGGAGTGTCCTTCTGCCGCGACTCCCTCAGTGATACCCACCGTGACTAACCCCTCAGGTCGGAGGTGTCCTCTCTGATATCGCGACTAACCCCTCAGGTCGGAGTGTCCTCTCTGATACCGTGACTAACCCCTCAGGTCGGGGTGTCCTTCCTGATGCCGCGACTGACCCCTCAGGTCGGGGTGTCCCTCTCTGATGCTGTGACTAACTCCTCAGGTCGGGGTGTGCCCTCTCTGATGCCGTGCACGGTCTGTGGCGACCGCTCCTTCGGGCGTCATTACGGCGCGGTCTGCTGCGATGGGTGCTCCTGCTTCTTCAAGCGTACCGTCCGCAGACAAGTCACCTCCGCCTGCGTCTGTGAGTGCTGGGGTACCGGACGTTCCTCGTCTGGAGACACTGTGACCGTCGATCTGTACTCGGCTGTTCTGTTCGACTCGGCTGGCGTCCCTCGGCTGTACTGTTCGACAGCTGTCAGCCTGTCGAAGAACCAGGGCTGAGTGCAGGAGCGACAGGGGAATGCAAGCATAATCTTACAGGGACGCACCAGGATTATAATGTACATGCAGAATCTTGAGGTCTTTTCGCGATTCACGATGCGCCTCATTAGTCATATATAGAATGCGCTTATTCTCCCATACCTGGCGATTCCGTAGCAGTGGCGAAGAAGCCTTTTTACGAAAAGAAAGACTACGAAATTGTTGTGAACAAAATGGCAATGTGTACTATCGCCGCGACCCCTGACTCAGAGGGAAGTCAGAGAAGCCTCGGTGACCGGAGGCCGACTTCCGTTGAAAACACCCCCTCCGCAGTACATACCAGTCGGCAAATGCGGCGTGTATGGACACGTTGGCGGCTGTCCAGACATCCTGTCTGGCCGGTGACTGCGGCCTGTCCGACAGCGGGACATGCTGACTGTCCGGTGGACCGACACCGCCGCAACTGGTGCCCTGCCTGCCGCTTCACAAAATGTCTCGCCGCAAACATGGATCCAAAAGGTAAAACACAGCCCCAAGCATGTGATGCTGGCGCCAATGTGGAATATTTTAGGCTCTCAGTCTCCCTGAATCATAGCTGCTATAGTTAAAGGAGAATGAATCAAAGCTGTTATAGTCGAGGGATAGGTAGAAGTGCCCCTACACTCAAATAACTAACCAAAAGCTGTTATAGCCCTACCTCAGGGAGCATGCCTTAAGGTTTGCCTGAAAGCGAAAACCTAATCGTTGTCATCTGCTGGCTGGGACACTCCCTTCTATTATCTGAAAATCACCCAACCGCTTTTACCTGTTGACAGGCAAACTCTCGTTCCCTCTCTGAAGGTGAGGAAAACATCTGGATAACGCATAGCGAGCATAACTGATGCGGCGAATTCACCTAAGGCACCAAAATAAATCCTACTAACTATAGTGCTGCAAACGGCAATAGGGATAGATGGCTATTAATGATACAGCGATTAAACACGGGCAAACATTTCAGACGATAAGGATGACGCGGGAATGCCTACCATACCGTGGTCTAGGGACGCCATACGCTGGAGATTCGTTGTCCCAGCGACACCACTGTGGCATCCTCGGCCCGCTTTTCCAGCTGTCCAGGAGGAGCGCGGTCGGCGCCGGTCAAAGGCTCGGCCCAGTCGGCCACGGCCGCCAGCCGCCGCTCCCGCACCGCTGCCAATGCCAGCAGTGACGTCACCACTGCCAGCGGCGACGTCAGCAGTGGCCGCTGCGCTGCCGTACCTCTCACTGTTGCCGGCGGGAGGCCAGCAGCTGCTGGTGGCCGGCTGCACGCGTTTGCTGCTGCTGCGACGGCTGGCCGACAGCTGGGAGAGCAGCGGCGGCCGGCGGCCGGACCGGCTGACGGCTGCTCTCGACCAGCTGGCAGCTGCCTTGCACCAGCTGCGGCCGGACCCGACCGAGGGCCGTCTGCTGCAGCTGGTCGTCATGTTTGATCCGGGTGAGTTTCAGGCTCGGGCGAGCCCGACGACTCCGGCGTCCGCGGTGTCGAGCTGAAGAAGCTGCCTTGGCTGCTGCTGAACAGCCGCCGGCTGGGAGGCAACACAGCACACTGCAGCTTGAACACGCACACACACTCACTATTACTAATATTTGATCGACAACCACATTCAATTAAATGTTCTCATGTCGACTTTTGCGGCAGTCACTTTACTTTACATACCACTTTCCCGGAGAACCCTCACGGGCTCAGTCTCCGGGCGGAAACGTCCGCCCCTCTGGCCGGCTCAGATCGAACGCTGACGGCGCAGGTAAATGAGCAGTGGCACAGCCACGATTTTCCTAAGGAGGGGCCGCCCCCCCCCCCTTAATGCAGTGTAACGCAAAGTAAATTGGTACAGGCTATGTCATCGTGTCACGCCATTCACGTCTTACTGGACACTGCACGCTCATTGGCTGCGTCGTGGGGCGGTGACAGTCTGGCCACATGGTTGGCGCCGGAAGGCCACCGACGCTCGGGAGTCGCAGACGAGCTGTCGGCGACGTCCGACTGTCAGACTGCGCTGTGTAGGCAGTCTGTGTTTTCGTCAGGTAGTAGTACACGCAGGGCACGTGTCCGGCCGCCATACGTTGCCCGTTGCTGAAGTCCAGTACAATTATGCAGCTGCAGTAAGCAACTTACGAACCAAGTTATTCGCGAATTAGGCAAGTTCAACTTATCATCATGTATTCGGACCCACCGCGATATGTTTGTTTTTCTTCCTAATATTACATCAGTTATACATAGCGACACTGATACCACCTGCACATCCAGACACGCGTATGCCATTCATTTGCCTGTACATGCTGTAGCGCAGTTTATTAAGAGGGAGGGGGACCAAAAATGCATTGCGTGGAGAACACCTTCAGCGACCGAAGCGCATTTTGTTTAGGGGGAGATGGGCGGCCCCTTTGCTGCGCCTCTTCATACATGCATCATTCTAAAAAAACTTTAAATGTGAGCGCGCATACGCCGGTGAAATGGCAGCCCCGGCTTCATTTCCGTTATCGCGCAAGTAAGTGTGACTGATGACTGCGGGCTGTCAGGCAGGTGTGACTGGCGACTGCAGGCTGTCAGGCAGGTGTGACTGGCGACTGCGGGCTGTCAGGCAGGTGTGACTGGCGACTGCTAGTTGTCAGGCAGGTGTGACTGGCGACTGCTAGTTGTCAGGCAGGTGTGACTGGCGACTGCAGCAGGCAGGTTACTGGCGACTGCGGCTGTCAGGCAGGTGTGACTGGCGACTGCTAGTTGTCAGGCAGGTGTGACTGCGACTGCGAGCGGACAGGGTGTATGGCGACTGCGGGCTGTCAGGCAGGTGTGACTGGCGACTGCGGGCTGTCAGGCAGGTGTGACTGGCGACTGCTAGTTGTCAGGCAGGTGTGACTGGCGACTGCGAGCGGACAGGCAGGTGTGACTGGCGACTGCAGGCTGTCAGGCAGGTGTGACTGGCGACTGCGGGTTGTCAGGCAGGTGTGACTGGCGACTGCTAGTTGTCAGGCAGGTGTGACTGGCGACTGCGGGCTGTCAGGCAGGTGTGACTGGCGACTGCTAGTTGTCAGGCAGGTGTGACTGGCGACTGCAGGCTGTCAGGCAGGTGTGACTGGCGACTGCGAGCTGTCAGGCAGGTGTGACTGGCGACTGCGAGCTGTCAGGCAGGTGTGACTGGCGACTGCGGGCTGTCAGTCTGGTGTGACTGGCGACTGCTAGTTGTCAGGCAGGTGTGACTGGCGACTGCAGGCTGTCAGGCAGGTGTGACTGGCGACTGCTAGTTGTCAGGCAGGTGTGACTGGCGACTGCGGGCTGTCAGTCTGGTGTGACTGGCGACTGCGGGCTGTCAGGCAGGTGTGACTGGCGACTGCTAGTTGTCAGGCAGGTGTGACTGGCGACTGCGGGCTGTCAGTCTGGTGTGACTGGCGACTGCAGGCTGTCAGACAGGTGTGACTGGCGACTGCGGGCTGTCAGGCAGGTGTGACTGGCGACTGCTAGTTGTCACGAGGGCTAGGCAGGTGTGACTGGCGACTGCAGTTGTCAGGCAGGTGTGACTGGCGACTGCAGGCAGGCGTGACTGGCGAGCGGCTCTAGGTGTGACTGGCGACTGCAAGCTGTCAGGCAGGTGTGACTGGCGACTGCGGGCTGTCAGGCAGGTGTGACTGACCACCGTTGGTTGTCAGGCAAGTGTGACTCACGACTGGAGGTTGATACGCGAGTATTACTGGTGACTGCCTGTTGCCTGGCAGGGCTGGCACCACACTGCTGGAGACCGAGACTCAGACTACACCTACACCAGCTGCTGGCGGCACACCTCGCCAATGCACCACACTACTGGAGACCGATACTCATAGACCAGATCCTGTCGTCTGGCAGGGCTGCCACCACTGCGGATCTGCGGACGCCTGGTGACAAGTGTGCAGCGACACCTGCACCAGCTGTTGGCGGTACACTTCGTCACTGCACCACACTGCTGGAGACCGGTACTCCAACTTGACTACACAAGCCAGGCTACACCTGCTCCTGCAGCTGGTGGCCCTGTCTAATTGTGCAACAGCTCGAGTCTCAAATTCCCACCAGTGACGGTGCTCACGTGTGAAGCTCCCTCACCATGTGAAGTCGGCCACCACACCTCCTGGTGAGCTCATGCCCTGGATAGGCGCGGTGGGGCTTGGTTAGGTCTACTGACCCAATGTCTCTGCACCGTCAGATAGCATCAATGGCACGCCTTCTGACATGGGTAAGTGCACATGCGTGTGTTAGCGCAAGTTTTCTTATCAATAATTTGCAGCATATCAGTATCGTATGACTTCTTGTGATGCAAAATGGCCTAAATTCGTTCTTGGCTTCTTCGAAGTATAGGCGTAGGAACAGGGGGGGCAGGGGCCATGGCCCACACACTTTTCAAAGTGTGTGTGTGTGTGTGTGGGGGGGGGGGCAGCAATGGTAGCTGGCCCTCCCACTTTTGAGACGTTTAAATTTACTGAAAAGCAGCATGCACACCTTTGAATATGTGAAAAACTTCCTGCAATTCATAACTAAGTAAAAGCTGCGCATATCACATGGTAGCACTTCATTTTTTTAAGTCATACACAAATAGACATGACCTTACAACAACGCAACTAATTCAGGAGTTGATGTAATGCAACAGATGTATGGATATTGCAAGAGCTTATTGGAAGTTGAAGAACCCTCCACCCACTGGCGGATCCAGGGGCGGGGGGGAATTCCGGCCATGGGCCCCCCCAAGCGCTTCAAAGGGGGGGGGGGGCATAGTGTCTTTTGGCCCCCCCCCCCAACCAATAAAAGTAAACTAAATTAAAATGCAGTAACCTTTGCTGAGGTTAAAAAATAGCTTTCCGGGTGAAATAATCTCCAATTTTAAAGGTATTTTGTTATGATTGTTTGGAAGCCCAATATGGTAGCATAGTAGATTCTGACGCATCGAGGGTTCTATGCTGTTGAAGTTCTGCTTACAGCAAGAGATGACGAAATCAGCAGTTTCATTATTCCTTCGTCAGATAGGTTCATGAAGTTTGTTTAGCCAGTAACGGGCAAGCGGACCTGGTGAGCCAGATTTCGAAAGCGGAATTTGAACAGGATGTTTTGTGCGAGTGACCAGTTGAGCCCAGTTGAGCAGCATGTTTCGTATGTTGGTGTTGGGGTTGCTAAGATGAAGAGACAGGCTACATTCACTAGCGGATCCAGGGAGGGGCCATTCCGGCCATGACTCCCCGAAGCGCTTAAAAGGGGGTGGGGGACATGGTGCCTTTTGGCCCCCCGAAACCAACAGAAGTGAACTGAATGAAAATGCAGTAACCTTTGCCGAGGTTAAAAAATATCGTCTGGATGAAAGAATCTCCAATTTTAAAGGTATTTTTAATAATTGTTTGGAAGCCAATATGGTAGCATAGTACATTCTTACACGCATCGAGGGTTCTATGCTGCTCAAGTTCTGCTTACAGCAAAAGTTGACAAAATCGGATCTGCCAGTGTGTACACGTGCACGAACGTTGACGTGGTACAAGACGTTGAACGTGAACATGAACGTTTTGGTAAACAAGAACAAAAATACCGTAACTTTGAAGCGGTGGAGGTAGGCTGGGGCCCCTATACGGGAAATTATGTTTTCATTAATTATTATTGTAAAAAATGGGTCCATTTGACAAATAGTGGTAGAAATCCGATGCTTTTAACCAAAAAAAATAGTGGGAGAATGGGCACCCTCCAAATCTCTTCGACCCCTCTGATACAATTCCTAAGTACGCCACTGAGGGGAGGGGGATGACGCCGAAAACCGAAAGTTGGCCCCCCCAAACCGGTGGGCTAGATCCGCCAGTGCCTCCACCCTCCACACGCACATAATGGAAGTTGAAGCAATTTTGTTTGAACAGTAATAGGTACTAGTGGTTCCACTTGCATCAGGAAGATAAAAACCTACTACTACAAAATAATCCATCAGTCCCGAAGACAGTTCAAGTTCAGAGATAATTGCGAATTTGAAAGTACCTGTACTGCGATGATAGTTCATTTTGAGTACCATATGTTGCTGTTAGCCATAGGCGCGTCCAGTGGTCTGTCCCCTCTCATTAGCGGTGAATGTTGTGTTCACTATTAAAATTACCGGGTTCTCTATCCAAAAGTGCTCAGCTATGGTACTTTGCGAAAACCCTGGGCGCGCCCCTGCTGTTGACCCTGGCACACCCACGTTTTCAGACGTTCCTGTGCCTATGCTTCGAAACGTCGATAATTTTGCCACTAAGCAATACTTTCAGACTTGGATCACTGCAATGACCATCCAGGGATAAGCAATGTCCCTTTTAACGAATATAATGTGAAACAAGCTATTCGACAACCTGTTGGCCTTTTCACATCTTTGATTACTGTTTAGCACGAGACTATGGGTGGTCCATGCCCATTGTGAGTACCATTTATGCATAAAAGCGAGTTTCCACGCCCACCATTCTACGCAGCATCCTTTCGAAGAGATCGCTCGACATCTCTTCGCTGGAAAGAGCTTACTTCACCCAGTTCAGGCGCTCCACTGACTGGTTATTCGGGTTTAAGGGCGCATGAGCTGCCAGTGGGTATCTAGCGCCCATCCAGTTCAGGTGTTTCGGCACGATTGGTTCCTGTATCAAACAGCTTCCTGAAGCGGAATAACGTAGACACTAGATGGTGTCATACTGTATTAAACAACTCGTACACAAAGTCGTTTTCAAACACATTTAATTTGACATTATCTGCATTCAATACATATGAAATGACAATGACACGCATATTGCAATATATGCATGACATCCAATTGCAAAGCAGCCCCACAAACGGCTCGAGATATCCTGGCGATTTGGCCTGAAAGCCACGTTATGCAAGCAACGTCTGGGTTATCTTAGGGGGGGAGAGGAGTCTTGGAATGAAATCGACACTAAACCATTGACTAACACACTGGGTCCAATGTAAAATGGAACACCGTCTGCACTGGCGAGGCCATACATCTCGATAGATAAATAGGCATAAATATAAAGTGGAGCACGTACAAAACACGGCCGACGCCCACTGCCGGGCCGGTCCGGTCCGGCGCCGACGGCGGTCGGCCGGTGTCGACGGCGCTCTGAAAGACAGCTGGCGGCAGCAGCAGCCTCCGCGCACGGTCACCAGAGCGGCAACAGCTGGCGGCGACGGCGGCAGACCGCTGCCAGACCCAGTGCCGATCACCGCCGTGGATCACGCAGAGGGACGTCTTCCGACACGCACCACCTCGCCCACCATCGGTCACGAAACAAATCCGAGAAGCTGCGCCAGCCAGATAAAACTATTATACACGAACACTATTATGTGTAGCGTCGGCACACACGTGCGCCTAGTAAAACCGACTTTAAATCGTGCCTCTTCAAGTGCGCCAGTTGCGTCCACCAGCTTGGGACACGAAACGAATATCTCACAGGCGCGGCATTACGTAATATCCAAACGCGACCTCGATTAGAGCGGCAGGAATGTTTCGAATCAAAACCCGACGGCACAGCTGCCTCGCTGATGACAGCCGCCGCTGGGCACCCACGGTCGATTTGTACCATCGCGTTAGATAAGTCACGTGGCGGTCACCCAAAACCACATCACAGCGCAACACACAGATGGGCGGATCAGTTAGCGGCGCTGAACTCGCGCCGAGTCACCAGGCCTCTCGCAACAGGCACACGGAACAATGCACAACACGCCTGGCGCACAGCAGCCACGGCGGTGTCGCGCGTCAAGTCTCGCACCGACCGGCAGCTCCACGGCTGCCGGCAGCACATGGCACCGCTGAACCACAGCACGGCCGCTGGACAAGGCACCTCTCTGGTGGTGCTCCACACGCAGCACAGACCTGTCGGCACCGCTCTTGTGCGCCCCGTAAGATGGCAAAAGTACTCCGACAAGACGCGTTGGATAAGTCGCCAATGCCCCCGTCTCAGTGGGCATTGGCGAGGCACCTCAGCAATGCTCCGCCAAGGAGGCCCACCCGGCCCGCCACGCCAACATCGCCCAACAGCAGCGGAGGCGGGGCATCTGGGCAGGAACATCCGATGCACCTGGACACTCGTCTGCGGGCACCTAGCCCACATCGGTGGCAGTAAAACAAACCAGTGACCGGCGAGAAACGGCGACAACCCACCGCCTCACCGACCAGCCACAGCGGCCAGCTAGCCACAGCGGCCAGCTAGCCACAGCAGCAGCTAGAGTGTAGCCAGCTGTGGCATGCTGTGCAGGTTGGCCACGCTGTTGACGCCCAGGCTGATGGTGTCGGCACGCGGTCGGCTGTTTTGATGTGCCACCGCAACGGATAGACAGCGCACCCATTCCTCGGCTTTCCTGCCGTCCTGTCCCGACAGTGAGCGGTTAGTGGCGGTACAGCGCACCCACTCCTCGGCCTTCCTGCCGTCCTGTCCCGACAGTGAGCGGTTAGTGGCGGTACAGCGCACCCACTTCCTCGGCCTTCCTGCCGTCCTATCCCGACAGTGAGCGGTTAGTGGCGGTACAGCGCACCCACTCCTCGGCCTTCCTGCTGTCCTGTCCCGACAGTGAGCGGTTAGTGGCGGTACAGCGCACCCAGTCCTCGGCCTTCCTGCTGTCCTGTCCCGACAGTGAGCGGTTAGTGGCGGTACAGCGCACCCACTCCTCGGCCTTCCTGCCGTCCTGTCCCGACAGTGAGCGGTTAGTGGCGGTACAGCGTACCCACTCCTCGGCCTTCCTGCCGTCCTATCCCGACAGTGAGCGGTTAGTGGCGGTACAGCGCACCCACTTCCTGCCGTCCTATCCCGACAGTGAGCGGTTAGTGGCGGTACAGCGCACCCACTCCTCGGCCTTCCTGCCGTCCTGTCCCGACAGTGAGCGGTTAGTGGCGGTACAGCGCACCCACTCCTCGGCCTTCCTGCCGTCCTGTCCCGACAGTGAGCGGTTAGTGGCGGTACAGCGCACCCACTCGCCTTCCTGGCCTATCCCCAGTGAGCTTCGGTACAGCGTACCCCCTCCTCGGCCTTCCTGCCGTCCTGTCCCGACAGTGAGCGGTTAGTGGCGGTACAGCGCACCCACTCCTCGGCCTTCCTGCCGTCCTATCCCGACAGTGAGCGGTTAGTGGCGGTACAGCGCACCCACTCCTCGGCCTTCCTGCCGTCCTATCCCGACAGTGAGCGGTTAGTGGCGGGACAGCGCACCCATTCCTCTGCCTTCCTGCCGAGGAATGAGTTCCTGTCCCGACAGAAAGTGGCGAGATATCGATAGGAAAACTAGACACATTAGGAAACCGTTTTTTGTTGTTGTTGTGAACAACATGCAACGACAATTTGTTTCTAAGAAAATAAAACATAGATGATATATGGCAAACAAACTAGATGACGTTATGCTATGGTATAGCATAGATCCTACGCCAACTACACGCAAGTTGGCGTAGGCTCTATATTCTGACTAGTTGCTCGTTTTCGCTCGGATGAAGAATAACCAAACGCACTCCCAAAATACAACCAATCACTGCCACACATGATCCCGCAACTCGAAGCGCTCGTCCCTATACGCAGCATATACAGCTAGTATTACTAGCACACGTACATCGAAGAACCCAGGAGCCCCCTAAATTTGTAAAAGATTCAATAGACCAGAAAATGACGTAGGTGATATTTTAATGCCATTTTTCCCCTGAAATGCCACAGCAGAAGGCCAGAGGTGAAGTGCATGCAACACATGCCACTATGCCACACGCTGACACACGGCTCCACACCGAAACAAATTGCGATCACTGGTATTCTTCCATTTCCATCCTTCCTGTGACAAATATCCTGTGAGTGCAGGCTTGTCCAACACAAATTCCAGCCAACTTCCAGTAACTCGGCACGCCGCATCAAACACTACAGAGGAAACCCTCACTTGTGTTAGATAGTATCTCATTGGCTCATATTTCGCTATAAATAGTGTGATGATCTTTGAAGGGCGAGGCAATTTTTAAAGCCCAGTTTTGTATCATACAAATGACTCTTTCAGTCCTTTCATCACATGCAACTTTCTGGTTTTAAAAGGCTGTCCTTTTTGCTCTTCGGGATAACTAAAACTTCTAAACCGTATTAAAGTCCGGACGGTTATATCGTATTCAGCTGTGCCGCTCTGTATCCCGACAACTGACTTCCGCAAAATCACACTGAAAACAGATCTGATCAAATTAGACGTAACGCTGTCCAAATTCCCGCTTGAAAGCGCACATGGAGACACATACAGACATACCACTTTTACCTATACATCTCAGAAACAAATCTTAGCTTTCTGTAAGCATGATCGTGTTCTATTATCGTCTGCCACACACTTAAGGACAGAGGAGAGCATATCACGGGCACACGCACCTTCGCTTTGAGCACGTAGGTGCGGTCGTGGGTGAAGATCTCGAACGCCTTAGGAATATTTCGGCCGCTGCGCGTCACCTTGACGGACCGGATCTCATGCACTCCGATCTCGTGGTTATCCAGGCGAGGCTGCTCAGACTGAAACGGCGCAGCAGACACCGTCAGAGACAGAGACGGCGCGCCGCCCTGAGCCAGGGCACGCGACTGCTGCGGAAGCTGCGGTGTCTTGCGGCTCGAGTCCAACACATACAGACAGGACGTGTCCGAACTGCTCGGCGATGCAAGTATCGGTGTTAGCATTCACAGTGCCATTACTGTCGGTGTCAGTGACAGCGACACGAGATGCAGATCCTCACGCTCCTCGGAATGGCACCGGTAGAAGTTAGTTAGTTAGTTAGTTATTGTGGTTTAGGAGCTCATCGACTGCATAACGGTAGAAGTGCGACATCGTCTTAGCAGTGATACTGTTTCAACAAGTAATTGCCAAAAGAACATCATTTCTGGAGGAAAATCAAAAACACGCGGCCCAGATTCAGTAAAACGGGAACAACATGAATGGGGCTGCAAATGCGTACCGAAATAAAAAAAGCTTGACTCGGCCCTGCCTAACAACTGTTCTTAGCCTCAGCAGGGGAGGAGTTAACAGCAGTGGGAGGAGTTAACAGCAGTGGGAGGAGTTAACAGCAGGGGCAGGCGCCAACAGCAGAGAGAGGAGCTAACAGCTGGGAGGAGCCTATAGCAAGGGGAGGAGCTAACGGCAGGCGTTAACAGCAGGGGAGGAGCTAACCGCTAGATGCCGGACCCCGAGACTCGGGACTAAAGCGGAGTTGACGAGAACGCGAGTAACAGTAAATACTAACCCACAACACACGCTGCAGTCTCTGACTGGCAGTGGTAGCCGAGCCGGGCTCCGGACAGCGTGAAGTAGCGCATCTCACGACGCTACTCACGCAGCAGCAGCTCAGGTGGCCCTAGACAGCGTGAAGTAGCGCGTCTCACGACGTTACTCACGCAGCGGTAGCTGAGGTGTGCCCCGGACAGGGTGAAGTAGCGCGTCCGCCAGCGCTTGAATATCTTCCATCTGCCTTTCTTCTCCTTCAGCTGCCCCTCCATGACCGGCTGGTCCGGCTGCGGCAGCCCGACCACGGGTTAAAGTCAATCTGAGCTCACATCGAAAATCAGGTCAGGTCAAACAAATTCACCCGAGGTCGGTCGACACCACGAAGCTGATGACAAACACGGCCATATGACACCAAAAACATCTCGATCTCGAAACACCTCGATGATCAGCTAAAACAATTTCGACGCAACTTGAGGCAATGAGCTGGATGGATTCGACGGATTCGATTTTTTGTTTGCGTCCAGTTGTATTTTTGTAAGCTCCCTGCGCGATATTTTTGGGCCCCAACACGATTCTTCGGGCTCTCGGTGCACCTTTTTTTCGATGCCCTAACACGCTTCTTCTGGAGAGGCCGACGCGTTTTTTTTGTGTGTGTGTGGGGGGGGGGTCTTCAACACAATTTTTGTGGCCGCAGAGTGCATTCCGAGAAGGCGTTGATTTTTGGGAAGCCAGCTGCGACTTGTAGGGCTCCGGCGCGACGTTTTGGGCCCCGGTATGATTTGCAAGGGCAGTGGGGCAAAACATTTTTTTTGGTCTAAGGGCGATTTTTTGCGTGATTCTCAGTGTGATTTTCAAGGGCCCAGGCCCGATCTTTTGGGGTCCCCGTCGTGATTTTCAAGAACCCCGGCACGACTTTTTGGGGGCCCCAGCGTGAATTTCAGGGACCCCGGTCCAACATTTTGGGAGGAAGCGCGATTTTCAGATGCCCCAGGTTTTGGGCCTCCAGCATGATTTTCAGCGGCCCAGCACGACCCTTTTGGGCTCCAGCGTGATTTTCAAGGGCTAAAGTGCGAACGTTTGAGACTCCCAGTGATTTTCAGGGGCCCAGGCCCGACCTCTTGGGCCCCAGCACGATTTTCAGGAGTCCGTCCCGGAATTTCGGGTCCCAGTGTCATTTTCAGGGGCCCCGGCGAGACTTCTCGGGCCCCAGCGTGATTTCCAGGGGCTCGGCCCGACCTTTCGAGACCCCAGCGTGATTTCTTTTTCTTTCTTTTTGTGTGTGTGTGTGTGGGGGGGCACGAAATTTGCGTGGCCCCAGCGGCATTTTCAGGGGTCCGGTCCCACTTTTCGGAGCCCCGAGTGTCATCTTTAGGGGCGCCGGAACGATTGTTTGGCCCCCAATGTAATTTTCAGTGGCCTTGGTGCGGTTTTGGGACCCCAGCGCCATTTGCAGGGGCACCACGCAACTTTTGGGGATGTGATTTTTAGGAGCTCGGATGCGAATTTTTTGGGGCCCCAAGGTCATTTTCAGGGGACCCGGTGCGATCTTTGGGGTCCGCAGCAGGACTTTTATGGAGCATGGCGCAATTTTTCCGCACCACGGCGCGATTCAGGGGCACCCCGCATCCTCTCAGGGAGGGGGGGGGACGTCACTGATCGGAGAAGACAGGATCGGCGGAGAACAAAACGCACACATGCACGACGTATTTACAGGCCCTGTGCTGATTTTGTAACTGATAAATATGTCCTGAGTTTGCAATCCACTCCTGGTGCGCCTGGGCTTAAAACGAAAGCGTTGTTTTCCAAGTGAAACTTTACCTACACTGTTGCCCGCCTGTATTAGGCCAATGGCGCACCACTCCAGGGTTGTGCACCATTCTATACAAAACAATGATTGTAACTGAGGGCATTACCAGGGAACGGTTCCGCGTTCCGCATCCCAATCCAAATTAATTGGCCTCTCTTCAGCATACAGCTCATCATGATCTGCACACAGAAGAAAAACGTATTTTTTCAATTCAGCATCCGAAATATTTCGAAAGTGCTGGAAGTATGTCGGGTGAGAGGAAGCCTGCAAAGGAACAAGTGTATTTATGTGCAAGGGCGAAGCCTCTACACATATTAGCAGTTTTTGCCCGCTCCGTCCACGACTGGTAGCCGGTGGGGTGTAGCGGCGAGACAGGTGCAGCGAGACAGGTGCGGCAGCCAGGTGTTAGCGCCTGGGTCGCGCGAGGTGCGACACCATTGGGCGGCACGGTGCCACTGGGCAGCTACAGTGGATCCAGAGGGAGACGAGGGCCCCGCCCCCTCGGTGGCTTCCACTTCCAATCACCAAACATTTTTGGAGGTGGTTCTCTTTGGCCTCAGCTAGATCAATGCACTTCATAATCTTAGGTGAAAATGTTCACATCAGCCGCAGAAATGATCAAGCAAAAGGTGCGACGCCGTTTCTCCACTATTGCAGAAAAACCTTAGGGAGGGGAACCCCCGAGACGGAGCGGGCTGACTCATCGATGAGATACACACGCCTGCCTGGCTGCCCTCGTATGACGTATGACATATGACGTCACAAGTATGACGTGACACTATGCATACCTTGACGAATATCTCGGCTTTTTCTGGGTGATTACAGAGGAAACATCCCCACAGCTGCTCCATGCCGTTATACTCGAACACGTCGAAGAATCGCGCACTGCGCAACTCTTGCAGCAGCACGTCCGTCTCCTGCCAGTCAGGTCAGGTCAGGTCAGATCAAGCAGATCCACCCGATCACATCAGGTCAAGCCGGCCGGAGGTCACTAACTCGCGAGCCGTTGTGTTGAGGAAATGGGTGCGTTCTGTTCCCTGCGAATATGAACATTTAATGACCAATCAAAGACAACCATCATCGCGCCGCAGCCATGACACATCTCGCAGTCACTCCGGCGCAATATGAACATTTAATGACCAATCACAGACAACCATCATCGCACCGCAGCCATGACACATCTCGCAGTCACTCCGGCGCAATATGAACATTTAATGACCAATCACAGACAACCATCATCGCGCCGCAGCCATGACACATCTCGCAGTCACTCCGGCGCAATATGAACATTTAATGACCAATCACAGACAACCATCATCGCGCCGCAGCCATGACACATCTCGCAGTCACTCCGGCGCAATATGAACATTTAATGACCAATCAAAGACAACCATCATCGCACCGCAGCCATGACACATCTCGCAGTCACTCCGGCGCAATATGAACATTTAATGACCAATCACAGACAACCATCATCGCGCCGCAGCCATGACACATCTCGCAGTCACTCCGGCGCAATATGAACATTTAATGACCAATCAAAGACAACCATCATCGCACCGCAGCCATGACACATCTCGCAGTCACTCCGGCGCAATATGAACATTTAATGACCAATCAAAGACAACCATCATCGCGCCGCAGCCATGACACATCTCGCAGTCACTCCGGCGCAATATGAACATTTAATGACCAATCAAAGACAACCATCATCGCGCCGCAGCCATGACACATCTCGCAGTCACTCCGGCGCAATATGAACATTTAATGACCAATCACAGACAACCATCATCGCGCCGCAGCCATGACACATCTCGCAGTCACTCCGGCGCAATATGAACATTTAATGACCAATCACAGACAACCATCATCGCGCCGCAGCCATGACACATCTCGCAGTCACTCCGGCGCAATATGAACATTTAATGACCAATCACAGACAACCATCATCGCGCCGCAGCCATGACACATCTCGCAGTCACTCCGGCGCAATATGAACATTTAATGACCAATCAAAGACAACCATCATCGCGCCGCAGCCATGACACATCTCGCAGTCACTCCGGCGCAATATGAACATTTAATGACCAATCAAAGACAACCATCATCGCACCGCAGCCATGATACATCTCGCAGTCACTCCGGCGCAATATGAACATTTAATGACCAATCACAGACAACCATCATCGCGCCGCAGCCATGACACATCTCGCAGTCACTCCGGCGCAATATGAACATTTAATGACCAATCAAAGACAACCATCATCGCACCGCAGCCATGACACATCTCGCAGTCACTCCGGCGCAATATGAACATTTAATGACCAATCAAAGACAACCATCATCGCACCGCAGCCATGATACATCTCGCAGTCACTCCGGCGCAATATGAACATTTAATGACCAATCACAGACAACCATCATCGCACCGCAGCCATGACACATCTCGCAGTCACTCCGGCGCAATATGAACATTTAATGACCAATCAAAGACAACCATCATCGCGCCGCAGCCATGACACATCTCGCAGTCACTCCGGCGCAATATGAACATTTAATGACCAATCACAGACAACCATCATCGCGCCGCAGCCATGACACATCTCGCAGTCACTCCGGCGCAATATGAACATTTAATGACCAATCAAAGACAACCATCATCGCACCGCAGCCATGATACATCTCGCAGTCACTCCGGCGCAACCTCTTGATGCGACACACGTGACCTGCGCATGCCACACATGACCTGCGCATGCCATACACGCGGCTGGCAGCAGCTGACTGTGCAATGATAGATTCGTTAAATAGGGTGGAATATACCACTTTCTGAACACTGAATCGACATCCTTTCCAAATGATAACAGGCGTGCTTCTTGAGTCGTTACGTTGTCTTCATATTTCAATGCGACACACGTGACCTGCGCATGCCACACATGACCTGCGCATGCCATACACGCGGCTGGCAGCAGCTGACTGTGCAATGATAGATTCGTTAAATAGGGGGAATATACCACTTTCTGAACACTGAATCGACATCCTTTCCAAATGATAACAGGCGTGCTTCTTGAGTCGTTACGTTGTCTTCATATTTCAATGCGACACACGTGACCTGCGCATGCCACACATGACCTGCGCATGCCATACACGCGGCTGGCAGCAGCTGACTGTGCAATGATAGATTCGTTAAATAGGGTGGAATATACCACTTTCTGAACACTGAATCGACATCCTTTCCAAATGATAACAGGCGTGCTTCTTGAGTCGTTACGTTGTCTTCATATTTCACTTCTAACAGTACCTTGTTGATAAGTATCGTGTTTATATTCACAATTGCGGATCATGACATACTTACATCTCTAACACAATTGAGAACATCTTTTAACACAATTCCAGGTAAGATGACTACCTATGATGTGGTATACCAGCTGGCAAGCATAGGTATTTTGCATTGTCATCGTTAAAATAGTTATCCCTAAATTAGGTATCTGGCAACAAGCGAAAAAGATACACGTATGAACGACGTTTAATCAACATTATATTGAAAGAATGTGCTCGGCAACATCGCTTCCATACTAAATTTCGACATCCTACTATACTCGTTTCGACATCTCACACCTAACAAAAAATCATTATTTTATAACTGTGACTGTGGCCGTTGACTGACCTTGGCCGTTGGGAAGCAGCCGGTGACCACCTCCAGGAACGAAGTGGACTCCCAGCGCAGAGTGTCCCAGCAGTTCTTCAGGCTGTTGGGACCCGGGTCACGGCTGCTCAGTGCAGACGAGGCCCGCGCCTGCCCGGCGACCAGGTCAGGTCAGGTCGGGTCACGACACGTCAGGACTATCACACAGGTGGACATTTGACAGTCGGTGGGGAGCCACATCTGAGATAAGGTGAATCAGAAAGAGCGCGGACATGACAAGCGCTTTCAGCACCCACGAATCATACGAAATGTCGATGTCCATACGCCGCAGTTCGAATACTAGAATACTTGTATAATTGAACGTTCGCGTCTACTGATGGCGCTTCCAAGCGTAACTCGACGCCATATGCAAACAATATTGTCACTCCCTATTAACTTCTTACTCTGTGGGTGTAATTCCAATTGCTATGGGAAAGGGACAAAGGACAAGCCGATCACATGTGCCATATAGTGGCACATGTGCCAATCAGGCTACCTGGCCACAAATAAAGCCACTTATAAGCTGTAGATAAGTTTTGGACCTGTAAAATTAATGATAACGGAATTAACTCAAGAGTCACAAAATAAGCAGTGTAGGGTTGTGCATTGCATAAGACACATGGCCAGTGAGTGGACATCCATAGCTGTTTTCGGTACCCACCTGCAGTGTTAGGAACATCAGATGGATCCATGTGCGCGGATTCTTCGTCTTCATCGGGTAGAAGGACTTGCTGTACAGACAGTACTCGCCGTGAATCTGACACACAAAGTGCAGCTTGGCCAGCTTTCGACTCTTCCGCTCTGAAATCGAACGACAACGGCAGGCTTCAGGGCAGCACCGACTGCGGTACAACACGAACACGTGGGAGGAGAGTCCGGCCGTGCCGTGACACGACGACCCCGGCCACCTCTTCACGGGGCAACTGCGCCGAACGTCACTGGCGCGGCTGCTCCGCCAGTTGTTCCGCCAGCTGCCGGCGACAGCCACACACAACTCCCGCGTCCAGTCCCGGGCACGCTGCAACTCGCAGTCGCAAAAACATCCGCGGCCTCCCGGTCGAGACAATATCTTGCAATGTCGAGAAACATTTCATCAACGGTTATACATCTCCCTTCGCAACGAACATCTATACAAATTGTTTCGATGACGCGAGGAGACCTGCTGCTGGAGGAGTTGGTACACCAAGGGTCTCAGTGTAATAGTTCCGTACAGGATCTACAACAATAACTTCAAAAAGATACGGGACGAAAGGGGCGTCCTGGCTCACCACGCCGACTGTCCGTACCTGCTCTACTGAGTTAGTTAGTTAGTTGGGCTTTAGGGCGCTTCGACCAGAATTGATCATTCGCGCCCATACCTGCACTACTGACTATCCGCTTACCGAGTCTACCAAACAACTGGCGGAGCCACGCACCACAGCATAGTCTGCCAGCCTGGGATCTACACGAGATGATAATCCATCGGAAACACAGCACTGACCACCCACCTTCAATGGTACACTTCACCGGCAGCGGCAGTCGCACCTGCACCTTCTGCATGAACTCCTTGATCTTGTCCAGGTGCTTCTCACAAAAGTGCTGCATTGTGTCCCGCATCTGATATGGCTCGAACACACTGATGCGCTGCAACACGCACACAGCGATGGAATGCGAACTGCCACCACCACACACCGGCACAACTGCCGCATAAATATACAGCTGTCACCGCCACACACCGGCACAACTGTCACACACATGCACAACCGTCACCGCCACACACAGGCACAACTGTCACACACATGCACAACCGTCACCGCCACACACAGGCAAAACTGCCACACCAATGCACAACAGTCACCGCCACACACGGTACAACTGCCACACCAATGTACAACCGTCACCGCCACACACGGGCACAACTGTCACACCAATGTACAACCGTCACCGTGGCACACAAGTCACCGCCACACACTGACACAAATGCACAACCACCACAGCTACACACAAATGCACAACCACCATAGTTACACACAGGCACAAATGCCACGGGTACACACAGGCACAAATGTCACGGCCACACACAGATACAAATGTGACGGCCACACACAGATACAAATGTTACGGCCACACGCATATGTGACATCCCAGCGTCACGACATTCTGCTTCCTTTCAAGAGTAGCTTGGCTGAAGAAGTAAACATGGGAAGTCAACAACATGAGCTATTGATATCGTAAACAATGGGAGCGGGTCAAGTTAGCCGATGCATAAGTCCACGCGTGCGGAGAAGTTATCCCTGCGTCGAAATATTTTTAGCCACATCTCCAGATTCGGCAGAGTGGACTAGAAACTAGCACTGGCCGTGCTTACAGTGAAAGCTGACTTTAACCTGTCAAAAACCCCGGCCGGAACTGACTTAGCCGTGCACACTCACCTGTGTGGCGGACGGTGGTGTAGGCTGGTGACCGCCGGCGCCGATCAGCGTCACGGTGGTGTTGCGCCGCTGCACGGGCGTCGACGGCGCCGACGTCTGCACGGGCGCCGGCTGGAACGGCGGCACTGTGGCTGGCGCCGGCGGCAGCGGCGACGTCACCACACCCGGCGACGCTGCACGCAGGGGCGACGGGCGACGTCAGTGCTGGGGACGGGCTGACGTCATCACGTCCGGCGGCGCGCAGGAAGAGGGATTGTCGACGTCAGATGTGGTGGTGGTGGTGGTGGGGGATGTGGGTGGGGGGTCGGGGGGTGGGAGAATTGCCACCAGAGCCAGGGACGGACTGACGTCGGAGCTGAGAATGACCCGGGTGGTCAAGAAGACCTCGAACCGAAGCAGAACAAACCCACTTACCATACACTGATCTGAAACTAGAATTGGCTCGCCTCTCACTGATCTGCATTGGCCCGGACGATATACACCTACTTGGCCTGGGTGACTTCCCGTTGACCTGTGATAGCACCACTAACGTCCTGCTGATAATCGAATGATGCTGATGATGAGCATGATCGAACTGGCCTTCCACTGATCCCAGGTGGGGCTGCGTATTGGGTTCACCCCCCCCCCCACTGAACTGGGTCATGGCCGGGCAGATCTCCCATTCGCCGGAATGTGACCGGACCGACCTCCCACTGACCTGGGATGGCCGGGCCGATCTCTCACTGACCTGGGGTGGCCGAGACGACCTGTCACCGACCTGGGGTGGCCGGGCCGACCTCCTACTGACCTGGGATGACCGGGCCGACCTCCCACCGACCTGGGGTGGCCGGGCCGACCTCCCACAGACGTGGCTGACCGGCCTGACCCAGCTGACCGGACTGACCCCGACTGACCTGGTGTGCGGCTGCGGACCGGGACGGCGGCCGCCAGCTGGCGCGCTGAGCCGCTGGCTGGCGAGACGGCGGCAGGCGGAGGAGCTGCCTCGTCCGACAGAGTGCCTGCGCTGGCGCTACCCGCGCGACAGGACACATTTAGCGCGTCACATACCGCCAGGCACCGCGGGCTGTCACGCGGTGGTAGTCACGGTACAGACACAACTTACCACCTATACACTCAAACCACCTACACACTCAAACCACCTACACCTACCACCTACACACTCAAACAGATGCTTTGATAAAGTCCACAACAGATACAATCGAAACAGTAGGGAAGACGGAATAGATTGTAGTCGCTTAAACGGAGCATATTGTATTGCGAACACACAGTGAGTAATCGATTCGGTGTTCTCCAGTGGCATTGTTTATGCATTTTGCGATTATTTTATTTCACTCTGCAACAATTTGACAGGCGGCACCTAACTATCCACAAGTTATCCTGCCATCGTCGCATGCACACATGCATCTGCTGAACAATTGGAGGCCCATGTTAAGTGCAGTCGGTATGTTCGTTACGTGCCAGGAAAATGTACACCGCCGCCGGACAAGCCAGCCGGCTGGCGGCACTGGCGCGGAAGAGCGCGGCAGAGCATGGCCGGGCAGGGTCGAGCGTGGCCGGGCAGGGTCCAGCGCAACCGAGCAGGGTGGAGCAGGCAGGCTCTGGCACGACAGACGCACTGAGCAGACGGCAGACGCTCGGACACACGGCACACCAGTTGAGACATCAGCGGTCGGCCGGTGGGCCGCCCACCGTCTCCACTCGGGCGGACGGAGACGGTGGCAGAGACGGAGACCGAGAGAGCGACCGAGAACGCGGTACGAGAGACAAAGACAGACGCGGCGACAGACTAGACACAAACACACACACACACACACACACCGATACATCCTAACAGACAGAGGCAGACACACATCCGGAAAGGGACAAGGACGGGAACAGACGGAAACAAGGACGGAGGCCGGAAGACGAGGCAGACAGCGACAGGGAGTTGGGCTGGCCGTGGGGAGTCGGCGAGCGGCTCACCTGACTGACTGCGGTGCGCCCGCGTCGACTCCGACGCAGTCGACGCCCGTACCGAGCGTCACCGTCAGACTGTTGAGCGCCCGCTGCGACGACGGCAGCTGACCCCGAGAGCCCGCCGGAAATCTGCGACAGGGTCACCCTTTAGCTAACCGAGCAGCTGTGCATAAATATGCGGAAGGGTCACCCTACAGCTAACCGAGCGGCTGCTGAGAGTGAGCGGCTGTGCACAGATCAAACCACTAAGAAAATACCGCTCGGCTGAAGGCTAGATCTGTACTTTGCAATCCTGCATGAGGATATTTGAGTAATTGAATATGGAGATGATATTTGTCTTCAAATGTGTAACATAAGTATTTCAGTTTGCACTTTCAAGGGAATCGTGAGCACCTTATCACACAGCATTTGATTGTGAAACATTCACACTCCAACTGAGGAAAATGAGAGTATAAGTTTCTGGAGAGGACAATGTTCTTGATGCCAAAAATCTAGGAGCAGCGTATTTTTCCAACAATGACCAGATCACGTTCACCTGGTATCACTACAGGATGTCGCCCAGTCACTTTGTCGCATCTCCTCCCCCACATTCTGGGAGCTCCAGCACTTGGTACCACTCCGTGATACACCGAGACCACCTCCCGCACATTCCGCGGCATCCCTCATTGACACTCGAGTGACACCCGCGGCCACCCTGCCTGGCCGGACATTCCGTGGTATCTCTCACCGGAACTCGAGTGACACTCGGTGGCCACCCTGCCCGGCCGCCCGGTGGTGCCGTGCCGCCTGCCCTCCACCCACCTGGTGATGAGCTGCGACGAGTGGCTGACCTGGGTCATCGACTTGTGCAGCGGCACCTTCACACCGATCAGTGACGTAGACGCCGCGCTGGCCACTGCAACATGGCCACAGGGGGGGGGGGAGGTCACACGCGCACTCTACTGCTGCTCATCACCACTGCGTCACGTGACCCGCTCGTGTTCCGGTCCACACCACCCATCCGCCGGTCAGACGCTACCCATTCCGACACCGCCCAGCGGCGGTGGGGGTGGGGGTGGGGGTGGGGGTAGCTTACATCGTGCTAAGAGACAACACATTAGGCACGGATGGTGGCTAATGGTTTCATGACGCGTCAACCGTCTCGAGTCACATGGTGTCGTCGACCTCTCATCGGTCTCCGCACTGTACGATTGGTCGCGGGCGAAAAGTAACGACAGGCGGAACCGAACCATAACCTTCCGGCTGGGAGACTGGCACATTACCCATAGACTACTCGCCCCCTTGGGATACGGAACGCGGGTCCGTCGGTCATGTTAGAGTGATCTGTTGCCGTTCCCTCATTGCTTCACAGATCATGCCCGGGCACATCAACGGGCACGTACACACGATGGACGGGCCTGGTACCCGACACGGGACTCGGTACTGACCGCGACTCTGACACTGACGCCGGTACTGACCGCGGCTCTAGCCCATGACGCCGGTACTGACCGCACCTCTGACCCTGACGCCGGTACTGACCGCGGCTCTAGCCCCTGACGCCGGTACTGACCGCGCCTCTGACCCTGACGCCGGTACTGACCGCGCCTCTGACCCTGACGCCGGCACTGACCGCGCCTCTGACCTTGACGCCGGTACTGACCGCGCCTCTGACCCTGACGCCGGTACTGACCGCGCCTCTGACCCTGACGCCGGTACTGACCGGGCCTCTGACCCTGACGCCGGTACTGACCGCGGCTCTAGCCCATGACGCCGGTACTGACCGCACCTCTGACCCTGACGCCGGTACTGACCACACCTCTGACCCTGAAGCCGGTACTGACCACGGCTCTAGCCCCTGAAGCCGGTACTGACCGCGGCTCTAGCCCCTGACGCCGGTACTGACCGCGCCTCTGACCCTGACGCCGGTACTGACCGCGGCTCTGACCCTGACGCCGGTACTGACCGCGGCTCTAGCCCCTGACGCCGGTACTGACCGCGGCTCTAGCCCCTGACGCCGGTACTGATCGCGCCTCTGACCCTGACGCCGGTACTAACCGCGACTCTGGTTCAGGCGAGGCGTTGATCGGCTGGAGTCGGTCAGCTTGCCGCGCAAGTGGTCTCGCGACGACAGCAGGTCGCGGGACGAGGTGGACCACAGCTCGCGACTACCGCCCGAGCCCACCTTGACGATTGTGACGCAGTTGTCGTCAGACAGCCGCCTGGCGAGGTCGCCGGACAGGTCAGACGGCGCAGAACCTCCCGTCACACTCGGACAGCTGTGTCGACTAAACGGCGGCCACGTGTACAGTCGGAACATTAGCTTACGACCCTAACCCTCCCCACTGCATTACCGCTAAATATAGTCCATACAATACAAATATACTACAAATATACAAATATATAGTATAATATATAGTCCATACAAACATATACTGTACGGCTCGGTAGTCTCCCACGACACAATTACAATTACACCACTTCTAACTTCACCACGTCTGCACGCCACCAAGGCGCCGCTCGGTTCATCTCCACGGACATCTCAGCGCACCACCCACCTCGCTGCTCGTCACGCGACCCCCCCCCTTCTACACCAGACCGCTCGGCTGCCAGCGCCGCCCCACCGTGACGCCTCATCGGTGCTGAGGTAGAGGCGCGACTCAGCGCACCACCACACCACCTCGCCACCCCTCCACACCCGACCGCCAGCGCCGCCCCACCGTGACGCCTCATCGGTGCTGAGGTAGAGACGCGACTCAGCGCACCACCACACCACCCCTCCACACCAGACCGCTCGGCTGCCAGCGCCGCCTCACCGTGACGCCTCCTCGGTGCTGAGGTAGAGGCGCGGCTTCTGGGCGGCGGCCGCCACGCTCTGCTGCTGCTCCATGTCGCGCAGCAGCGCCGGCGGCAGCAGGGTCGGGTGGCACGCCGCCAGCTGGCGCACCTCCTGGCTCAGCGCGTGCACGGTGAGGCAGTCGGACGAGTCGGCGCGCGAGAGCAGGAACAGCAGCACGTCACGCGCCACGCTCTGCCGACCGCAGATCCCACGGTCACGGGGGAGATCGGCACGTGATCAGGTCACGGATCATGTGCGCCCTGGGGTTGACATTTCTATAGGGTGACTGAGTGGAGGACAACGGATAATCGGAATAAGGGTAGTTTCCCCCATGGGAAAGACCGGCTGAAGTCAACCACTACGTTCTGGCAAGTGGATTACGTGGCCATGTCAGGGTCAGGCTGCGGTTTGAAGGCCGGACAATTTTTTTTATGTGCGACTCCAGTGCTTCGGGGCCGAGCAAGACTAGGAGATGACACGCACATACTAGTGTTGGAAAAAACAGCCTGGTCCTGGATTTACATCATCTGATTGAGAGTTCAAGGGCGCTTCGACCAAAGCGTGATCACTTAGCGATTTAAGTCATCGAGAACATCTTCTGGATAAAATTATCGTCATTTTTTTCTCACTGTAAGATAAATGCTGCCAGTTAGCATTTACTGCAAACTTGATTCATTTATTTTTTTAAATGTTCCAACTCACTGGAAGATACAAAATGGGGCATCTGGTACTGACGACTGGAAAATACAAATAATCCTCCCTGAATTGGATGCCCCCTAAAATTTATCTCGAAATCCAGGATTCCCAACCACAAATCTAATCATGGCACAGGTAGGTGTCAGCACCATAACATGCTAGCCGATATCATGTCACCTGCCCTCTTCAAGAGGGCAGGTGTCACATCCTTCCGAACAAGACCATGGGACAGGTGATGCTGGACTTCACAGGTTCATCATTCTCCCAATACCGTCCACCCTTGCTACAGTAAACTTGTGAAGTACTGTGCAGAGTCGAAAAACCCCGCCCATCACACCACCGTCAGCCGGCGTCCCGCACCGCCACTCACTCGGGACGTCCTCTGGCCATACGCCACCAGCACGGGCAGCACGTGCGGCAGCGTGGCCGGCTGGTGGTCCACGGTCAGCTTCAGCTTGTTCAGGTGGTCGGCGATGGAGGAGGGTGCCGCCACGGTCATGGTGGTCAGCAGGTGCGAGGTGGCGGCGCTGACCGGCGGCGAGCACAAGTAGTCGCAGAGGTGCGGCACGGCCGGCGTCAGCAGCTGGGGACACGCGCACGGCCGCCGGTCGGACACCCGACACCCGGTCACACGGACACTCGACACCCGACACTCGGACACTCGGTCACTCGACACCCGGACACTCGACACCCGGTCACTCCACACTCGGACACCCGACACCCGGACACTCGACACCCGACACTCGGTCACTCGATCCGGCAGGCAACACTGCCGCACGGAGCCGCACCGATGCTCGCCACGGCTCCGGGCAGTGTGGAATGCCACCCGTCCGGCCGACATCACTGAGCGAATGCTTCACCGAGTGGCAGACGTGACAGGCATGGCATGGCAGCAGCAGCATACGCAGTGACCAGTCTCCACAATTTCGGGACAATTTCAACAATTTCTGAGGACAATTTCTGTGGACCGTTACCACGGAGAAAGAATGGACCTAGCAAATCAGGTTGCCAACATGACGAATGGCAGTGGGCAGTGCCGACTGCATGTCCAGCAACACAACTTGTGTCTCACCACAATCTGCAGCGCTCGTTCTGGGGTGCACGGTCCAGACGTCCAGATCACATGGTGCCCGGCTTGATTTTGTAATTCATGAAAATGAACATGGCTGCCACAGGCGTGAGCAACATCCGCCACCACGCCACCTGGCGGCGGATGGCCGCCGGAGAATGCCGCCGTCACCGCAGCTCCAGCCGGCCAGGCGGCGGTCAGGTGGTGGTCAGGCGGCGGTCAGGCGGCGGTCAGGCGGCGGTCAGGCGGCGGTCAGGCGGCGGGTCGGGCGGCGGGTCAGGTGGTGGTTAGGCGGCGGTCAGGCGGCGGTCAGGCGGCGGTCGGGCGGCAGTCAGGCGGCGGTCCGGCAGGGGGTCAGGTGGTGGTCAGGCGGCAGTCAGGCGGCGGTCCGGCAGGGGGCCAGGTGGCGGTCAGGTGGTGGTTAGGCGGTGGTTAGGCGGCGGTCGGGTGGCGGTCAGGCGGCGACTCACCTGTGGGTGCTGTTTGGCCAGCAGCTGGAACAGGTCGATGAGCGAGAGCCGCTCCTGGCCGACACAGAGCGGCATGGCCGCCACCAACGTGGTCACGTGTCGCGTGAACCGGTCCGGGTACAGACGGTAGATGGGCGGCAGTACCTGGATCAGCTGGTAGTTGCCTGTCGGGAGGTCAGTACGTCCGGTCAGTGGTACAGACGGTAGATGGGCGGCAACACCTGGATCAGCTGGTAGTTGCCTGCCGGGAGGTCAGTGTGTCAGGTCAGTGGTACAGACGGCGGTGGGCGGCAGCACCTGGATCAGCTGGTAGTTGCCTGCCGGGAGGTCAGTGTGTCAGGTCAGTGGTACAGACGGCAGGTGGGCGGCAGCACCTGGATCAGCTGGTAGTTGCCTGCCGAGAGGAGGGTGCGTCAGGTCAATGGCACAGACGGTCCCACCCACAACCGCCCACCTAACGAGCGACGCGTGACGTGACCGCGCAACTCCCATCCACAGTCGCCCACGTAACGCACCCCTTCCCACCCCTAACGGCGACGGCGACGTGGCAGCCGGCGCGCGTCCACCACCGCCCGCCCTCACCGGCGGCGATGCTGTCGACGATGTTGGTGACGTAGTCGGCCAGCAGCTGCGCGTTCTCGATGGCCACCAGCGACAGGTAGGCGGCCAGGTTACGGCTCAGCTCGTTGCTGCCCTTCACGAAGAACTGCACCGACACGGGGATCGCCTGCTTCATCACGCTCTGGCGGTCGTAGTTCTGTGGAACGGCCGGTGGTCACTTCACGCAGTTCCTGTGCGCTGAGTCGTTCCCCCTAATGGAGATGGAAGGGGATGAGTACCCCAGTAGTGACGCCCAGGTCTTCATTCGGGGACCATGCTCCCAAGAAATTCCACAAGTTAACGTTGGCTCTGTGGCGTGGTGGTGGATCAGTGCTTTAGGGCGCGCCAACTACTCCGGCAATTTTGCGCCCATTCTGCGATGCTGCATGCAAAGAAGTGGCCTTAAATGACATAGTTGCTGGACCCTTCCTTCTTTCTGAGGGTCCGCACCAAAGTCGAAGAGGGCACCCGAAGTTGTCACACTGTTGAAGGCTCTACTCTGAGGAAATCGCAAATGTTCTTGCTCACCGCTCGAGCTACGATGGTGAAGACTCACGGACAGTGACAGCAGCACGGGCAACGGACAGTGGCAGCAGCACGGGCACACAGAGTGCGGTGTCGGCCACGTCACACGGTCCGAGCGTGACGCTACACCGAGCGGCGGCGGCGGCGGCACCGCTCCACTCACCAGGAACAGGCAGGCGAGCACGTCGGACGCCATCTTGGCGTGCGGCGGGTCCTCGTCTCGGTCGGACGGCTGGAGGTCATGCTGCAGGCACGACTCGAGCAGCTGCACCATCAGGCCGGCGTGCCCCTCGATGGTGTGCGTGTCCCTGCGGCGTCGAGACGGCGGCCGTCAGACTGACTGTCGGCCGATCATTGGTGCACAGTGTCATACTGGAGCCCCGGAGCTGCCCACCACCTCATGGTACACGGCACACACAGCCCCGCCCTCGGTCTGCACAGAGGTCATACTGGAGCCCCGGAGCTGCCCACCACCTCATGGTACACGGCACACACAGCCCCGCCCTCGGTCTGCACAGTGTCATACTGGAGCCCCGGAGCTGCCCACCACCTCATGGTACACGGCACACACAGCCCCGCCCTCGGTCTGCACAGAGGTCATACCCGAGACCCGGAGCTGCCCACCACCTCATGGTACACGGCACACACAGCCCCGCCCTCGGTCTGCACAGAGGTCATACCCGAGACCCGGAGCTGCCCACCACCTCATGGTACACGGCACACACAGCCCCGCCCTCGGTCTGCACAGAGGTCATACTGGAGCCCCGGAGCTGCCCACCACCTCATGGTACACGGCACACACAGCCCCGCCCTCGGTCTGCACAGAGGTCATACCCGAGACCCGGAGCTGCCCACCACCTCATGGTACACGGCACACACAGCCCCGCCCTCGGTCTGCACAGAGGTCATACCCGAGACCCGGAGCTGCCCACCACCTCATGGTACACGGCACACAAGCCCCGCCCTCGGTCTGCACAGAGGTCATACCCGAGCCCCGGAGCTGCCCACCACCTCATGGTACACGGCACACACAGCCCCGCCCTCGGTCTGCACAGAGGTCATACCCGAGACCCGGAGCTGCCCACCACCTCATGGTACACAGCACACACAGCCACCCTCGGTCTGCACAGAGGTCATATCGGAGACTCAGAGCTGCCGAGTGTAATTGGGGTATTCGTAGTTCATACATTCAGCTGGATAAAAAATGCAGACATCCAGGAGAGGTGGCACCAATCTGAATCCCCACAAAAGTGACATATTAATCAAATAAAAAAGCACTCTTGTTACGAATGTACAGATCCACACATAGTTATTGGTTTTTACGTCACGTCGACCTTTGAATCATGTAGCGTCGCCAATATCTCACGCCGATTGGTCGCGGGCGAAGAGAAGCGACAGGTGAGATTCGAACCCACAATCTTTCGATTGCGAGACGAGCATCTTACCCCTAGACCACTCGTCCCCGATCCACACATGGTTTGAATAACAGAATATGGTGAAATGAATATCAGCAACAGTGGTGGACAAACATAGCACATCATTGGACAAGCATAGCATGACATTGGACAAACATATCATGACATTGGACAAACATATCATGAAATTGGACAAACATAGCACAGCAATGGGAAAGCATAGCATGGCACCGGACAAATATTACAATATACTGTCAGCTTTCAGCAGGCCGTTCAATGATACTCAGCATGTCGACTAAGCGCCCACGCAAGAGGCAGCCAGTGCAGCTACTGCGGCCATACCGCACCTGATGGCTGACGTGACACGAGTGATGGCAATCTCCACCACACTCTGCTCGTTGACGCTGTTCAGAAACGCCGGCCGACTGGTCACCTCCAGAATCTTCCTGATCACCTCCTGCAGGTCCCCCACGATCTGCTCATCGCCCAGTGAGAACAGCTCGCCGGCCTGGAAACACACATGACATGGCTAGGGATCTCCCACGATCTGCTCATTGCCCAGTGAGAACAGCTCGCCGGCATGGAAACACACATAGCATGGCTAGGGATCTCCCACGATCTGCTCATTGCCCAGTGAGAACAGCTCGCCGGCATGGCCACACACATAACATGGCTGGGGATCTCCCTGGATTGTCATAATTACAAGATCATGATATCAAGAAATAGATTGGCTGCATATGTAGACATATAGTTTCTCATTTACTCTACGCACACAACGTAGCATGCTGGGCACATTACAACCTACAGCTGTGCACTAATCTTATGTTGCTTCATCCCATATGAGTTACCAATCCCTAGTCAGGGGAACCCTTCTCTGATTGACAATTTCTTCTTCATGCTGACGAAGTCCTCAAGTGCAGCTTAAGGATTCCAAGCATGAGCTAACGTTTCATACACAAGTACAGACGTGGAGTTCTCATGATACAATTATGGAACTCAGCAGTGTCAGGAAATTCTTAAATTTGAGTGGAGATTCGTACTTAATCCGAATTGTACTGACATCATTTATCTTCCTTTTAACACCACTGATTGCAACGTTTTGCATGAAATCGGCGGAAACGACACACTGGCTGATAATTCATTGCCACAGACCTGCTCTCCAGAGACAATATGATGGCATATCATATTTCAATGCCATGGATGGCAATAATTATTCAAATCAACCCTCCAAGATATTGCCAGATATTTTCATAACAAACTTCAATGAGTTATTGGTATTATATATATGGCCCTCGTCTTCCATGAAGGCAGTCGGTCATATAGTTACCTTCTGCATCATGTACTACCCACTGTGAAGTGGCTGTAGTTGGTCAATATGCCAATAACCTGGCAGGAGAGAAAGCCTGGCAGAGGTGGATGGGTACTGCCTTAGTTATTGTCATCACTATATTATTGCTGAGTCAAAACCGCCCTGACCATGTTTCAGAAACATACACCAGCATGGTGAAACAGCAAAGTCGTAACTTGTATGCAAGGTGAAATACTGCAAAAGCTTAGCAAAATGTAAAGATTTGGCAAGATGCCAGTGAAGAAAATGTTCACTGGAAACTCAATCCAGCATCTGTAGATTTTAATTGAACCAACACCCATAGGCTATATTCAATCCAACATTCATCAGCTTTACCAGATCCAACATCCTTGGGCTGTATGCAATCCAACCATAGGTTTTAGATGAGGCTAGGTTAGTTTCAGTCAGACATTCCATTGTTCAAAGCAAACTTAAATTGATTACATAATAGCTGCAATACCAGATACCTAGTGCACTTGGTTAAAGCCTTTACATTAGATGCAACAACAACACAAAACTATTTTGCAACCTTTGCCTTGCCAATGTTCCTTTCAAAATTACAGTCAGAGTGGACTGGGCACAGACAGTGCTGATTTGCTGAAGGACTATATATTTATAGGTGGGAGTTGGGAGTAAGATATATGTACTGTGTCATCATAAAGCTTCTTTGGGACATTGAGCAAAGCTACCTTTCCCTTTAGCACTCCTAAAACAGTGGAACAGAATCAAGGTATTGGCTCTCCAAAATAAAGTCATAACATTTCAAGGCCAAAGAGAGCCACAGGGAATCACATAGGTCAAGCTTAGGCAACATACTATAAGCAGAGAAAGAAGATACTGAAACTTACTAATTAATGTTATATTTGGAGGTGCAAATAAGCTATTTACTTCATTGTGCTGCCATGGTCAATGTCTTCAGAATCACATGCCCAAAGGTCAGTTTCAATCTACCACTGGGTATGCCTGTTACCAGCAAAATTAATCATTTGTCAGCATGATCTAAGACACCTACTAGCACCCATTCCACCCCATTCACCCTAATTACTATCCACCTATCACACAACATAGCTTTAAGGAACACAATGTTGGGATTTAATTAACATATCCATCTCATTCTAGAGAAACAATAGACCACATGGTGTAATCATGGTCACTTTTATCAGAACCACATACCTGAAGGAATGCACGCAATTGACTGCCATGCACACCTGCTACTAGCATAATTTTCCCATTTATAACCATGATATCAGAGACCTGCTAGCATCAATCCCACCCCACCTAACATAATTCATATCATTATGAAATCATCAGCTGCAATGCCATTGCTTTTAGACAATTATCAACAATAATACAGATAACATACCATACCTTTGATATGTGGACAAATAAAGTCATAAAGTGCTAAGGCTTAATAAGAGCCACAGGGGCCATCTGGGTTAAGCCTATCTAGACAAGATACTAGAAATGTACATCATCTCACCCCAATCAATCCCTTATCTCAAGTTCCTAGGGAGCTATATATCCCAGCCTATCAAGCACCATTCACCTGATATTGCATAACACACTCAACAATTACAAACTCCTCCAATCATACCCATTGTGCTACCATAGCCAATCTCATCATTATCACATCCCAAAGGAAGGTGCTGAATCCACTACTAGGTACACCCTATGTAAAGTAATAAAGCGTTTAGACTTAATAAAAGACCCAAGGGCCTATCCAGTTAAATAGTTAAGTTATTAGTCATAGAAACCTACATAACTGGGTAGATCAATATTTCAATGCTAAGGAAACTAGTTATTATTGCAGTTTGGGTCATTCAAAAGATTGGTTAATCAAACATAATGCCTCCATAAAACAAACAGGTCGGGCTTGGCTATGTCAGATGCAGAACTGGAAAATTTGACATTAAAAAAAGAAAAGAAAACATTTTTCTTCTGAAAGAAAGATGTTAGGCTTGGTTATTCTTCTTTGTTGTTGATATGCTACATTTTTATATTTATTATTACTTCTGGCCCAATATGGCACTCCAAGAAAGGCATATTGTAGCAAAACATTTCTAAGTCAGATTAAGATGATTTGACCACTCATTCCCATGGGAAATGTAAGGTAGATTTGCAGTTTTAAGTAATTTTCGATTCTTTGTATCTTTTTCCAATGCAATGTTTATGAACATGTTTAACATGATCTGCCCACTGATTTCCTCTGCAAATGCATGTCTTTCAGTTGGGAGGCAAAATAACACTAAAAAAAAGCTTGGGGTCATGTAATATAGAAGAGAAAGGACAAAAAGAAACATACAAAACAAAGATAAAAACAACATAACATAACCTAGCCTAATCTTCCATGGAAGAAAAAATATTGTTTGAAATGGAAAACTACCAAGTAATTTAGATCATAAAAATTTTGAACTTTTTAAGTTCAAATGTTTTACCAAACATAACCTGACCTAACATAGCCTAAACTACTTTTGAAGGAAACACTAGAAATATGCTTTGAAAAATATCTCCCAATTGAACAAACTTCTAACTTACAACAGAAGTCTAATAAACTTAATCAAACCTAACACCTTTGTGTGCTTCATGGAGGTAAAATGTGTGTAAAACTTGTCTCATGGTTACCATAAACTGTAATAATAACAAATGTGATCAAAGCTTTTTGACATCAAGAAAAAAATGTGCTGCACAAAATTTTGAAAGCTATGCCAGGCTAGATCTGAACACGTTCCATCTCCCAAACACCTACCTTTGGACGTCTCCCACGTCACCTTCAGCACATAGATAATGAAAGGATTTCTTGATATTCATATTCAGCAGTATGAATATGAAGTATTCATAAACAATGGATGTGGACATAAACAATGGACCTTTCTCTACTGAAATATGAAGGTCTGATCACATAACTCTATAAATTCTTTGTGTACAGAGCTAGCAAAGTCTGCTGGCACAATTTTAGGTTTCTGAGAGCAGTTGGATTAAGAAAACCAGAAGGAAGTGACCTCTGATAGATTTTTGTGGTAATTCCACCAGTATTTTTGGTATTTTTTTCTTAAAAGGTGTTTTTGGAATTCCCAGGATTTTTTTGGCGGATTACTATGTTTATGAACGTGATTCGGAAGATGCGATCATTCGTTTTCTCCGTAAGTGCTTACGTCTCGGTTAATCTTAGCGACAATATCTAGAATGCACCATATATGCCACACCACTGTTATTTGTTGCATAATTTATCCATCCCTCACCTGGCACTTCTCCGACATGATTAAAGGGACATTCAACACTTCACGCAGTTGGTTCAACACTTTTTCACGTCGAAAATGCTTAATTTCCGCCTCTGCCACATAGATAACATGCCGATACTACTCACCAGAATGCCAAAAAAAACTCAGCAGAGCTCGGCTCGAGGCCGTGTGTACGGATGACATCACGATAAATATTACGCTTGTGTTTTAAATTCTAATATGTGAGTTTATATTAGTTTAGATAAGAGTAGATTGTATTATGTTAGGTTAGGTTTTCCTATTTAATTATGAATTATCATACTATTTGTTGGAAGTTGTGAGGAAAGACGAGACCGAGCAGAAGCCGGCTGCTCTCTGAGCCATGCTGCATGTTTATATATCGCCTTGGCCGTCCTGTATGTTTAGTTTTTTCGGCATTGTGGTGGAGTAGTAGGGTGTCATCTATGTGGCAAAGAGGCGGAAATGAAGCATTTTTGACGTGAAAAAGTGTTGAATCAACTGCGTGAAGTGTTGAATGTCCCTTTAATCACGTCTGAGAAGTGCCAGGTGAGGGATGGATAAATTATGCAACAAAGAGCAGCGGTGTGGCACATATGGCACATTATAGATATTATCGCTAAGATTAACCTAGACGTAAGCATTTACGGAGAAAACCAATGATCGCATCTTCCGAATCACGTTCATAAATATCATATTCTGCGATAAAATCCAAGAATTCCAAGAACACCTTTTAAGAAAAATTTACCGTATTTTTTTGTGGCTACTAATAGCTTATACCACAACAGCTAGTGATGTAATCCTGCAGACAACATTTTGTGTTCAGAATATGCCACACCACTACAAATTATGTTTTAAAGTTGCTCTTTGCAAGTGGTTAGAGGATTTTTATCAAAAGGAACTGTATGAATATGGATAGCTTGTTCATTTTTGTGTTCAGTAAGCACAGTACAATTACTGGTTCAGCCATTCAGAAGCAGCAGTAGAGCTATTTGTTGCATGATGTCTTAAGTGTTTGGAACCCCCCCACCCTTCTTCCTCTATATATACCTACCTCACTAGGAGCCCCTTTTGACATCATATAATTTGCACACTGAGAAGTAGGTAAGCATTTGCAATGCAAATGAGTGGTAAGATCATATTGATCATGTTAATAAGCATAGTACTCAAACATTTTCATCAAAATCTGGCTAACAACCTGAAATGCAAATTTACTGGAAACCACACTCACAATAGGCAAACTTTCACAATGCATACTTGCTTAAAGGCACATTGGAACTATTCATACCAAGACATGTTGAATGAAGCAAAACAAAAATACCGCATAGCATAAAAACACAATATGCATACCCTTGATAAATCCTTTGCATTAAGAACTTGCCGGAACAGCTCATGCATTCTTGGTAGGGATTTAGCAGTGGATCAACACCAATGCTGCAAAATTAGTCACCAACAAATACTGTATGCCTAATGGTGCAGGTAGCCGATGAGAGGTAGGAACAAGGGCTCTATTGAGCCAAAGCAAGGCAGGTCACCATCTTGACCCAGGCCAATCCATTGACACAAAAATTTAAATGTCCATTTTCAATCGCTTGGAATTTGAGACCAAGTTGAAGCGAATACGGCACGCCAGCCACAAGAAGCTGACTGGCTAAAAATATATATATATTTCGGCAATCAGATTTAGTTTTTCAACCCATATCCATCCCAAACGTGCCTATTACGATTTAATCAGGGCAAGTGCACAGGGTGAAATGCCTGACATCAAACGCCTACAGGTGTGCTGTGGGGCTGGCTTGGCCGGTGGTGAAAATACTTCGGCCACAAGTGTCATGTGGCTCGACATTCATAGTATATGGTACGTAGTCAGCCCACAACTTAGTTGCTAACCATAAGTCAACCTAAATTTTATATGTATTGAACCAATTTTACAACAAAATGTCATTAAACTATAACATTTATAGTTGTTCCGGAACAGTACTAATTAAATATAAAATGAAAACCAAGATAATTCATGTAAAGCTGCCATTTTTATAAATCTGGAAGCAATATATGTTGTTTTGTCACTCCCGCGCGGGTTTTGTATACATGTTCGTCATGCGATCACTCTTCTTTGTTTACGTTCGTTCGCTTCGAGATGCCGTTGGACAATAACAGATTTAGACTCCTTTTCTTCCTGTTGATTCGGTGTATCAACATTAGAGCTTAATGTCCACTTTTCCAAATATTGCTGCTGTCATGTGACTGCAGCCTCATCACTACTGCATTCATTACAAGTGAAGTCAAAACTTTGTCTTGGGTGGACAGGCTGAAAGCCAGTTGCATTTAATATTCGTCCTGTTCTTCTATCCTAACCTCACTGATTGCAACCTTTGGAACTGAATAATTGAAATGGTTGATGAAATTGACAACATTTGTCATCTGTTTGAGTCTCAGAAAAAACATGTTCTCCATCGGGTAAGTACCTACCTACCTACCTACCTATCTACCTAGGTATGCACTGTTAATGTTCATACCTTATGCTGATTCATACCCTTATGTTGATGTAGAGTTCGAATAATAGTGGTGAGGATGAAGTTTGGAGTACATTCTTTGCATGCACTTCACAGATAATTTGGTCACTTTCCTTGCAGTGTGTATGCATGTAGGCAGACAGCTGTGCAGGGGCAGATATAGAAAGTGCATCAGATTACTAATAGTGTTGATTTTATTTCAGTTTTTATTGAAGAAAGTGCACAGATGATGGCGTTATATGTACTTTTCACTCACACAATACTTGGTGTGGATCCACCCAGTGGAAATTTCCTAGTAGGGGCAGCAGTAGATCCAGTAATATCATTGAGGCATTCATCTGGTGGGTCACTTTTTGCAGTCAATTTTTGATAAAAGGTGTTTTGGGAATTTTGGGAATTGTTTTTCAGAATATGATGTTTATGAATGTGACTAAGAAGATGCAACCACTCATTTTTGGTGCTGATGCTTTTCAATTTGAATGACGACATCACATCAGTACTGTGTGATGACGTCATATGTATGGCACCGAGGCTTCAACTGGCTAATGCTACAAATGGTTCACATACCTTAATGAGATGGTCAAAGTAGCTTAACCTAACCTAACCTCATGGTGCATTATATAAACTATAGCTATGATAAACCGAGAGGTAAGTAGGTTGGGTTAGGTTAGGTTAGGTTTGGTTTGGTTAAGCTACTTTGACCATCTCATTAAGGTATGTGAACCATTTGTAGCATTAGCAAGTCAACCTAACCTCATGGCACATTATATAAATTATAGCTATGCTAAACCAAGAGGTAAGCAGGTTAGGTTAGGCTAGGTTGGGTTAGGTTAGTTCAGGTTAAGCTACTTTGACCATCTCATTAAGGTATGTGAACCATTTGTAGCATTAGCCAGTCAAAGCCTCAGTACCATACCTATGATGTCATTACACCATACCAATGTGACGTCATCGTCCAAATTGAAAAGGAAGCAGGTGGGGTTCTTGAATTTGTGGGGGGATTTCTGGGGGAAGACTGAAATGTTTGCATTAGATGGGCTACATTTGAGCAAGAGAGGAGTTGAATTGCTCAGCAATAGGTATGAGGAGGCTCTCAATAGGAAACAGGGAAACTGGGCAGGTCATGGGGGATGTAGCTGGTAAAGAGAGAAGTCTTGCAAACAAGGGAAGGAATGGTTTATCATGTTTTTACATCAATGCCAGAAGTGTTAGGAACAAAATTGGGGAACTGCATGCTTATATGTTGTCTGAAAAGCTAGATTTGGTATGCATAACAGAGGCATGGGTTAATGAAAGCATTTTTGGAGACAACTTGCAAGAATTTGAATTGACAGGCTACAACATGCATGCTTATCAAAGGCAGGCAAGGATAGGAGGAGGTATACTGTTGTATGTCAGACAAGTAATGAAATGTCATTCCATAGAAGATAGTGTACATAATGAAGATGTAGAATCCTTGTGGTTAGATATCATTCTCAAAAATGGAACAAAATTTAGGGTTGGGGCCTTCTATAGACCTCCAGACCAGAATGAAAACACGGACAGGTTGATGCAGGAAGAGATAAGTAGGAGAGTACAGGAGAGAACAGTTTTGTTGGGGGATTTCAACATAACAGGATTGGGAAGCAAAACTATAGGTCTAAACAAATCAGGAAGAAGCTTCATGGATTGTTTTGAGGAGAATTTCTTTTTTCAAATGATACATGAACCTACAAGGGAGAATGAAATGTTAGATCTTGTGCTTACTAATGAGGAACATTTTGTACAAAATGTGAACATAGGAGAGACTTTGGGTAATAGTGATCACAACATTATACGCTTCTCATTGTATGTTGGAAATGTAGGAACCAATAAGACATTGATTCCAAATTTTGCTAAAGGGAATTACAATGAGTTCAGGATCTTCCTGAATGAAATTCATTGGGAATACTTATTGAAAGGCTTAGATGCTTAGGAAATGTGGAGAATGATAAAATATAAACTATTTCAAGGTCAGGATAGGTTCATTCCCAATAGGCAAATTAGATTAACCAGGGTTAAGCACCCTTCATGGCTGACCAGGGAAGTAAAGCATTTACTGGAGTCAAAGAAGCAGGCATTCAAGAAACTAAAATATGCTAACTCTGAGGTAAACCTCAAATCATATCAAATAGCTAGAAATAAAGTTAGGAGGTGTGTTAGGGCATCTAAAAGACTGGCTGAAATCAAATTAGCTCGGGAATGTTCAGCAGGTAATGCTAAGAGATTCTTTAGTTTCTACAAATTTAAGGCTAAAAAGTGTGGTGTAGGACCACTGGAGATAGATGGGGTGGTTGAGTGATTGTGATATTGTGGAATCCTTAAGCAAGCAATTCTCATCAGTCTTTACTAAAGAGAATTCTGGTAGAATAGAAACAACTGAATCACATGCCATGACAGGTGATAGGTTGGAGTATCTTACAATAACTACAGAAGCTGTAGAAAAGCAGTTGCAGAATATAAAACCTAATAAAGCTTCTGGACCGGATGATATATATGCTAGGGTCTTAGTAGAGTGTGCTAAAGCTTTAGCAGTTCCTCTAGGTATACTTTTCAGGCAGTCTATGGAATACTCTGAAGTGCCTGAAGATTGGAGAAATGCAAATGTAGTTCCAATTTTCAAAAAGGGAAGTAGGAAGTGTGTAGGGAACTACAGGCCAGTCAGTTTGACCTCAATAGTTTGCAAGGTACTAGAAAATCTGGTTAAACAGAATGTTCAGATTCATCTTGATAGGCACAATCTTTTAAGGGATACTCAACATGGATTTCGATCTCGAAGGTCTTGTTTAACTAACCTTTTGGAGTTCATGGAGTATGTTACTAAAGAAGTAGACAATCAAAGCAGGATGGATGTTGTATACTTGGACTTTAGCAAAGCTTTTGATAAAGTTCCACATAGGAGGCTAATTCATCAACTACAGCAACATGGGATTGTTGGAAAAGTTCTAGGTTGGATTGAAGCATGGTTGAGGGGAAGGAAGCAAAGGGTAATGTTAAATGGATGTAAATCTGATTGGAAGGATGTTCTGAGTGGAGTACCACAGGGCTCTGTTCTAGGGCCACTTCTCTTTATCATCTTTGTGAATAACATTGAGGTAGGGCTGAGGAATAGAGTGTTCAAATTTTCTGATGACATCAAGCTGGTAGGAGTGGCAAACAGTTGTGATCAATCTAGTAATATTCAACTAGACTTGGAGGACTTAACAAAGTGGGCTGATCAATGGCAGATGTCATTCAACTATGACAAGTGTAAAGTTATGCATCTGGGGTCTGGAGGTGAGACTTTCAGATATACAATGGGAGGGAGGGAACTGGATGTTATTGAAGAGGAAAGGGACTTAGGTGTGTTGGTTTCAAAAGACCTTAAAGCAGAGAAACAATGTAGCTCAGCGAGGAACAGGGCACTCAGAATGCTGGGACTCATTAATAGAAGTGTGACATATAAGAGCAAGGAAGTCATGAAAAAACTGTACTTAGCATATGTGCGACCCCACTTGGAATATTCTGTGCAAGCTTGGAGCCCCTACCTAGAAAAAGATATAGACAAGTTAGAAAGAGTGCAACGCAAAGCAACAAAACTCATCAGTGGAATAGGTAGCTTAGAATATGGAGAAAGGCTTGTGGCATTAGATATGTACTCACTCAAGTATAGGAGATTAAGGGGGACATGATTGAAATGTACAAAATTGTTAAAGGACTAGATCAGGTCAATTTAAATGGTGCTCTTCAGTTTAAAGTATCACACAGGGGTCACCAATTCAGGTTAGACAAGTTGAGGTGTAGGACAGTTAAGCGACAACAGGTCTTCAGTCAAAGGGTTGTTGATCAGTGGAATGGGCTGCCTGCTGATGTTGTGGGGAGTTCCTCATTGAATGTATTTAAAAGTAGGGTGGACACATTTTTTAGACAGGAAAATCTTGTTTTTGAGTTCTAATGTGGATGGATGGGGTGAGATTTATGTTAAGTGTGCATGGCACAGACCCTTTAAGCAGGGGCTATGGTAGCACAATGGGTATGATGGGAGGAGCTTGCAATTGTTGAGGGTGTTATGCAATGGCGGGTGGATGATGCTAGATGGGCTGGGATATGTAGCTTCCTAGGAACTAGGGATAAGGGATTGATTGGGGTGAGAATATGTACATTTCTAGTACCCTTTCTTGATAGGCTTAACCCAGATGGGCCCCTGTGTCTCTTATTAAGCCTTAACACTTTATGACTTATGACTTTATGACTTTATGAAGCATCAGCACCAAAAATGAGTGGTTGCATCTTCTTAGTCATGTTCATAAACATCATGTTCTGAAAAAGTATTCCCAAAATTCCCAAAACACCTTTTATCAAAAATTTACCCTTTTTTCTCCATGGGTGACTGCAAATGTCCCTGAACGGGTGTCTTCAGATAAAAAAACTATGTATCCATCCTTGATTGGCTGAGGGACAACCCCTGGCATTGGCCATTACACATTACTGCCATATTACTGGGGGGGAAGTTTGTTTGACCATACTTTGACTGTTGGCCCCACATGGCCAATGTCCCATCATAGTCTACCAGCAGAGCCTTGGCAAGAGGAAGCATCTTAAATGCTTTCTATTGAACCAAACAACCACATCAAACATTGTATATTTTGGGTGCTGATTGAAGATTTACCATATGGAGGGCACATTTATTTGGAGGAGTGACTTCAGCTGAACAATTCATTGAGAGGCTATGGTGTACTCTAGCACACATCAAGCATATCAGCCAACCAAACAAAAAAAATGTGCCAGAAACATTTCAAAAGCATATAGCTTATGCACTCAGGCTTATACCTATATAGTTCAACCAGTATTTTTTCTTAAATGGTGTTTTGGGAATTTGTGGATTTTTTATCGGAATACAATGTTTATGAACGTGATTCGGAAGATGCGATCACTCGTTTTCTCCGGAAATGCTTCCTTCTCTGTTAATCTTGGCGATAATATCTATAATGTGCCATATATGCCACACTGCTGTTCTTTGTTGCGTAATTTATCCATCCCTCACCTGGCACTTCTCAGACAAAAATTTACCGTTCAACCACCCCCAGTAGCTCAGTTGGTTAGAGAGCTGGACTGCACTCATCTCCCCTGTCCTGGCAAGACATGGTTTCAGCCTCTTCACACTCTTGCATTTAGCCCCAGGCTGGGAGGGTCAGCTGGCAACTGCCCTGATAACTGGCCATGGACAAGCTACAGGGGTGGCCATGCTGTACATTGACAACATGTTAAACTCCTGGTCAAAATTCTCCTGTTGAACTGGAATATTGTTGATTGGGTAGTGGGGCCAGGGTTCACACAACAAGCTCTGCTTAAGCAATAGAAACCTGGTTCATAAACCCACCCCAGCAAGAATTTGAACTAAATTTCATAATGAAAACAAAAAACTAGCAACTCTTTACCAATGCAATTATAGATGCAGAGTGACTTGATGCTCATCTGGTGGCAGGCAGTAGCATGTTCCAAGCGACTGTGGCACTGTATGAGAACCCTTGCCAGGTCTGAATGAACTGACATCTTGGAGATTAGGCTTGCCGACTGACCCAGCTCTTGTCTCCATCTGTGAGACACGTGGCTTGCCAGGTAAGCATCTCACAAACAAACATTGGCAACAAAAAAGAACACAGGACCAGTGCTTAATTTCAGAGCATATTTTTTGTTCTAGGTTTGGCCCCTCCTCAGGAAAATTAGGTTGGCTCTGAATATTTTCAGAAAAAGTCAGTATTTGTCAAAATCACTTTGAAAAGTATTTGTCAAAATCCAGCAACTTTTTAATGGTGGTAGGTTTGGCCCACTTCTGTCTGTCGGCCCATGACATAAATTGACAACTGGTTTGTATGCTAATACATGCAAGATAGAAAGAAATAACTATGTGTGGTTTCCTTGATGTGAAAACAAAAAAGGTATATAATCAACATATTTTTTTCATCCTTGGAACACATGCTTTTTCAATTTTGACTTTTGGAGTTTATCTCTGTCATCCTCTGCCTGGTAGGTATTAAAGTTATGCTCTGCCAATCAAACATTTATCCAACCACATGTGTTCTCCAGTGGGTGCAAAGGTGCTAGAATAGCAGAATGGTGCCAAACAGCCATCATTTGTCAGCATGTGTCCACAGGGGTTATCAAATTTAAAGTTCCAGGAAAGGGGTGGGGACAGACTCGTCTTCTGAGTTTCAAAAACTACCCAGCTAAATAATGATCATGAAAAACAACATTCAAATTAAGGTGTCCTGAACTACATTTCTGAAGAAGAACATTAAACATTTAGCTGAGGGGAGTACAGGAAGTGCAAATGAATAATTGAAAATACTTTTGCACCTCAATGCAATGTTCAAATAATGGTTTTTCATTAGGTATGAAATGTGGAAACAAGTGCTGTAGGATGTCCCTGTAGAAACATGCCACTTAAAATTGTATTAAAATCACCTCTTAGGGGTCATTTTCCTTTTTGCCCCATTTTCAGGTATGTCTCTAATTTAGGTAGTCTAAACCCTAAAATATAACAATTGTCATAGGACAATGACCTATGATAACATTGACCTTGACTATGATTCATACTTTTGGTTCTATAGGTTAATTTATGTTGTGCAATGAAACTTTGGTACTTTCTATGCCATAAAGGCAGGAGTGTCTAAATAGGTTTTGTCACTTAGTGCACTTTATCTTGAACTGGCTTCAAGTCACTTGATGGAGGTCAATCAAATTGGATAAGGAACTTATCATATTTTTGCATGCATGCCAAGGGAAAAATGTAGTTAGAAGAACATGCATATTACACAAATAAGAAAAACAGTCCAAAATTGGCTGTGAACTCATGTCACCGACCTATCATTTAATTTTTATAATTTACCTTAATTCATTTTAAGTCTTCAGGTGCTTAGAATTTGGGCCTTTTGATAAAATTTTGCCTCCAGACAAAATTCTTGAGATGAATAACAAAATCCAAGTTGGTTCACAAGCTTGCAACAGCATTTTAGCCCTGCACTTGCCCTGTAATTGTCATTCTACACTGTCTTGCTCAAATATCCTTTGGACCGGTCCACACGTTTCAACAGTTATGACGTCCATAGTGCTGATTGTTTTTGTGGTTCGGGTGGCATTGAACATGGACCCCCAAAATAATTACTCCTTCCATTATGAAATTCCAGCTGCACTCCTGGCTGTCAAGAACCTCCCCCACCCATCCTGTTTGTGATATCCGGATATTTTTCCCACATTAAAACATCGAAAATACAGTTTTGCACTGTATGGAATTATATTTGGGGGATCACCCTGAGAAAATCCTGGTTGCATCCTTGCACAATGGCTTCATGCCAATGTACCAAATTAAGACTTTATCCTTGTAAAAATATGTGGTTGAATCCACCCTTATCTTCTGCAAAGCTTATCCCCCATTAAAAAATGACATTGCACCCAGATATTGTAGCATCCATGTGATGCCTGACAGCCTGCTGCACTCTACTCAGGTTTTACTGGTCTGTGGTTCATATGGAATGACACAGTTGTTAGATTGTGCAACAATGTGTGACTCATGGAGAACCAACCGCCTTTGCAACTAACAAAGAAACAAACTGTGCCATATTAAGATCACACACCCATTTAGAGTGGGGCACTTTCGTGTCCTTAATGACACATCCAGTGGCTGCACCTTACAGGATATAAAAACACAGCAAACACATGTGTTATCGTCCCTGATGTGTGCCAAACGTTTTTGCGAAGTTTTGAAGGAAAGCACAGCAAAACACAGTTTCTCGATGCAGATATTCCAACATAATATATTATGTCATAGTCTGCCTCCTCATTGAATAATACTAGACATTCAGCTTGCTTCATTCATCAACCTGTCAGCAGTTCATGACATGACATGACCTTCCTTGCCAGGCGCGCACGTGTACTGACCCGTTGGGGCCCGGAGAGGTTCACAGTCTTCTCATCAGCCTGGACATGATTTGTAGTCATGGGCTGAAGAATGGAAAGCTGGGCTTCTGGCCCTTTGTTCAAGAGTTTACGCACAATGATGGGGTGCGGTACATCAGTGGTCTGAAAAAGGCTCTGACTGGAATTGGCAAAGGTAAGGCAAACACAGCTGATAAAGGCATGTAAAGGAAACAAAACGAGCCCAATATGATTTGGCTAATTACAAGCGAGGGCAAACTCCGAGTCAGTCTACTCCCATACACATGGCACAAACAGTCCACCAGAGCGGCCCGGCTCAACCGAACCGTCACACTTTTGGAAACTTAATAACATTTGTATTGCAACGTTTCACGTTATAATTTGTCCACTGGGTGTCTATTAGTTTTTGTTTGTACCAATTGTAGTAGTTATTGTTTGTACCGAATTAGTTTTTGTTTGTACCAATTACCGCAATATTCTTCATGTAGAGCTCTGTGCACAGCAATGTGAGGCTCGCAGGGTCATCTTCAGTCGCCGGCTACAGTCAACAGCGTGTCACGTGGCGACCGCCGGCTACAGTCAACAGCGTGTCACGTGGTGACCGCCGGCTACAGTCAACAGCGTGTCACGTGGTGACCGCCGGCTACAGTCAACAGCGTGTCATGTGGTGACCGCCGGCTACAGTCAACAGCGTGTCACGTGGTGACCGCCGGCTACAGTCAACAGCGTGTCACATGGTGACCGCCGGCTACAGTCAACAGCGTGTCACGTGGTGACCGCCGGCTACAGTCAACAGCGTGTCATGTGGTGACCGCCGGCTACAGTCAACAGCGTGTCACGTGGTGACCGCCTGCTACAGTCAACAGCGTGTCACGTATAGTGGTGACCGCCGGCTACAGTCAACAGTGTGGGCCGGCAAAAATCAAAGCGTGTCATGTGGGGGGGGCCGGGTAAAATCAAAAGCGTGTTATGTGGTGACCGCCGGCTACAGTCAACAGCGTGTCATGTGGTGACCGCCGGCTACAGTCAACAGCGTGTCACGTGGTGACCGCCGGCTACAGTCAACAGCGTGTCACGTGGTGACCGCCGGCTACAGTCAACAGCGTGTCACAGTAAAGGTCACGTGGTGACCGCCGGCTACAGTCAACAGCGTGTCATGTGGTGACCGCCGGCTACAGTCAACAGCGTGTCAGTGGTCCGCCGGCTACAGTCAACAGCGTTCAGGGCCGCGCTACAGTCAACAGCGTGTCACGTGGTGACCGCCGGCTACAGTCAACAGCGTGTCACGTGGTGACCGCCGGCTACAGTCAACAGCGTGTCACGTGGCGACCGCATCTCAAGTTTCAATTTTCGCACTCAGAGCTAGAGGTGCTGTTTTAATTTCGAGATTCACCAGCTTTCATCATAATATTTTACCCAAAGTAAAACCCACCATCTTTGCCTGGGTTCGACGAAAAAGCTCTGCGGCGACACTTTGGCACGTGGGCAGCTTATCATGCACCTCGAACAGCAATCTGCACTTGCCATCCGCCCTGGGTAGCAAATAGATATAGTGCTTGGTTTGCGTCCCTGGTCTCCAGTTCAGTCCCAAGTTGGTATGGGGGTTTTATTTCTGCCTTAATTACTGAAAGTCGGATAATGTATCGCATCCGAAATCGCTTTGGCTTTGTAGGCATGCTTGAAGATGCGAGGCTGAAGATGAAAATCCGACTGCACTGCGCTTTTGCCACTTGTTCTCTCTCTCTCTCTCTCTTCTCTCTCTCTCTCTCTCTCTCTCTCTCTCTCTCTCTCTCTCTCTCTCTCTCTCTCTCTCTCTCTCTCTCGCTCTCTCGCTCTCGCTCTCGCTCTCGCTCTCGCTCTCGCCTCGCTCTCGCTCTCGCTCTCGCTCTCGCTCTCGCTCTCGCTCTCGCTCTCGCCTCGCTCTCGCTCTCGCTCTCGCCTCGCCTCGCTCCCTCTCGCCTCGCTCTCGCCTCGCCTCGCTCTCGCTCTCGCCTCGCCTCGCTCTCGCTCTCGCTCTCGCTCTCGCTCTCGCTCTCGCTCTCGCTCTCGCTCTCGCTCTCGCTCTCGCTCTCGCTCTCTCTCTCTCTCTCTCTCTCTCTCTCTCTCTCTCTCTCGTCCCTATCAGTAGCTTATGCCGGTACGATAATATAACTACTCATGAAGACCTACCATTCCAGCAACTTGGAGGATCTTTAACAGAGGCATTCAAAATAAAAGGCATGGGCGCAAAATGACCAATGCAGTCGACGCGCCCTAAAGCACAAATCCACCACCAAAATTAAAGGCGATTATATCAAATAAATATTAAAACGTATTTGCCCCTGCTGGTACTGAGTTCACACTTGTCAATGGGGTTGGCTCTGATGCCCTGTGACCCCTACAGGTGGTACTGACCTGACCTGATCTTTGTGACCCCCACTCATACTGGCGTGACCCATGTGACTTACAGCTGATGTTGATATAATCTCTGTGACCTCTCTACAGCTAATGCTGACCTGACTCCCTGATGACTTCCCATTCATATTGGCGTGGCCCATGTGACCCCTACACCTGGTACTGACGTGACCCCGGTGACCCGCCTGTTGATATTGACATCGCCCTTGCGATGGCAGGACGCGCGTGGCTGCTGCTGGCCCTGCAGGAGAGCATGCTGGAGTTCTACTTCACGACGTTCCTCAGCCACGCCGGTGTGCGGGGCCGCCACTACCGGCCGGCGGCCTTCCTGCGCGACGAGCGCCGGCTGAAGCAGGTGGTGCTCGGCCTCGCGGAGCTCATGCTCACCGGACTGACCACTGCGCTGAGACTGGTGAGCTACACTCAGTGGAGCATCAGGGCAGATGTGAGACTGGTGAGCAGCACCCGACGGAGCATCAGGGCAGCTGTGAGACTGATGAGCTGCACCTGACGGAGCATCAGGGCAGCTGTGAGACTGGTGAACAGTACTCGGCGGAGCATCAGGGCAGCTGTGAGACTGGTGAGCTGCACCTGACGGAGCATCAGGGCAGCTGTGAGACTGGTGAGCTGCACTCAGTGGAGCATCAGGGCAGCTGTGAGACTGGTGAGCAGCACCCGACGGAGCATCAGGGCAGCTGTGAGACTGATGAACAGTACTCGGCGGAGCATCAGGGCGGCTGGCGGATTGCTGGGACTGGTGAGCAGCACTCTGTGGAGCATCAGGGCAGCTGTGAGACTGGTGAGCAGCACCCGGTCAGTCAGTCAGGCAGCCCCAGACGATGATCGCGTCATAACCTCGCTTCCATCAAGAGCACGGAAATTTCTAGTGGTTTGGTCCAGAGGTCCCTAATAGTGGTGATAGAGAGGTTGTTTTGAAGAGTAGAGCATTGAGGGCAGATGAAGAGAAGAAGAGAGTCATTTCCTTCGCCGTCGTTGCATCTCCTGCAGGTGGAGGAAGAAAGGGCACCGATTTTGAGTAGGTAGTCCTCCAGTCCAGGGTACCATCCGCTTCTGAGTCTTGCCAAGTCAACGCGAAGTTTTTGTGTCATGCTCTTCCGCATTGATGTCTGGCGGCACAGCATCCAGGAGTCGTGAGTTCTCTAAGCTCGCGAATGAGTCTCGTGTACGCGTGGTGTGAATATTTTTTTGGATTGTTTTACCAGAGTCTCATTGTGAAGCGGCATCTGCGGCACGAATCTGTTGTAGAAGCGTGATGGGGCACTCTTCATTCGTCTTGGAGGGTCTCCCACATCACGGAAGCAGTTTAGAAGATGGTCGGGTCGAAAGTACTTGGCCACGTTCTGAGTTCCAATCATATCAGGATAATTCTGCACTGGAAGCACCTTCGCTTCCCTGTTGAAATCTGAAATACGAGTCATCTTTGTCAAGCCCGTCGCCGCTCTAAGACAGATTTTGTGTCACCTGAATTTTCTTCATACTCGTCTCGCTAATGCAGGGGCGCCACGCATTTGAGGCGTAGTCAAAATGAGGCCTAATGAACTGCCTGTACAGATAAACTATGCTTTATTTGGATTGCCCATCGTTTGCTCCTGAGACCGCTCTGAGTACATTCTATTTCCTCCTGGCTTTGTTATTTATTTCCTCGACATGTTTACTGAAATGCATGAGGGTGTCGAGCCTCACTCCCAAAACCTTAGGATAGTGATCGAGAGGCAGCTTGATGCAACAGCCGGTGGAGCGTCAGGGCAGCTGGCGGATCGCTGAGACTGGTGAGACTCGGCAGGACATCGTGGAAGCTGGCCGGCGCGCCGACGGCACCAGCCTCGGCCGGTTGAGCCGTCTCGGCAGCTCAGGTGGTAGAACGCCGGCCTCTGGGCGTCCGTGTCCGGACAAAGTAGGGTTCGAACTGCGGCACGGCATTGCACTTAGCCCCTGACGAGCGAGTCAGTTGGATACAGCCTGAGCAGGCGTGGGATATGACGGTGAGCGGGCCATGTCAAAGATTATTGGTATACATGGCTGCTTTAAGTTCAAGGTTTTTGAAAATAAGTTTTCCGCCTCACCCGCCGCTTCAGGGAGCGGCCCTACCACAAGCGTCCACCTCAGGCGTTTAAACCTGTCCAATTCCAAATAGGGACGGCGAGGATTCAGTACCAATACATCGTCCTCGGGAACGAGGAGTTGGCAGCTAAGGCTATGACGAGTCTGGGCTGATCAAATCGCTCTGCATTGACCCACATGCATTTGTTGCCGCCCCGGTAGCTCAGTTGGCTAGATCGCTGGCCTTTATTCGTATCCCCTGTCCTGGCAAGACAGAATTCGAGTCACTTCACGGGCTCGCATTTAGCATCCGGCTGGGAGGGTCAGTTGGCAACTGGCCTGATAAGACCGGGAACGAGATACCGGGGTGGTGTTGGTGAATTGACGGGCCGTTAAACCCTCAGTCAAAATTTCGCTGTTCAACGAGAGTTCAATGATCGGGTGATGGGGCCAGGGTTCACACAATAAGCTCTGCTTTTATGGACCCTTGTCCATGAAATAATTCCAGTAGGAATGTGGACAACATATCTTTAAAATATAAATATTGGCGATACTGAAAAACTTCAGCAGATCATTTGTCTTTAGTCTTCCAAATACGTCCTTTGTAATGAACAGCTACTGCTGGAGGCTTGCTTATGCGATATATTATAATTGTAACTGATGACCTGGTGGTATAATGTACTAATGCAGAAATATCTTGTCCAATTTCTTTCGTATAATGCACTAATTTAAGATGCACCAGGCCAAATCTCTGTAGTATAATGTGCTGATGTAGAAACATCTGGCCGAACCACTATGGTCTAATGTACCAATTTAGTGGCATGTGGCCGAATCCTTCATATAATGTACTAATGTATGGACACTTGGTCCAATCTCGGTGGTATGGGTGCAAAATGACCAATGCAGTCGACGCGCCCTAAAGCACAAATCCACCACCACCAATCTCTGTGGTATACAGTATGTAATATACCCAACATATTGTGTAATGTAGAGAATGTGGTTGCCAACTGGATTCGAGCTGGTCGCGAAAGAAGACATGGCATATTGAAACTGAAACAAACATGAAACTGTTCAAAACTGAAAACATGATCCTCTTTAATGGTAATGTGAGCTAAGTTGTTTTGTCCGCAATTGCGGGGATATCTATATAGGTGTAAACCAGGGGAACTGGGGAACTGTAGAACCAGTGCTAATACGACCACGTCCCTTTATGCAGTTTCACAGTACCACCAGCGTCTTTCGCTCGCCCACTGTTTTGTGAAGTGTTGCTCTAACGTGCAGGTTGTTTTTGAACCGGTGAGTTCTGCCCTGTGGTGTTGTCTTGAGCTGCGGTGTTGTTTTTGAACCGGTCAGCTCTGCCCTGTGGTGTTGTCTTGAGCTGCGCTGTTGTTTTTGAACCGGTCAGCTCTGCCCTGTGGTGTTGTCTTGAGCTGCGCTGTTGTTTTTGAACCGGTCAGCTCTGCCCTGTCGTGTTGTCTTGAGCTGCGTCACATACGGGAGAGCACTGCACTGGATCGGTGTTGCCTGTGTGTGCCGCAGGAAGAGTATGATCTGGACAGGGGCGTCTGTCCCTCCATCACGTCCGGTGTGGGCGACATGCTGCCACCAGCGGTAAGTCATGGCCTGTGGCATCTGTGTCGTGGTCTGTTATGACTTGACCCTGACCTCTATGCCATGGTCAGTGATTGTTTGACCCTGACCTCTATGTGGTGGTCTCTGATGACTTGACCCTGACCTCTATGCCATGGTCTGTGATGGCTTGACCATGGCCTCTATACCGTCGTCTGTGATGGCCTGACTCTGACCTCTATGCCATGATCTGTGATTGTTTGACCCTGACCTCTATGTGGTGGTCTCTGATGACTTGATCCTGACCTCTTTGCCATGGTCTGTGATGGCTTGACCATAACCTCTATACCGTCGTCTGTGATGACGACCCTGTCTTCTCTGCAGTGGTCTCTGCGATGACTTGACCCTGAGTTATGTTCGGCGGTCTCTATGATTACTTGATCCTGACCTCTGTGCCGACGTCTGTGATCACTTAACTCTGACTATATTTTGTGGTCTCTGTGATAGATTGATCTTGGCCTCTGTGCCATGACCCGCGATGGCTTAACCCTGATGTCTACGCCGTCGTCTGTGATGGCTTAACCCTGACCCATGTGCCGTGTTCTGTGATGACTTGACTTCGATTCCCGCGCCGTCGTCATTCCGATGACCTGATTGTAGTCTCCGCCACAGTCGGCATCGTCCAGTTGCGCCCCGCCAGACCAGGAGCCGCTCCAGTGGACCCACGTGGGTCGGCGGACTCGCCGCGCGACTCGCGCACACTCGTCGCAGCGGTCGGCGCGTCGGCGCGTCAGTCCCGACTCTGTCGGCGGCTGGGCGGAGCGTCGCCTCGCGCCGGCGGCGTCCGACTCGACGGTGTCGTCCGACTCGACGGACTCGACGCGGTCCGAGACGGCGCCGCCGCCCGCCTGTCCGCCGCGTGAGACGTCGTCACACTCGGACGACCGGGCGGACTCGTCGGTGGTGGTGCCGGGACGGGGCGCGCTGGCTGACCGGCCGACCGGCCGACCGGCGGCGGCGCCACTGTCGCTGGCGGCGGCTCCCTCCGTGGTGGCAGAGGACGTCATCGGATCTTCCACGCCGGCGATGGCGCCATTGTCGCCAGCAGCGGCTCCCTCCGTGGTGGCAGAGGACGTGACCGGATCTTCCACGACTGTGAGCGGTGTGGCGAAGTCGGCGGTCGGTCCGGCGGCGAGATGTCCGCCGGCAGGACTGCCAGTTCCGTCGGAGGAGCCCCCGCCGCCTCCGGGGAGGCAGTCGGGCGTGTCGACCTCGCAGGAGACGCGCGGCGCCGCACGTGGAAGCTCAGCCACCGCAGTGGATGGGAGCGACTCGACCGATGTTGGCGGCGGTCCGGCCGGCCGCAGCGGAACTGCTCGGCAGAACTGCTCGGCAGCAGTTACGCGTCCGAGGCCGAGCACAGCCGCCACGAGTGGCTCGGCCAGCTCCTCACCAACCAGTCGGGCTGGATGTGGCCGGCTGGCCGTCGGTCTTCGCGACGGCGCCCTGGGCCAACCGGAGCCCAAGCGGTGTGTAGCCCCGGCCACTTGCGCCCTGAACCCGTCGCAAGAGCCCGGTCGGCCTGAACCTACGGTTGATGGCGCTCTGAGCCTGCCACAAGAGCCCGGTCGGTCCGCAGCAGCTACCGGTGATGCCCTGAGCCCGTCGCAAGAGCTCGGTCGGCCTGAATCTACGGTTGGTGGCGCCCTGAGCTCACCGGAGCGCATTCGGTCTGTGGCTCCTGCCACTGGCCACCTGAGCCCACCCCCAGAGCCCGGTCGGCCTGAATCTACGGTTGGTGGCCACCTGAGCCCCCCAGAGCCTGATCGGTCCGTAGCCCCTGTCAATGGCACCCTGAGTCCGCCCACAAAGCCCGGTCGGCCTGAACCTACGGTTGGTAGCCACCTGAGCCCCCCAGAGCCTGATCGGTCCGTAGCCCCTGCCAATGGCACCCTGAGTCCGCCCACAAAGCCCGGTCGGCCTGAACCTACGGTTGGTGGCCACCTGAGCCCCCCAGAGCCCGGTCGGTCTGTAGCCCCTGCCAGTGGCGCCCTGGGCCCGCCAGAACCCGGTCGGTCTGTAGCTCCTGCCAATGGCGCCCTGAGCCCGCCCCCAAAGCCCGGTCGGCCTGAACTTACGGTTGGTGGCCACCTAAGCCCCCCAGAACCCGGTCGGTCTGTAGCTCCTGCCAATGGCGCCCTGAGCCCGCCCCCAAAGCCCGGTCGGCCTGAACTTACGGTTGGTGGCCACCTAAGCCCCCCAGAGCCCGGTCGGTCTGTAGCACCTACTGGCGACCCTGAGCAGCGGCAGCGGCCGTCAGCAGAGGTCACCCCGCCGTCCAGCGTGGCGTCGTCAGAGCCGGCGGCGGCGGCACGCCCGGTCCGTCTGCGAGGCGCCAGCTCTGAGACGGCGCTGCGGTGTCGCTCGGCGGTGTGGCGCGGTGCCGCGGGAGGTGACGCGACGGGCGCCAGCTCCGAGGTGACCGTGCGGCGCCGGTCGGCGGTGTCGCGCGCTGCCGCAGGCGGTGGTGGTGTGACGGTGCCCGACAAGCGCGTCACCTGGGCCGGCACCGACCGCGAGACGGCGGCCGTGGCGGCGCTGCTGTCGCCGGCGCGCGGCGAGCGCGGCGCGCCCGAGGGCCAGGAGGACCCGCCGCGCCAGCCGTCGCTCGTCAGCCTGGCCCGCGCGTCGTCGACGCTGAGCGTCAGCAGCAGCAGCAGCACAGTGTCGGTCGGCGCGGGCCGCGCCGGCCGCGCCCGCCGCAGCCGGCTGTACGAGCCGGCGGCGCTGAAGGCGCCCGCGCCGGCCTGCACCGACACGGAGCGGCACATTGAGGCCGAGCTGAGCGAGGCGCGCCGCCGCCAGACGACCGCCCACTCGTCGCTGGTCGAGATCGACCACTGTCGCGCCGTCCAGCTGATGATCAGCTTCCTGCACGGCGACGAGATGGCACTCACCGTGAGCACCCGGCTGGGGCAGAATAGCCGTGCCGTAGTGTTGAATGGGTTCCCGTTTGGAAAGCACTTCATGACAAGAGGATCTCGTAGATCTTGACGGTGTTCTCGGTATGCTCAGACTATCTTTAATGGTTAATTGTACGATGGTTAATAGTATCAAATTCTACATCAAAGGACGTAACATTAGCTCTTTGTTTAGATACGTACAAGTTCATCCACAAAGCTCGTGGTAGTATTGAGCAGTGGAGCAATGGGTTGGCCCAAGAGCAAGGAACTTGGGAAGTTTATGCTTAAATTGGGTGTGCATTTTACTATTTATATTTCGGTTGCCATTCTTAATACATTTGTGTTTAGCAAATCTGAATATCATGGAGCTGTGGTATCAACATTGGTAGCATTAGGCTTCACTCTGTGCCATAAGGCTTCAGTGTTCCATCTGTGCCACAGAGCTTCAGTGTCGGGTCTGTGCCACAATACTTCAGTGTTCCGTGTGTGTCGCTGGGCTTCAGTGTTCCGCGTGTGTCGTAAGGCTTCACTGTTCCGTGTGTGTCGCAGTGCTTCAGTCTTCCGTGTGTGTCGCAGTGCTTCAGTATTCCGTGTGTGTCGCAGTGCTTCAGTGTTCCGCGTGTGTCGCAGGGCTTCAAAGTGCTGTTTGGCGACCACCACGCGCTGCGCACCTGCCTGCTGGTGCTCACCTCGTACCGGGTGCTGCTGCTGCGGCTCAGCACGTACCGGCACATGCGGCGTGCCGCGCGACGCCACCGGCCCAGCCCGGTCGGCGAGCACGCCGAGCACGCCGAACACGACGAGCAGCCTGACTGTCCCTACCTGCAGGACGCCTCGTTCGACTACAACTCGATCTCCTCCGTCAAGGTGAGTCGAACACGCCGAGCGCAACGGGCTGTCTGATTATCCGTACCTCCGAAACGCCTCGTTCGACTATAACTCGATATCCTCTGTCAAGGTTGGTCTTGAGCACGAAGAGCACGACGAGCAGCCTGACTGTCCCCACCTGCAGGCTGGCTCGTTCGACTATAACTCGATCTCCTCCGTCGAGGTGGGTATCGAGCACGACGAGCACCCGGACTGTCCCTGCCTGCAGGACGCCTCGTTCGACAATGGGTCTGTTCCCGCGACCTCATCCGGAATAGGTTGAGCGTCCATTTCCTCTACCGGCCGATCCCGCGCCTCATCCGGAATTGGTTTACCCTCATCGAACCTGAACCGGATGAGAAAAGCCTAATCCGGCCGGTCGGCGATTGAGGAAGGAATACGACAAACGTGCCGCAACAGTGGCATTCAGCATCACATTTTTTTTACCTGGCTTAGGCCAGGAGCACAGTCATTGGGTTGTATTATTCGCACTTTCGTTATTTTAGAGCTATATTTTTTTGAATAAATCCAAAAGACATGGGATATGTGATGGATATGAGCAGTCACCCATGTTTTGTGTCACCCACTTTGTCGCCAGTGCACTTCGGGAGCATCCAATGCACAGGTGGAAATCGGAGCTGGTTGTCTTAAACTTGATGAGCAAATTGTAGGTTCAGTCATGCATGCCAGTTTACATGCATGCTTGCTGATATGCATCCATTCTTTTTGTTTGCATCCATGTATGTATCAGTGGCTGATGGAGGAGCTCCGTGTGCACTCCACATGGGAAGGTGGCTTCCCTCTGACGCACGAGCGTTGAGATTTATGAAAATTATTCGGGGGAAATATATGAAGACAGTGGCCAGGCCCAAATGGATTGCAGGGCACACTCCCTATGGTCCAATGTTAGTAGTTAAAATTATTGGGGTAGGGCAAACCAACATTAAGTGACACTTGCCCCTGAACAATATAGAGAGCAACACCACTGCTCAAACGGTAACTCGCCGAGTACACCGTACTACTCGAGTGCCCCTCGCTAAACGGTGTTTCGTCCCAAGTTGCCCCTCTCAGAGTAAAAGACGTGCATTCAGTATGCCCTAGTGCAGTCCCCTTCCCCCGCTTAATGAGTATTATTCTGAACAAGAGCGTCAAGGGACTTCCGTAACAGCGCCCCTCCGAGGAAATGACTCTCCTCCAGACGGGTACCTGCCTCCTCCGCCCTTGAAAATGTCTGGATCCGCCCCTGGAATAATTGCTTTTGAGCTCCTGAAGCAGCACAAGCCATCGCCATCCACTGTGCGTCAGCTTCCCGGTCGGAGTTGGAATCAGAAAACATAGCTTACAGCGTACTTTATTCATCTTCCAATAGCTACTGCACAATAGGATTAATTGGGCTTTCACAACAGCAAGTAAGTATATCAATTAATAAAAATATCGGCACTGCCACGTGCAAGATCGGAGCAAGGGACCGATAATGCCACCGATTTGCACATATGCGCCAAATAGCACTACAACCATACCACCGCCAACAGCTGATTGAAGGACAAAACTCTACCGGTCGTTCCCATGCCTCGACCTGGAAGACCTCCACTGGCCGAAGCTCAACCTATTCCGGATGAGGTCGCGGGAACAGACCCTATAACTCGATCTCCTCCGTCAAGGTGGGTCACACCAAGCACGACGAGCAGTCTGGCTGTCCCTACCTGCAGGACGCCTCGTTCGACTATAACTAGATCTCCTCCGTCAAGGTTGGTCTCGAGCACGTCGAGCACGACGAGCAGCCGGACTGTCCCTACCTGCAGGACGCCTCGTTCGACTATAACTCGATCTCCTCCGTCAAGGTGAGTCTCGAGTACGTCGAGCGCGAGGAGCAGTCTGACTGTCCCCACCTGCAGGACGCCTCGTTCGACTGTAACTCGATCTCCTCCGTCAAGGTGGGTCACACCGAGCATGAGAGCAGCCTGACCTGTCCCCACCTGCAGGACGCCTCGTTCGACTGTAACTCGATCTCCCCCGTCAAGGTGGGTCTCGCGAGGTTCAGGCGTGCCGTCCACGAAGAGATTCGCCCCTGGCGCTGTGTCGGCTGCAGATGTCATGGATGGCGCGTTGCGCATGGTTACGTGGCTACCACTAATGATAAATGACGCAGAAATGTTTGAGTAGGATGTGACATTTAATGTGTAAAAGAACAATCCCCAGTGAAAATAAGCTGATGAGATATGTATGTACCTTGTGCGCTAGGTTTTGCTCGGTGCGCTCGCTGGAGATGATAATTTGTGAGGCTTTGTTGAGGAATAGATATCACCAGTTTGTGCTGAAAAACTTGAGGGGTTGGTCACTTCCAAGTAGGATGTTGTACCTAGTCTTTTTTTTGTTTGCTATCCAACGGCAGGTGTGTTTAAGCTGGTCTCGCATCGCTAGGTTATGTTACATGTTCTTGCCGTTGGGTTCTTTTGCGGCTGAGGATCCATAGCCAAGAGGATATGTACAAAGGCTTGACAATCTGCGTGATTATTGTGTGTTAATGATGTATGTCCATTTGTATTTGCGGTTGAAAGCTTCACATCCGTTTTTCTAAAGCTGGCGTTCAGCGGCCTTTGTCGCACACAGGCCTTGTGCCCACAGCTGGCGTTCCACATGCTGTGCTGTGTGGTCTGTGTACCCATAGCTAGCATTCCACATGCTGTTTTGTGTGGTTCAATCCACGGCCTGTGCTGTGTGGTCCATGTGCCCACAGCTGGCGTTCCACATGCTGTGTTGTGTGGTCCGTGTGCCCACAGCTGGCGTTCCACATGCTGTGCTGTGTGGTCCGATCCACGGCCTGTACTGTGTGTCCGTGTGCTCACAGCTGGCGTTCCACATGCTGTGCTGTGTGGTCCGATCCACGGCCTGCACTGTGTGGTCCGTGTGCCCACAGCTGGCGTTCCACGGCCAGGCGGCTGCGCTTCAGCGGCCAGACGGCTCCTACAGCCGCTGGATCTGGCTAGGCGACCGGGCCGAGACCCGGCTGTTCGTGGGTCACCTGACGCGCGCCTTCCAGCGCAGTCCGCCGCGCCCTCTGGTGCCTCAGGTGTACATGTCCGAGGCACACCGGCAGCAGTACATCGCCGAGATCCGCTACCGAGAAAAGCAGGTGAGCGCAGCGAACAATCGCGAACAACTCGAGCGGCGGACGCGTCGAAAGACAGGCTGAATAATTGGCTGCACGTGGAATAAGCGAATGGCAGGTCAGTGTGAGAAGACCTGTGTGAGACAACCCTGCTGTGTCATTTGATTCTCATTTATCACTCTCCCCTCCAGCAATCCATTCCCATGCGCATTGCAATCGGTGTGCATTCTTAATGTGCCGGAGGCTGAAATTGTGGGCTATCTGTCCAGAAATGTGTCTCTCCAGAAGAAACGATGGCAGTGCAGCTGAATAGAACTGCTTGCACAATGCCTGATTTTGTGGTTGGTGCTGTTTTGATGTCGGGGTTACGGTCATTAAGCGACCATTAAACGGTCATTAGGCGGCCATTAGGTGGTCATTAAGCATCACTGAGCGGTGGCGGGTGATAGCACAACCTGACGTCTGGCCTCCAATAATTTATTTAAGTGCGTCGGTAACGGTCGCAGGTATTTCGGATATTCACTGTCCTATGCACACCGGGATATTCTTTTCCCCAGCCGGAGATTCAGTACGCTTCCCTGGTGTACTTCGAAGACTTCGAAGTGCCCGGCGGAACTCCCAAGCTCCTCGATCAGCTCATGTACAAGACTGACCTTGAGGATAAGTGGAACGTCGGCCATTTTGTTCTTTGGTGAGTCGAAGTATCTATGATATCAGATACCAGCTGCATCTTCACTTTTCCTGACTTAAATTGTGGCAGCAGAACTGAAGTTGTGTGGCGGCGCTGAGATACTGAGTTAACGTAGCACTGAGACAGTGTTGCTGCGCAAACTTTGAACCCACCATCCGACTACTTCACTTCACGTTACGTCCAACAACTGACATGTGCCCGTGTACTTTGAACCCACCACCCGACCACTTCACGTTACGTCCAACCACTGGCATGTGCCCGAGTGCTCTGAACCCACCAGCCGACCACCGGCGCCGCTGCCACTCGCTGCACCAGTACATACGGACTGTACCACCCCCAGGGACCGGGACCTGCTGCTGCACCAGTAAATACGTGCCGCTACCCCCAGGAACTGGGACCTGCTGCTGTACCAGTACATGGGTACCGCCACCGGGACCTGCTGCTGTACCAGTACACATGCACTGCCACCTCCAGGGACCGGGACCTGCTGCTGTACCAGTACACACGTGCCGCCATCCCCAGGGACCGGGACCTGCTGCTGTACCAGTACATGGGTACCGCCACCGGGACCTGCTGCTGTATCAGTACACATGCACCGCCACCCCCAGGGACCGGGACCTGCTGCTGTACCAGTACACACGTGCCGCCATCCCCAGGGACCGGGACCTGCTGCTGTACCCGTCGGCAGCTGCGCTGGGCGGCGGCGGCGCACCACTGGACCGCTGGCAGCTGGCAGCTGTGACAGCTTGCCGCCGACTGACGGCGCTGTCCAGGCCGCACCAGCTGCAGGTGGCCGCTCCGGGCCGCCAGCTGACACTGGCAGCTGCCGACGCGGCCACCTGCGACGTGTGGGCCGCCACGATCCGCGAGATCATGGAGCTGCCGGTGAGTGGCCGTGGCCGGACCCGGGGAGAGGCCGTGCTACTGCGTCGGGGAGCTGGCGTCATTGCACGCAGAACAAGTTGACGTTCGGTAGAGGATGTCGCTACATAGCCATGGTACCTGATGTACTCTCAAGCTCAAATGCCAAAGAGCAGGGCAGGCGTCCGTTTAGAGGACAGTGATGACCATTTCAAAGATGAGGTTCGTTTGTGGCGTGTGTGTCCGAGTGATAAGGTGACCTGCTACTCTCGGGCGCGAGCTATGACATAGTCGCCAGTCCAGGTCCACGCGCCTCCGAAACCATTCCCAGTTTACCGGCACTAATAGGACTTCGGGAAGCAAAATATTTTGGCCAATGACCGCCAAGGCCATTGGCCAATGACCAATGGTGGTGGGAATAAGAACACTTCCGGCACTTTTGAATGGATGAGGTACAACTTTGTTTTAATGCAGGAGGGAATCATGTCATATGTAGAGATCATCCTTTTTCTGCCGAGTTAGTCAATATGCACGTATAACCGTCCGAAGAAGACTGGGAGACATCGGTTATGATGTAAGTGCGCGCTAAATGATCAGCGTTGGGTAGTGTACACAATAACCCAAATAACTAGTTGACTGTTGAGCTCTCCTCGCCTTTGCAATACCCGGCCTGAGGTGTCTGACACGATGCTTCAGTAACACACTTAGTATTGTTTGCGCTTACATCGGATGTAGTTGGACGTAGCACTGCATAACAAGTTGTACTCTTTCATTTTTTTCCACACGAAGTATGGTACAGGAGTAAAAATGATGACGACCATTGTGTTAGCTGGCGCTAATTTATCATTTATATCATACATTTTCCTGGAATTCCACCTCCGTGACACTGTGCCCCTACACCCTGTGACATCTCCACCTCCGTAACACGTGCTTCTCTCCACCTCCGTGACACTGTGCCCCTCCACTCTGTGACATCTGCCCATCTCCACCCAGTGACATCTCCCTTCCACTCACGTGACCCGGACTGCACCCAGACGCTGTCGCAGCTGCCCCTCTGCGCCTCTATGACCACCGGCTGTGTGCAGACTAGGGTTGGAAGATGTTGCTGTTTGACAATGAACTGGTCTGTGACCAATGACCAATTCCAGCTCAATATTCGCTGGAAAGTGTAAACCACGATACTGATGCCATAGGCTTGGCGCAAAATATCATCTTCGTGCCCGATTTCCCAAACATATGCCTTTCCGCATCCAGAATTACAAAGTGCAAATCCAACCCTGGTCCAGACACCGTCGCAGCTGCCCCTCCACCCCTATGACACCCCCGTCTGTGTCCAGACACCATCGCAGCTACCCCTCTCCACCCCGATGACACCTCCGTCTGTGTTCAGACACCGTCGCAGCTACCCCTCTCCACCCCCATGACACCCCCGTCTGTGTCCAGACGCCGTCGCAGCTGCCGAGTCCGCGGCCGCGCTGCGTGGTCCTCACCAGCCGGGCGCTGTACGTGGTGGAGGAGATGGCGTTCACACGCAGCGTGGCGCCCGGCTTCGAGCTGTGTCCATACGGCCACGTGGTGCAGGCCAGCGGCCGGCTGAACACACTCGGAGCTGTCAACGCCGACCCGCACGGCACCGTCCACCTGGTCAGTCTGTGCCTGCCTGTCTGCTCATCTGGTCAGTCTGTCAGTCAGTCTGGCAGTTTTAGTCTGTCCGTCAGTCTGTCTGTCTGTATGTATGTATGTATGTCTGTATGTCTGTCTGTCAATCAGTCTGTCTGTCTGTCAATCAGTCTGTCTGTTTGTCAATCAGTCTGTCTGTCCATCAGTCTGTCTGTCCGTCCGTCCGTCCGTTTGTGTGTCTGTCCGTCTGTGTGTCTGTCAGTCTGTGTGTCTGTCTGTCTGTCTGCGTTTCTGTCTGTGTCTTTGTACGTGCCTTCGTGGGTCTATGTTCCTTGGCGTGTGCGCGTGCGTTTTTGTATCTTGGTGCGGGCCAAAGCTTGCACCACCGGGCGCTATTGTGTGTCCATAATTTCATGGTTTTCGATCTGGGCTGGTCATGCATCGTGTGATGAATCGATTGGGATCCAGATGTACCCGGAATGACATCAGAGGACCATAATATCACAGCAGTTTTATGGTTGCATAGTTTTACTGCGGATACTACGCCTCACGCGCAAGTCGTAGCAGTTGCTAGGCTGCGGGCACACTCACTTTGACAGTGGGATAGGTCGTAACTTGATCCACGTCCTTTACGCTTCTCAGGAGTTTGACACGGCCGATGCGCTGGAGTCGACTGGCTCATGGCGACTGTACTTTGTCACCATTACCGAACAACGGGCCTTCCTGGAGAAGCTGATGAAGACATTCTTAACACGCAGCAAGGTAGGCTATACGAAATAACAGTTCACAGGAGCTATCTTACCTAGTCGGCTGTCGCGTTTTTGATGCCTTAACGTCTCCTCATGCTGCATTTTCAAGTCGTGCTTTCTTCAGTCACAATTTCACTCGTCTGCAGATATGACTAGAGTCGATTAGACTCGAGGTGGTCCTCGTCTGCAGAGGTGGTCGCCAGCCTGCGGTATTTATCCCCTGTCTGCTACATTGTCTGCTACCCAGTCTGCTACCCTGTCTGTAGAGGTGGTCCTCGTCTGCTAGGGCGATCCTCGTCTACAGATGTGGTCAGTCATCTGTGACTGTGCCCACCCGTCTGCAGATGTGGTTCGTCCATCCCACCGTCCCACATCCTGCCTGCAGAGGTGCCCCGCCGCTGCAGATATGGTCTCCCGCCCGGTACTGCGTCTGAAAAGTTGCTACCCCGCTACTGCAGATGTGGTCTGTCTCCCGTCACCGTGTCTGAAGAGTTGCTCCCCCCTCCCGCTGCTGCTGATGTGGTCTCTCCCGTATCTGATGTAGAGTCTCCCCCGCCTCTGCAGCCTGCTGACATCAACTGTGTCGTGTACAGACGGAGCTGGAGATGTGGTCTCCCGCCCGGTACCGTGTCTGTGGAGTCTCCCCCGCCTCTGCAGCTTGCTGACATCAACTGTGTCGTGTACAGACGGAGCTGGAGATCGGCCCGATCTCGCACCACATGCGCGAGGTTTGCGTCAGCGGCTGTCGCTACGTCCGCGGCCGCTGGCACGGCCTGCTCAGCTCGTGACCGGTGGGCGCACGTGACCGGCACGTGGTCCGCGCGGCGGCGACGCAAGCTTTGCCGTACGTGATGGGGGACAGCTCTACTGTGGTGTCACCCACCGTGCTCTGTGGCTGGCGGTGAAGGATATACCCGATCAATAAAGCTTGGTTAATTATTAACCTTAGTTAATTGCCAAAGCTGTCATTTGTAATGTGTACCCCACATGCTATTCCGCAATTCAACAGGCTGACTTGTATGTGGTGCTGCTAATCCGAAGCGAATTCCCGTATTTATCATCCACTGAGCCACTTTGCGGCGACGTGGCGTGCTGATGTGTAGCGCCGCCCACCGGCCACACGCCTGACCGTGGCACGCCACACGGTGTGTTGTGTTGGTCTGGGCACTGCTAATAGAATGCTCCAGGGACATAGTCTGTACCCGAGTGATAGGAGTCGCGAAAGCTCGGTCGGCAGGGTGTGGCGGTGATCGTGAGGCGGTGATCTCGAATCCCACAGCCGGCGCCATTACCGAGTCCGCTTGCGACCGGTCGGCGTGAGAGGTTGGCGACGTTGGGACGTCACCCAGCAGTTGAGTGTGTTGCAAATGGCGGCAGCGCTCTCCTTTTCCGTTCACTCGAATGCTACCAATCGGCCTCTTGTAATACTCACTCATCTGGCAATCTCATTGTTGCGCTGTGGTGTTAGGAGGTGTGCGGTGTATGCGCATTGGTAACTATTAGCATCGTCTAATTCCATACGTGCCAGCGACGAGGTAGTGATGGGTTGTGTCCCCGCAGCGGGCGTTTTGGCTAGTTTCTGTTGTAACCTGCGTAGGAGGCAGACTGGCATGTTGTTGGCGCTCCGTGACCGATGTAGTCGATGCGCACCCAAATCCCTAATAACTAACTAACTAACTGACTGGCATGTCGCTATTTAATAGATTCAATACGAGTACGGGTGTTAGCTAGCGGTAGCTGTTAATGCAGTCAAAATAGTTATTGATTATCAGCTTGCTGTTAAAACGCGGTCCATCTCAGGAAAACATGAAGCCACTTACGAGGCTGTTGCCTGAAACCAATACCAAAGACTAAGATACAGCACGATTTCCTCCTTATGCATGCGGCTGCTGTCTGTGAATGGTGCTTAAAAATAGTCGTTTAAATGCTAAAGTACCGGCAACTTTTCCCTCGTCCAGTAAACCATACACCCTCTATGGCAATGCTGCAAGCACCAAAATAGCATACACAACAATGCAAAGTAATGTCGAGCTTCAGCTAGTCCACGTGTCCGGTGAGAGTTGATCTATGCAGGCTGCAGTTTGATGCATTTACCTCGTGTTACTTTATGTGGCCTGCAGTATATGGTTTGATCTACTGTAAGAGTTATGTACAGCCAACTGTGTGATACTGAGCCTTATGACGGTGTATACCACTGTTGATATTTTTAGCCTGTGTCTCAAGCATGGAACGGTTCCGTATGGCTTGGAGAATGGCTGACATGGGCATTATTATTAAGAGTTACAAAACTGGTCGGTAGCAAGTCAGTATATTGTTCTGAAGTGCCGTTTGAACTGAACTTGGCTTGCAGCCGAAGCTTTCCATTGTACTTTATGCCATTTCGATCCCAAGGTTGAACAGTATATTGGCGTGCTACCGACCAGTTCGGTAGTAATTATTTTAATAAGACAGTTCTAGTAGTTCATCGTTTCGCTGTGTCCTTGCTGCTATATTCTTTGACAAGCGCATGCATGCCCAGTATAGCATCTGGAAACGGCATGCAGCTCTGGACAACCCGGCGAACTTGGCTCCTTTTCGTCTCGTAATGCGACGTACTGGACTCCCAACCGACCGGCGAGCGGTCGCTGCCTGTGGTTATTGCGAAGTGGGGGTCGATCGTATGTGGCAGTCCAGCCTGTGTTCGGTGAACGGCGTGCTGTTCAGGAGGCGGACCGCTGCTGAAGTGACGGGGGGTGTGGCCCCCACAGTCGTCGGCTGTACGGGCTGTCCCGCAACTGGTGCCTTCAGGCGGGTTTGTACTGGAGTGTGCTGATGTATTGCACCGGTCGGCTGGTTGAAGTGGGCAGGCGTTCGCCCCCATGCTAGTCTGCGCTCCATCTCCAGCACCAGCAAGCGCGACCATTTTCGTGTTCCCCGTGCTGTTCCCCACGGGTTGATTTATTTTTCTGTAGGCGAAATCGAATGTCCGCCCAGTCATTCGCAGATTGCGGGTTATCGCGGCGCGGCGCTTGACCTTGTAACACTGCTGTTCTCTGTTCACTGAGCGCTGACAGCGATCGGTGACGCCATGGACACTGACAGCGATCGGTGACGCCATGGACGCTGACAGTGATCAGTGACGTCATGGACGCTGACAGCGATCAATGACGCCATAGACACTGACAGCGATCGGTGACGTAATGGACGCTGACAGTGATGATCGATGACGCCATGGACACTGACAGCGATCGGTGACGCCATGGACGCTGACAGTGATCAGTGACGTCATGGACGCTGACAGCGATCAATGACGCCATGGACACTGACAGCGATCGGTGACGCCATGGACGCTGACAGTGATCAGTGACGTCATGGACGCTGACAGCGATCAATGACGCCATGGACACTGACAGCGATCGGTGGTGTAATGGACGCTGACAGTGATGATCGGTGACGCCATGGACACTGACAGCGATCGGTGGTGTAATGGACGCTGACAGTGATGATCGGTGACGCCATGGACACTGACAGCGATCGGTGGTGTAATGGACGCTGACAGTGATGATCGGTGACGCCATGGACACTGACAGCGATCGGTGGTGTAATTGACGCTGACAGTGATGATCGATGACGCCATGGACACTGACAGCGATCGGTGGTGTAATTGACGCTGACAGTGATGATCGATGACGCCATGGATACTGACAGCGATCGGTGGTGTAATGGACACTGACGGTGATGATCGATGACGCCATGGACACTGACAGCGATCGGTGACGCCATGGACGCTGACAGTGATCAGTGACGTCATGGACGCTGACAGCGATCAATGACGCCATGGACACTGACAGCGATCGGTGGTGTAATGGACGCTGACAGTGATCGATGACGCCATGGACACTGACAGCGATCGGTGACGCCATGGACACTGACAGCGATCGGCGCCGTCATGGACGCGGACGGGCTTCCGTAACGGCTCGATAGAAGGCTGACGCATGGTTTCGGTGCGCCTGACCCGTGTCGGCAATGTGCCCCGCGCAGCTAGATCAGCCATATCGTGACGTCCCGCACAGGCTGGCCTATGACGTCACTATGTCCAGCACAGGCTGACCTATGACGTCACTGGGTCCAGCACAGGCCTATGACCCAGTGACCTATGACGTCACTGGGTCCAGTACATACTGACCTATGACGTCACTGGGTCCAGTACAGGCTGGCCTATGACGTCACTGGGTCTAGTACAGGCTGGCCTATGACGTCACCGGGTCCAGCACAGGGTGACGATTGGACGTCAGCCGTCTTCGGTGACGTGCGCCGACGTCAGCCGTCTCCGGTGACGTGCGCCGACGTCAGCCGTCTCCGGTGACGTGCGCCGACGTCAGCCCGCCGGCCTGTTGCGCGCGTCGATTGCCAGCCGTGCGGCCGTGGTCGTCAGCCGGATGACGCGGACACTTGTGACGTCAGCGCGGTGACTGCTGCGTCGTGAGGCACGACTCCAGCTGCGTCACATGATGCTGCCGCCGCGGCCGGCACGCGTTGTCTGTGACGAGACAGCTGGACTGGCACGCGTTGTCTGTGACGAGACAGCTGGGCTGGCACGGCGCTTCCTGCTGTCGTGATGCTGCCGCTGTGCCTGGCGACCGCTGATTGTCCGTTCGCGTGTATTTTTTTATTAGTGACAATACAGGATCGTTAGAACAGTTGGTCGCTGTCATGCTGCTGCGGTGGGTGTGGGAAGAAGAAGAGGGGGTGGGGGAGATAGATAGGGGGATAGAGAGATAGAGGTAGAGAGGTAAAGAGAGAGAGAGAGAGAGAGAGAGAGAGAGAGAGAGAGAGAGAGAGAGAGAGAGAGAGAGAGAGAGAGAGAGAGAGAGAGAGAGAGAGAGAGAGAGAGAGAGAGAGACAGAGACAGAGACAGAGACAGAGACAGAGACAGAGACAGAGACAGAGACAGAGACAGAGACAGAGACAGAGACAGAGACAGAGACAGAGACAGAGACAGAGACAGAGACAGAGAGAGAGAGAGAGAGAGAGAGAGAGAGAGAGAGATAGAGAGATAGAGAGATAGAGAGATAGAGAGATAGAGAGAGAGGAGAGAGTGAGAGAATGAGAGAAGGTGGGAGAGAGCGAGAGAGAGAGAGAGAGAGAGAGAGAGAATGAGAGAAGGTGGGAGAGAGCGAGAGATAGAGATAAAGAGCGATAGAGATAGAGAGGGAGAGAGACAGACAGGTAGGGCTGGGCCGGGTGTACCATTTCGGACGTTTCCGGTTATGCCATCGGACTGTCTGTGTCATTTCCGGGGCCGGGATACCACACTAGCACTCGCGTCCCGGAGATCAGTTGCGGCGGTGGCGGCGGCCGCTCTCCAAGTGTGGCCAGGGTTGGCGCGGCTGTTCGTGGCGCGTCGCGATTCGCGTGGACCGCTGAAGCTGCGCCATCTTTCACGTGTCGAACGGCATGCCCTTCGGAGTTGCAGCGAAGCGTGTGCTCAGACGTCTGAGCTGATGGACTTGGCTGGCCTGCTGGCGTTGGCATCAATTGGCTAGAATAAAACATGAAATTTCCCGGAGCGAGAGTGCAGCCTGATCAGATATTCCACTCCGCTCTTAATCGTGAGATTTGCGGAGTCCGCCACGAGCAGCCAGGAAATAGCATACACTCGGTCTCTGTTAGTACTCTGTATTACAGCTAATTTGTACATGGAACTAATGATCGCCCACCACACCGAACTCGACGTCGCTGCCGCTCGGTGCCGCGGCCGCAGGACCACCAGCCCGAGCCGAGCCCTCTTTTGATTCGGTTCTGTTCTGGAGCCACCTTCGCTGGCGCTGCCCCCACGGCCGCCCCCCGCGTCCCCGCGTCCCCGCCGTCCCTCCGGTCGGCCCACGGCGAGCGGCGATCGACACTCGGTTTCGCCAGGCGTCGACACCGACTATGCGGCCGACACGACTACGCTAGCGCCCGCTGACCTACCTACACTATCCAGCTGCCGGGCGCAGCAGTCGCAAGACTACCTCCGGCTGCTACCTTCACTACCCGGCTGCCGGGCGAGGCGGTCACGAGACTACGCGCCGACCTACCTACACGGTCCGGCTACCCGGCGCGACGCTAGCACCCGCTGACCTACCTACTCTACCCGGCTGCCGGGCGCGGCAGTCACGAGACAACAGTCACCGCTATCGAACGTGGCGTCGGCCACCCCGTGCTCATACAAAACGGCGTTTGGCACTGGTCAGAGCCGGCCGGCCGGCTCTGTCGGACGATGGATGCGCTCCGGCTGGCGATACGCACCGGCACAACTCGCTCCACGTGGCTGACGGTCCGCACCGGCACAACTCGCTCCACGTGGCTGACGGTCCGCACCGGCACAACTCGCTCCACGTGGCTGGCGGCCCGCACCGGCACAACTCGCTCCACGTGGCTGACGGCCCGCACCGGCACAACTCGCTCCACGTGGCTGGCGGCCCGCACCGGCACAACTCGCTCCACGTGGCTGGCGGCCCGCACCGGCACAACTCGCTCCACGTGGCTGACGGCCCGCACCGGCACAACTCGCTCCACGTGGCTGACGGCCCGCACCGGCACAACTCGCTCCACGTGGCTGACGGCCCGCACCGGCACAACTCGCTCCACGTGGCTGGTGGTCCGCACCGGCACAACTCGCTCCACGTGGCTGACGGCCCGCACCGGCACAACTCGCTCCACGTGGCTGACGGTCCGCACCGGCACAACTCGCTCCACGTGGCTGACGGCCCGCACCGGCACAACTCGCTCCACGTGGCTGGTGGTCCGCACCGGCACAACTCGCTCCACGTGGCTGACGGCCCGCACCGGCACAACTCGCTCCACGTGGCTGACGGCCCGCACCGGCACAACTCGCTCCACGTGGCTGACGGTCCGCACCGGCACAACTCGCTCCACGTGGCTGACGGTCCGCACCGGCACAACTCGCTCCACGTGGCTGGTAGTCCGCACCGGCACAACTCGCTCCACGTGACTGACGGCCCGCACCGGCACAACTCGCTCCACGTGGCTGACGGCCCGCACCGGCACAACTCGCTCCACGTGGCTGGTAGTCCGCACCGGCACAACTCGCTCCACGTGGCTGACGGGCCGCACCGGCACAACTCGCTCCACGTGGCTGACGGTCCGCACCGGCACAACTCGCTCCACGTGGCTGACGGGCCGCACCGGCACAACTCGCTCCACGTGGCTGACGGTCCGCACCGGCACAACTCGCTCCACGTGGCTGACGGCCCGCACCGGCACAACTCGCTCCACGTGGCTGACGGCCCGCACCGGCACAACTCGCTCCACGTGGCTGACGGGCCGCACCGGCACAACTCGCTCCACGTGGCTGACGGTCCGCACCGGCACAACTCGCTCCACGTGGCTGACGGTGGCCGCGTGACACAAGCGACAGATCTCGCAGGGACGTGCCGTCACTGCTGTGTCACTGTTGGTGGCGTGCCGTCACTGCTGTGCCACGGTTGGTGGCGTGCTGTGTCACTGTTGGTGGCGTGCCGTCACTGCTGTGTCACTGTTGGTGGCGTGCCGTCACTGCTGTGTCCATTGTTGGTGGCGTGCTGTCACTGCTGTCCACTGTTGATCGCGTGTCGTCACTGATGTGTCACTGTTTGTGGCGTGCCGTCACTGCTGTGTCACTGTTGGTGGCGTGCCGTCACTGCTGTGTCACTGTTGGTGGCGTGCTGTCACTGCTGTGTCACTGTTGGTGGCGTGTCGTCACTGCTGTGTCCATTGTTGGTGGCGTGCTGTCACTGCTGTCCACTGTTGATCGCGTGTCGTCTTCGACGCTTTGCGACTGGTCGTAGTGTGAACAAGGCAAACGAGTTATATAGCGACTATGATGAATTTTGCCATTGCAGGATGTTTGGTCTGAAATGAGCTTTGCAGTACGGCATACCAAGCCTCCGACTGGTTATTTGCCCTCGGTAGACCTGCTAAAGTTATATCTGGAACGTTCCACATATCCTTCAGAAATGGTGCGGCACACGGCCTATTTCTATGCAGTGTTTTTGTTTGTGCATTGTTTGTAACCAGCTGAAGAACATGCGGAGCAAATTTGGCTGTCACTATTTCAGTAAAGGTGCCAATGACCTAATTTTGGGGAATAAAAACGAGATCCAGGAGCATCGTGAATTATCTTAGTTCATCTTCATTAGTGATGTATGCATTTCTGATACCCTCTGAGGTCACCTTTCCCCAAGGAGACTGACCAAGGTAAAGGAAGCCAAAGATCTCAACTCCTGGAATGACGCGGATAAATGCATTTTGGGGGTCTGACTCAAAGTCGATTTGATGCTATGTATACAGAATGAAGATGTGGTTGAATACTTCAAAAGTGCCGTGAGCATGGCTGGATATCTCGGATGGGTCGGGGGTCCGGACCCACTGGTTTCGTTCAGTGGTTCTGGTTCAATTTTTATCACCACATCTGCATCAAATCTTCATTGCACACTCGTCTCAGTTGCTACCAGCCGCCATTTTGCTGGTCGCTGCTCGTGTCCAGTGGCTGAAGTATGTGGGTCACCCTTTTTACGATTGCTTAAAGACGGTTGCTCACGTGAGTGGATCGCCATGTTGCAGTTGCCGTTTTGTTGGCGGCTTTAAGCGGAGTCGCTTTATGACGCGTGTACGGTGAACGATGCTGTAAGGGACTGTCCTGGTAGGATGTTTTGTGGCGGGACAGTCCTGACAGGATGTTCTGTGGCGGGACTGTCTTGGCAGGATGTTCTGTGGCGGGACTGTCCTGGTAGGATGTTCTCTGGCGGGACTGTCCTGGCAGGATGTTCTGGGCGGGACTGCCCTGGTAGGATGTTTTGTGGCGGGACTGTCCTGACTGGATGTTCTGTATCAGGACTGTCCTGGCAGGGTGTTCTGTGGTGGGACTGTCCTGGCAGGATGTTTTGTGGCGGGACTGTCCTGAGAGGACGTTTTGTGGCAGGACTGTCCTGGTAGGATGTTCTGTGGCGGGACTGTCCTGGTAGGATGTTCTGTGGTGGACTGTCCTGACAGGATGTTTTGTGGCGGGACTGTCCTGGCGGGACTGTCCTGACAGGATGTTCTGTGGCGGGACTGTCCTGGCAGGATGTTCTGTGGGACTGTCCTGGCAGGATGTTCTGTGGCGGGACTGTCCTGGCAGGATGTTCTGTGGCGGGACTGTCCTGGCAGGATGTTCTGTGGCAGGACTGTCCTGGCAGGATGTTCTGTGGCAGGACTTTCCTGACAGGATGTTCTGTGGCGAGTACTGTTCCTAACAGGACCATGCTATGCGAGTCGTTCTGATCCGTTCCCTCCATTGCCGGCACCGTCTTGAACAGGGTGTTTCATCACCCGTGTCGTTTTGAACAGACGATTCCGTGCAGTCCACAGTGGCGTCGCCATCTGCGCGAGATGGCTGGGTTCCGATGTCATCGTGCGAAGACCGCCCTGCGGTCGGCGTTGTTTGCGACACCGCCTTCGTCACTGGTGCCCTGCGGCGCGGACCGTTCGTCTCAGACGTCGCGGCCGAACGTCGGCTCTTTCTCGACTGCATCCTGTGCGGCGGACGGGGACGCGCGACGTTCGCGGCGCGTCCGCGGCGCGTCCAGTTGGCCGAGCGGACGACGTGGCCGCATGGCTGGTGCCGTTCTGAGACGGTGTCGATGCTGGATTCCGGCAGCGGCTGGCGGTGGAAATATCGCCATCCGAGTGCATCGACGTCCGCTGCCCGCGCGAACGGCCCGCTCGGCGGGGATCGATCCGCCGCTCGCCGCCTCCCGGCCGCCCCCGTCAGCTCTCCGAGAGCTCGGCGAGCGTGAAGCTGCTGCGCAGATCGCCTCATCTCGCCCCCTGCGCGGCGTCTGTCACCCAACGGTGGCACTCCACACTCGACGGCGGCACCCAACGATGACACTCCACACCCGGCGGCTGCACTCCACACTCGATGGCGGCACCCAACGATGACACTCCACACTCGGCGGCGGCACTCCACACTCGGCGGCGGCACCCAACGATGACACTCCACACTCGGCGGCGGCACTCCACACTCGACGGCGGCACCCAACGATGACACTCCACACTCGGCGGCGGGACTCCACATTCGATGGCGGCACCCAACGATGACACTCCACACTCGGCGGCGGCACTCCACACTCGACGGCGGCACCCAACGCCGAGCCACGGCACTCAATGCCCAGCCGTAGCGCCTGTTTCGACCACAGCACTAGGCCGCCGGACCCCTCCACGTGCCGGACCTCTGCACGTGCCGGACCTCTCCACGTGCCGGACCCCTCCACGTGCCGGACCTCTGCACGTGCCGCCTCCTCACCGACCCGCCCACCTTGCCGGCGCCCGACCCTCTTCTACCTACCCAACGACTAGAATACAGCCAACACTGAGCCCGACGCAGGCGTCCGCCTGAGCACGATATATGTAAAGGTATATCTGGCTAGTTGCTCGGCAGACGCTGCGGCTACACTGTGCCGGCCCAGCCTAGAGCGGGCGGCGGCTCGCCTCGCCGCACGACGGCCTACACTAGCGGGCGCGCGGTGAGCCTGCAGCGCCCGCCCCATTATTGCTGACTCGCCGCCGACTCGCCGGCTCGCCGACGCGCTCAGCCCCGCGTCGTGACGTCATCGTCGGGCAGCAGCCGGTCCGCCTCGTCGTCGTCGTCGGCGAGCGGCGCGCGGCGGCGGGCCGCCCGTCGGCCGGCCACCAGCCGACGCACGGCCGACGTCGGCGACGGCTTTATTGACCTGTCGGCGCGGACCGATGTGTTAGACGGGGTGGTCCCCTGCCCTGCGCCGGCCAACGGTACCCGGCCGCGGCCTGACCGGCGCGCCTGCACGATGGTCCCCTGACGGCGCGGACCGATGTGTTAGACGGGGTGGTCCTCCGTTGGCGCGGACCGATGTGTTAGACGGGACGGTCCCCTGTCGGCGCGGACCGATGTGTTAAACGGGGCGGTCCCCTGACGGCGCGGACCGATGTGTTAGACGGGGTGGTCCCCTGACGGCGCGGACCGATGTGTTAGACGGGGTGGTGCCCTGCGCCGGCCAACGCCACTCGGCCGCGGCCACATCTCGTGTTTGGGTCCATTCTGTCCCTGCAGCGCCCATAAGCGTAATGCTCAGCCTCCAGACTTTTTGAGGGGGGACACGTTCACCCCGCTCCCGCCCCTCGGAATGTGACTGCTACACCCGGGATGTGACTGCTACCCTCGGGATGTCACTGCTGCCCTCTGGATGTGACTGCTACATCCGGGCTGTGATTGATGCCCTCGGGGTGTGACTGCTACCCTCGTAACCAGCTCGACTGACTGCGGTAGCTCCATCATCGCCAGCATAGTATAACCATCGTCACTAGCTTGTCGGAATCCATAGGATGGTCGCATCATGATTCCATCATGTGGCCGGAGAAGCCAAGTTGGCGACGGGGTGCTCTGCGCTCTTCTAAGTCACATATTTACATTTTGACTTCAAGGCGTTCCTGTGAAGACCGGCTTGGCGTGTGCCGTTACAAAGTAGAGTTTGCACCGCCGACGCCTCCTCACATCAGCGGCACCGTGGAGCCTGTGCTATGGAGTTCCCGATGGTGCATTGGAATGTCTCTGGCTGATTGTCAGGGCTCGTGCGGCATTGATCTAAGACGATATCCTATCTTTACGCTATGTTGACATTTAGTACCTGGCGAATTCTGGAATATTTGTGATATGATATCGACATTGCAACATCAAAAAGGGTTGGCATGCCAGAGGTACGGGATTCGATTGCACGCGGTGCCCGCCCTTCCTGCCAGGGCGAGAGGCCAGCGACGCCTATGGCCTCAGCTGCTGAGTGCGTCGCAAAATAACAACCACCAATACCACATACAAAAGAGTAGATGTAACATAAAGCATATACATTAAAGGAAAAGCTCAACTTTGACCTTTAGAGACGGCATTCGAGACCTTAAGCACCAAATCATCCAATAGGGACGATTGTCTTTGAGACCATCACCTGAAGCACGAAACCATCCAATAGGGCCGATTGCTACAATGATGTTGAGTTACGGTTCCCATAATGCTGTCATGGGCCATAGATATGCAATAAAGTTCCACGTTCGACACAGAAGTAGAGCTGTGCCTACCATGTGCTCCGACTTGTGAGTCACGTCCGCCAAAGGCAGCTCGCCCACTCACCAGCCGGGCACTTCTGACTGGACAACTGATCTGGTATGTATATACACCAGCCGATCGCTCAGTCACCAGCCGGGTATTTCTGACTGGACAACTGATCTGGTATGTATAGACACCAGCCGATCACCCAGTCATCAGCCGGGCACTTCTGACTGGACAACTGATCTGGTATGTATATACACCAGCCGGGCACTTCTGACTGGACAACTGACCTGGTATGTATATACACCAGCCGATCACCCAGTCACCAGTCGGGCACTTCTGACTGGGCAGTTGGCCTGGTATGTACAAAAATATCTGGTATACACCAGAGACGCTGTATCAGCCGATTCGGCGTCTCTGATCTGATATGTATCAGTTTCTGGTATGTACCAGAGACGTTGTATCAGCCGATTCAGCGTCTCTGACCTGGTGTGTATGTACATCAGCCGATTCAGCGTCTCTGACCTGGTGTGTATGCACATCAGCCGATTCAGCGTCTCTGACCTGGTGTGTATGCACATCAGCCGATTCAGCGTCTCTGACCTGGTGTGTATGCACATCAGCCGATTCAGCGTCTCTGACCTGGTGTGTATGCACATCAGCCGATACAGCGTCTCTGTCCTGGTGTGTATGTACATCAGCCGATACAGCGTCTCTGACCTGGTGTGTATGTACATCAGCCGATACAGCGTCTCTGACCTGATGTGTATGTACATCAGCCGATACAGCGTCTCTGTCCTGGTGTGTATGTACATCAGCCGATACAGCGTCTCTGACCTGGTGTGTATGTACATCAGCCGATACAGCGTCTCTGACCTGGTGTGTATGTACATCAGCCGATACAGCGTCTCTGACCTGGTGTGTATGTACATCAGCCGATACAGCGTCTCTGACCTGGTGTGTATGCATATCAGCCGATACAGCGTCTCTGACCTGGTGTGTATGTACATCAGCCGATACAGCGTCTCTGACCTGGTGTGTATGCACATCAGCCGATTCAGCGTCTCTGACCTGGTGTGTATGCACATCAGCCGATACAGCGTCTCTGACCTGGTGTGTATGTACATCAGCCGATACAGCGTCTCTGACCTGGTGTGTATGCACATCAGCCGATACAGCGTCTCTGACCTGGTGTGTATGTACATCAGCCGATACAGCGTCTCTGACCTGGTGTGTATGTACATCAGCCGATACAGCGTCTCTGACCTGGTGTGTATGCACATCAGCCGATACAGCGTCTCTGACCTGGTGTGTATGCACATCAGCCGATACAGCGTCTCTGACCTGGTGTGTATGTACATCGGCCGATACAGCGTCTCTGACCTGGTGTGTATGCACATCAGCCGATACAGCGTCTCTGACCTGGTGTGTATGCACATCAGCCGATTCAGCGTCTCTGACCTGGTATTGTTCCTCGGCCGGCTGGAGCTGCCATAAGCTCCGCCCATGTGACACACGTGACCGGTGCAGGGATCCCATCCCCCCTGCGGTGGGGCACGGCCTGTTGTCGGCCGATGCCTGCCCGACGCAGCGCCGCGTGGTGACTGCCAGAGCTGGCTAATTCGTCATCCGGGCGTGCCTGTCGGTCTGTGATTGGCTAGCTGAGCTATGACGCTGGCTGGGCAGCTGCCACCCTGTCAGGGCAGACCCTGACCGGTGGTCGGCGTGTGGAGGAGCGTGTCCGACCCTCGGCCGGTGTGGTCACAGTCCGACCGATACGGAGCAGGTGTAGCAGTGACCCCGCTGCCAGGCCGTCGCGGTACAGTCGCGGTACAGTCGCGGTACAGTCGCGGTCCGATTGGACCATCACCAGCCAACAAGTCAGGGCTCCCAGCTGGGGCCCGGCTTTGTTTACGGATCTCCTGCAGATTATGCCACTGCATAGCATACTGCCGATTGTGACAAGGCGCGCAACCTGAGGTTCACAGTTTCTTCGCCGCTGCTGACCCCCTGATCCGTCATATTTTCAGCATGTAGCATCTAGATAGTGCAAACATTGAATGGCAACAGCGGACGCCTCCCCCTCCCCTGAGGTGCCCGGTCTGCAGAGGTTCCTCAACAGCGGATATGAGACCTGCTACCCCTCAACAGCACCACCTGCCGTTGCATTATACCGTTGTCCATCGGATCCCCCCTGAGGTATCCGGTCTGCAGAGGTCCCGCAGCGGCGGACCTGAGCGCTGCTACCCCTCATCAGCACTTCTTACCGTTGCCGTGTCCTTGCACTAACCACAGCCCTCTGGCCACTACACACAGTGCGTGTACAGCTTTAGATTGGTGCTTCGGCGGTCACCAGAGGCTTCAGGAGGTCTCCAGGAGCAGACCACAGGCCGCCCTGGAGACGGTGCTCCGGACCGGGCCGGAGTCTGTGTGCCGGTCGATAGCGGTAGACTTATTGCTACAGGTCGCTAACGACTTCCCATGTGTGCAGGATGCCAGGCGGACGGCCCGTCGATGCCGCGATAAAGCGCCGATCGCCGTGTCTCCGCCCGTCGGGGAGCGCTGGTATCCGTGTCTCCGCCTGTCAGGAGGGGGGGTCGCGGCTGCCAGCCTGCCGTCTCCGTAAGGGCAGCGCCGCCCACGCGCCGGGCGGTCGGCACGGTGCGGTCAGCGTAGCGGGGTGAGTTGATATTTTCAAAAGCTTCAATTCTCCAGCGTTTATAATTTCCATATTGGAAGCCAGCTTACAAAATTTGGAAGGCTAGGTTAGGCTAGGCTAGGCTAGGTTAGGTTGGGTTAGTAACCTAACCTAGGTTAGGTTAGGTTTAGGTTAGGTTAGGTTAGGTTAGGTTGGGTTAGGTTGGGTTAGGTGAGGTTAGGTTATGCTAGGTCAAGTTATGTTGGGTTAGGTTCCTATCCGGGTTGTTTTGAAAGTTAACTTCCAATTTTTGGAGGTTATGAACGTTGGAAGATATGCACTTTGGAAGATATCATACGACATCGAATGATGCTCCGCATATGCGGTATTATTCGTCGGTAATGACCATACCATACTTGCGAACCGATAAATATATCTAACTGAAATATACCTAGTTTGATCCACCTTATTTAGACTCTAAAAAGCTACGCACATGTTATGCTGATATTGGTATGACACATATGTGCCAATTTATAACCAAACTTAAATGTCGGACAAAACAATGAACACAATATGATAAACATTCGCAATAAATATGTTAGGCATCAAAAAGCAAGTTTCACATCAAGCCACAACCTTCAATGTAAGCACCTGACTTCTAATATAGCATACACGATCACGCTGAATACGCGTGTCTATAACAACTTCAGGATATCCAACGGGTGTGGCGGGCATTGTAGCCAAGCGTTCTTCTGAATCAGCCAATTCTTGAAATTTTTTTGCAGAATTAAACAACTTCTCAAGGCCTAGATAACTTTGATCAAGAAAACGCCGCTTTACAGCCAGCCGTACCAACTATAATAGATACTGCGTATAATAGCTACCCAAAACCAAAGCCCTTTTTAAAGGTAGTCATCATTCAAATTTGGCCCCTAAACGAGCTGCGCTTTTTTGGTTCCCCCAGTGCACAGAAGGACGACAGAAGGCGTGCGTTCGCATATCAATCCGGCACCACTTGAGGTATATCAACATCCACCACTGCTCGTTTTTTTTTTAATGAATGACTATACGATCGCGGAATCTTACCAATGCATCCGGCACATTGAGGGCAATAGGCAGCCCTGCTTCTTGACATTCCAAGAGTTTTCTGGCAGTGTTTGCCATCTGATCTGTAACGTTGCGGTTGACAAGAATGCCGATAACTTTTTCACATCCTTATGTAATCGTGCTGGCGTAACAAAGATCACACCGCTATGAAATAAACACCAGGGACTACCCTCGTGCTGAAAAAAAAACACTCACATTCACATGCACATGTTCCCGCGATGTGAACAGTCAGAGAATAAAGACGTACCATTTGAGGTCAAGCTAGGTCACGTGATGCAACTTTAAGTCTTTAAATTTGGTATTAGATCACACGGAATAACAAATAATGATTTGCTAATTATAACATGCCGGCGTCTAATCACCATAACAGCCATTGGGACTTGGGAGGCATACTAACAGCTGTAAGATTTAATGTAAAAACTCGCCTCCTGCTGTAGCACTTAAAATGTCAGGTTACTTCAATCCGGTGCCCTTGAGACGGCGACGGCCCAGGCTTCCCAGTCGCAAAAGCATAAATAGCAAGGTGCGACGACCACACCAACATCGGTGTTGCACCTAATTAAAAACCAGTCTCGGCAGCAATGCAAAGCTGCGTTTATTACGCCGTTAGCAAATAACCTGATAAGCGTGTTCCAACATTTATTTTCCTCAACCCATTGTGTAAATTTCATCACTTTAAAGCATCAACAATTTGGAGTGGGCGAGGTGAACGGCTCCATCGCTACAGAAAACATCCGAAGGGAGGAGTGAGGAAGAACCTTGGTAATTAAATACCAAGGCCGCGATATTGTTTGCATGGCTGGTGTGCAGCTTTATTGTTAAGGAAAACTTGAGTGCTTCACTGAATCGGGAAAACGGCCGCATTCTCCCATCTGCTATCGTGGGTCTATTCGCAATGGCCATCAAACGTGAAGCAGTTTCTCCATCCCGTTGATGCATTTCCGATTCGTCCCATTGTCGGCGATCGAGGAAACGATTGAGACAGAGTGTAATTTCCCACACCTAACGGGCGAGCGTTGTGGAGGCGGCCGGGAAGTGAGCGGTCGGAACGCTTCCGACTGTGTGGACGTTATGTGGACGTTATGTGGACGTTTGTGTGGACGCTACGTGGACGTTTATGTGGTCGGCGGCGGTCGGTTTAACTGGCCGAGCTAATGACAGCTCCTGCTGTCCGCCGGGACAGAGTCACCGAATGCGTTACCAGCCCATCTGCATCTCCACCGGAAAGCCGCTGGAATTGGATTCCGCAACTCGGAACTAGCACCGGCTGAATATTCCGCTCTGATTTTGCCGCCCGTTCCAACTCCTCAAGTCGCCGATGTCGAAACAATTACATAACTACTCTCACCATAAACATAGCATACTTCGACTTCGACTTACATTACTTACATCGACTACCATAAACATAGCATACTTCGACTTACATTTGATTCACATTGGCAGTGTAAATGTGATTATAAAATGATCAATAATTGATACCTAGATTCCATTAACTTTTCTAATCACAAAGCTTTGTCATGTCACATTCCTCAGGGAATATTACCGCAAGCACCCATGCAAGCACGTTCAATCGACACTCAGTTCGGCCGCAGTGGAATTAGCTAAGTTTGCTGATAGGCACCGGCACCGCATCCAATCCTGATCCTTAAAAACGTATTTATTTCACTGAGAAATAAGTACGTTTTTATACGTGCTATAGGCCCATTTCCTTGAGGGGGACGACATGTGGAGACGTTGGAATGGCAAGCTAATGTAATCAAGGCTTTAAATTTGAAGGACTTGAGACACTTGAGAGAGTGTATTTTGAGCGAGTGTAATTTGGGCGAGTGCAGTTTGCGTGAGTGTAATTTGTGCGAATGTAATTTGCGCGAGTGTATTTTTAGCGAGTGCAATTTGAGCGGTGTAATTTCAGCCAGTAAAGTTTGAGCGAGTGAAATTTGAGCGAGTGAACTTTAAGCGAGCCTATCTGAGGAAGTAGAATTTCAACGAGCTGACGAATTAGGCGGCTACGACATCTGAATAAGTGTAAATAGAGCAAGGACTCAAGGCGGGCGACTATATTTACGACAATTGTGCATATTTATAAGCGAATGCATGCTTTGGAAAGATACTAAGCTGGAGAGCTGACGTGAGGGTATTGAAATGATGCGTAATGGACTATTAACTATTTGGAATCACCGAAATATGTTGAAAAGAATAAGCTGTTCAGCATGCAGAATAAGTGCGGTTCCTGGTGGGATTTGAGGGAAGGCGTGCGGAAAAACAGGACATCGGTGTTTAGCAAATTTCAAGCGAATTATTGAAACCCACCAGTTAAAAACCCTTGTGGAATTCTTGCAACGTAAATATCATAGCTTTGAATGTGGTGCATAACAAGTATCAAACCGCAATAACGTTGAATTTCCTAGCATCCATGTTCGATTATTTCTTTCTCTTCTAATCTCTCGTTGGCTTCGCATTTGCTCAATTCATATCACTTACGTTAAAAAAATATTGCTCCAAGTTACTACTCTGCTACGTGAGTGGCGATGTTCAAAACTATGGCACCAATTTGATCTTAGTAAGTTGCAAAAAAAGAACATGGAATTAAATGAGATGTAAATAACTTGCAGAAAATCTGTCAATTTGTCCACATAACATGCGCAATTGTCGTAAATACATGCGCTCAGATTGTGTACGCTGTATTTTCAATCGCTGAGATGCCGCAGTCGCTTGCTATCGCATAAACTTGCTTCAAAGTGCAGTCGCTCAAGTTCCACTCGCTGAAATGGGTCGCACGCAATTGCATGCTGCTGACATTCACTCGTACCTTTGCGGTGGTGGAAAGCTGGGCGTGTGCTGACATTCACCGGTACCTATGTGAACCTATGTGGTGGTGGAAAGCTTGGTGTGGGCTGACATTCACCCGTACCTTTGTGGCGATGGAAAGCTCAGCGTGGGCTGACATTGGCTCTACCACTGCATGGTGTTGGCGGAAAGGTCAGCGTGTTTTTCCTCTTTCTCGTGCCATTGTCCTGCTCACGACTGACCGGCACTCACTGTTAGCCGCATTTTGTTCTTCGCCGCCAAAAATATTTCTGTGCTACGAGCTCTTAACCATTGTAATGATTCGCACTGATCGCTGCTGACCTCTCAATGCTGACACACCTCACCTCTCTGCTGACCTCACCTCACCACACCTCACCTCTCTGCTGACCTCACCTCACCACACCTCACCTCAATGCTGACTCACCTCTGCTGCCACCACCCAGTCCCCAGATGACCGAAACTGACCGCTGGACTTAGCATCGCCTCGCCACAGATGTGCACGATCTCATGATGGTCACAACCCCACGGAAACCCGACGGGCGTCAATTTGCCGCCAGCCCTGACTGAGCCCGACCTGGAGGTCAGCCGAGCCGCTCACCCGACAGCGGCAGGTCGAGAAGAGGGGGACGGGGAGCCGGGACGTCTGGAAGACTGAGGTGGCGGCTCGCCATGCGACTCCTTTATGGGCGGAAGGCGTCGATCCGTCAGCATCACGCTTATCACCTGCCAACATTCCGCAACTGTCACCACCCTAGTATGCCAACATGTCACGATTTTCACAATGTATGCAATGTCTACCAGCATAACTGTCACACTGTTGCACACAGGTCAACACGTCATAGTAGTCACCGTCACACAACTGTCAACATCTCCTCAGGGCGGTCACACACCACACAGGTCAACACGTCATAGCAGTCACCGTCACACAACTGTCAACATCTCCTCAAGGCGGTCACACACCACACAGGTCAACACGTCATAGCAGTCACCGTCACACAACTGTCAACATCTCCTCAGGGCGGTCACACACCACACAGGTCAACACGTCATAGCAGTCACCGTCACACAACTGTCAACATCTCCTCAAGGCGGTCACACACCACACAGGTCAACACGTCATAGCAGTCACCGTCACACAACTGTCAACATCTCCTCAGGGCGGTCACACACCACACAGGTCAACACGTCATAGCAGTCACCGTCACACAACTGTCAACATCTCCTCAGGGCGATCACACACACAACTGTCACACAACTGTCAGCATCTCCTCAGGGTGGTCACACACCACACAGGTCAAAACGTCATAGCAGTCACCGTCACACAACGGTCAACATCTCCTCAGGGCGGTCACACACCACACAGGTCAACACGTCATAGCAGTCACCGTCACACAACGGTCAACATCTCCTCAGGGCGGCCACACACCACACAGGTCAACACGTCATAGCAGTCACCGTCACACAACGGTCAACATCTCCTCAGGGCGGTCACACACCACATAGTTCAACACGTCATCGCAGTCACCGTCGCACAACTGTCAACATCTCCTCAGGGCGGTCACACACCACACGTGTCAAAACGTCATAGCAGTCGCCGTCACACAACTGTCAACATCTCCTCAGGGCGGTCACACACCACACAGATCAACACGTCATAGCAGTCACCGTCACACAACTGTCAACATCTCCTCAGGGCGGTCACACACCACACGTGTCAAAACGTCATAGCAGTCACCGTCACACAACGGTCAACATCTCCTCAGGGCGGTCACACACCACACAGGTCAACACGTCATAGCAGTCACCGTCCCACAACGGTCAACATCTCCTCAGGGCGCTCACACACCACACAGGTCAACACGTCATAGCAGTCACCGTCACACAACGGTCAACATCTCCTCAGGGCGGTCACACACCACACAGGTCAACACGTCATCGCAGTCACCGTCACACAGCTGTCAACATCTCCTCAGGGCGGTCACACACCACACGTGTCAGCACGTCATAGCAGTCACCGTCACACAACTGTCAACATCTCCTCAGGGCGGTCACACACCACACAGGTCAACACGTCATATCAGTCACCGTCACACAACTGTCAACATCTCCTCAGGGCGGTCACACACCACACAGGTCAACACGTCATAGCAGTCACCGTCACACAACGGTCAACATCTCCTCAGGGCGGTCACACACCACACAGGTCAACACGTCATAGCAGTCACCGTCACACAACGGTCAACATCTCCTCAGGGCGCTCACACACCACACAGGTCAACACGTCATAGCAGTCACCGTCACACAACGGTCAACATCTCCTCAGGGCGGTCACACACCACACAGGTCAACACGTCATAGCAGTCACCGTCACACAACGGTCAACATCTCCTCAGGGCGGTCACACACCACACGTGTCAACACGTCATAGCAGTCACCGTCACACAACTGTCAACATCTCCTCAGGGCGGTCACACACCACATAGGTCAACACGTCATATCAGTCACCGTCACACAACTGTCAACATCTCCTCAGGGCGGTCACACACCACACAGGTCAACACGTCATAGCAGTCACCGTCACACAACGGTCAACATCTCCTCAGGGCGGTCACACACCACACAGGTCAACACGTCATCGCAGTCACCGTCACACAACTGTCAACATCTCTTCAGGGCGGACACGTGTCAAAACGTCATAGCAGTCACCGCCACACAACTGTCAACATCTCCTCAGGGCGGTCACACACCACACAGGTCAACACGTCATAGCAGTCACCGTCACACAACGGTCAACATCTCCTCAGGGCGGCCACACACCACACAGGTCAACACGTCATAGCAGTCACCGTCACACAACGGTCAACATCTCCTCAGGGCGGTCACACACCACACAGGTCAACACGTCATAGCAGTCACCGTCACACAACGGTCAACATCTCCTCAGGGCGGTCACACACCACACAGGTCAACACGTCATAGCAGTCACCGTCACACAACGGTCAACATCTCCTCAGGGCGCTCACACACCACACAGGTCAACACGTCATAGCAGTCACCGTCACACAACGGTCAACATCTCCTCAGGGCGGTCACACACCACACAGGTCAACACGTCATAGCAGTCACCGTCACACAACGGTCAACATCTCCTCAGGGCGGTCACACACCACACAGGTCAACACGTCATAGCAGTCACCGTCACACAACGGTCAACATCTCCTCAGGGCGCTCACACACCACACAGGTCAACACGTCATAGCAGGCACCGTCACACAACGGTCAACATCTCCTCAGGGCGGTCACACACCGCACAGGTCAACACGTCATCGCAGTCACCGTCACACAACTGTCAACATCTCTTCAGGGCGGACACGTGTCAAAACGTCATAGCAGTCACCGCCACACAACTGTCAACATCTCCTCAGGGCGATCACACACACAACTGTCACACAACTGTCAACATCTCCTCAGGGCGGTCACACACCACACGTGTCAACACGTCATAGCAGTCACCGTCACACAACTGTCAACATCTCAGGGCGGTCACACACCACGCAGGTCAAAACGTCACGAGTTGTCACAGTTATCGATACTACACAACGTTTCACAACCGTCAACATTAATTGTCCGTCTGCCAAACTGCGTCACTGCCGCACCGAGACGCAAGATGGCTGAGGTGGCAAGGCGATCAGCATGGCGGAGCTCCGCCGCCAGGAGCCACGGCCTCGGCGCTTGACAGTAGGCTACTCCCACACGTATCACACAGCTGGTGACAATGCGAAGTTGTCAACTCGAACATGTCTCACCAGGCATCTACCGACACTAACCATGAACATTGGACAAGCAAAAATGGACGAATAATTTGGCCTCTGAACTCTCCGTTGCTCACAACAGCGGCGCGTTGGATTGTTCTTGTGTGTTCGCTTCCACACTATGCTTCCGTCAACTTTTGCACTTCTTTGCTGTGAACTCATGGGCGCAGCTGTATGCACCCCATGTGAAGGAGCCTATCCCATCCATACCTTCATCCCAGCAACACACCTCTTCCCGCAATGGCGCAGCGGCGCCCTGGGGGTGCCTGCATAGAACACCTGGGTGTGCTCCCCTGCTCTGTGAGGGTGGGTGAGGAGTAGTGGGTCAGCGGCGCCCTGTGGGGTGTCTGCATTAGCGTAGAACACCTAGGTGTGTTCCCCTGTGCTGTGGGGGAGAGCGGAGTATTTGAGATGGACCCTGGAAATAACCTGAAACTGCAACTATCTGCAATTTCTATAAGCTTCCCAGAAAGAAACTTCTAAGAAGTGTAAAATTGTGCCTGGTCATTTTGGCCCAGTCCTCTTACTCCCTTCTCGGAGTTGGAGGAAGATGTTCCTGCTAATAACACCAAAGCTAACACAAGCTAACAGCCTTGCCTTAATCAGCGTGCCAAGCAGTGGCCCGGCCTGCTGGCACGTGACGGCGACACAACTGCCTCACCGGCGGCTGGCTGCCCAGCTCTAAAGCGGCGGCTGGCTGCCCAGCTCTAAAGTGGCGGCTGGCTGCCCAGCTCTAAAGCGGCGGCTGGCTGCCCAGCTCTAAAGCGGCGGCTGGCTGCCCAGCTCTAAAGCGGCGGCAGTCCAGCCGGCACCGCGCACTTCCCGCCAATAAACAGTTCCCTCTGAATAAAGAATGCGCGCAGTTCAAGGATAATATTGTGGCGAAAACTGCACAAAGATCAAGATCAAAGGACAAGATCATATTCCGAGGAAACTAGCTAGGTCTTTAAGCACCAACAAAAAAGTTATTGAAGTTTAAAAAGCGAGACGATCGGGTCGGGCCGCGTCGCTCAGCTGAAAAATTGGCACCGTAGCACGGGGATTCGCTCGGGCTTCGTCCTAAGTCGTAAAATAGCGATCGCCGATATCTAGCTTCACCCTTCTGCACAATTGGTATGGAAATCACTGATGCGAATAAGAGATGAACCGTCAAGCGATGAGCCAATCAACACTCGCCACGTACTGTTCTGCAGTTAACAGCAGTGGCGCAGCCAAGATTTTCTGAAGTGGGGTGGGGGGGGGCAAGTAATATCAAACGCTTTCGGTGCGTCTCGCGCGCCGACAATTTTTGTTTCACGTGGTAAAAACATTTTTTTTGTTCAATCTCGTGCATTTTTGGTTGCTATGGAGGGCGGCTGGGCCCATGCCCCCCCCCATTGGCTGCGCCTTTGGTTGACAGCAATCGACGATGCGCATCAGCTGCCGGTCTTAGCAACTGGTCTCCTGCTGACGTGGGAGTCTAGTCATATACCTCCTGAAATGGGGAGGATGGCCCATCTTACAGCAGGATATTTCAGACAGAGCAGGATATACCGCCGTGGGATATTGAATTTCTGCCGACCAGTCAGCTACGACAAAACTCTCACCAGCGGCAACGTCCTACACATTTTTGTGGAGCCATTTTGCTATCCGCTCATGTTGACTTGGCTTGTCGGTAGGTACTTGAAAAGCTGCACATGATGCCTCACATGGGCAGTTAAACGTCAACAGGTGTTCAGTCAAAGGGTGATTGATCGATGGAATCGATCTGCCTGCTGCTGCTGCTGAATAGGCTGCCTGCTGATGTTGTGGCGTCTCCCGCATGGAGTGTATTTAAAAATAGGGTAGATAACTTTCTCTTAGGATGGAGAGATCTTGTTTTTGGGTTGTAATTTGTGGTAGATCGGGTGAGATTTGTTATGGTAATAGGGGTACACGGTGCAGGCCCCTTTAAGCAGGAATTGAATGGAGATATAAACTTATTGATAGGGCACTCAACCCACGTGTGTGTTACGTGGGAACGGGTGAATAGTGTATAGGTAGTGTATAGATATTGATAGGTGTGTAAGATCTTGGTGGACAGCTTCTTTGGAATTTGGGATGCGGTATTGGTTAGGGTGTTGAGTATCTTTTTATCCAGGCTTAAAGTATCTTCAATTGATGGCTTGACCCACTTTACAGGCTTGGCCCTTGTGGCTCTTATTAAGTCTAAACACTTTATGACTTTAAGATGCGCTATGACGCTGGTCCTCCTCCATGCATGGCGTCATCCGTATGAATGTCACCACCGATTCCGAACAGGAGATGCAAGAAGGATTTCGGTCGATATTTTCCATGCAGCGCCATATTGTTAAATTTCACGCAGTGTGGAGAAACGTATCGCCTGTACCTCACCGCGACGGCACCCATGGTGATCCGAGATGGCAGTGCGCCGCACCTCTCCAAAATAACGTGACAACATGACTGTAGATCCCGGGTGGGTCCGGGGGGTCTGGACCCCACCTGGTTTGGTCCCTGCTAAGGAATCTTGAAAATAAGGACTTGGAACCCCTGGATTCATGAGAGATCTGCATCCCTGCTTGATCAGGTAGTTTCCGCGAACATGCCGACATTCTCTGTGTATCATAGCAAGAAACAACATCAATGACATCAACATGGACTCTTTCCCGCACGTGACACCATGGTTGCATCGATCTGTCCCTGCAGTGACCTTGGGCCGTGCTGGGACCCAATTCCGCTGCACACGGCAGACTATGATGCAAATCAGACCGCAATGCTTCAGCTCTGCAGTGGTGCAGTGAGCGAGCACCATCCACTGACCGGGCCATGGCCCGCACGGACTGGTGCTGCCACCTGCCGTCGGAATGTCGCCGCAATGACAAGTATCGGCACACCCGTGCTGCACGCCGGTAGAAACATCACAATGTGGTCTTCTTATATAGGATTCACCACCGGATAAAATAGGAACTGCGGACATGTCACACGGCATTCGAAATAGTAATTTCGTCACGACAGAGGTTTTGTCGTGCTCCATAAGATGCACTTTAACGGGTCGATAATATTCCCTGAGCCAGCAAGCGTTATATATATATATATATATATATAAATGGAATATATAAATATATATATATATATATATATATATCTATATATAAATGACGAGACAGTTTTGTGCCACGCCCCACCGAGAATCGCTTCCATAACAAGCTTTCCCTTTACTTCGCACAGAAAGGCTAAAGCTTTCTCCTCGGGTTGCCGACTGAGAATTGCGAGCCTCAATATGGATAGAACGTTTTCCTTGCCAGCCGTGCCAGATTTATCGATAGCATGCTCAAACTGTTCTTGGCATTGGTGGACGGTTGGAAGCCAACACGCGCTTCCACCGACTCCGTCCCGCCCCGCACTCTACTCTGTTACCTCTCCTTGTGCTACCATATTCTACCATATTCTACCATATTCTATCCACGCTGTTTTCTCGATCTTTGTTCTGTGGTCGCGAAATGTTCAGATCTGGTCAAAGGAACCTTGACCATGACAGCTGCACATTTGCAAGTCCTCAGCGACACCCTCCCCTGCCTGATATCAGTCCGAGCCTGAGTGTTGCCATTTGGACGGCCTCGACCCCGGCCTCTGCCGAGATCAGCCCCGACGGCCTCGCTGTCGTTCTTTGGCGATGTGCCAACACGGCGGCAGAGGACGGAATGGTCGTCGAGCCAGAGCTGGCCTCCCAGCCAGTCAGAATATGTCACGTACAGGTCAGCCGAACACCACCAGTATGAACTGACACGACCAGTGCAGGTCCCCGGTCCTGACGCCTATGAACTGACACGACCAGTGCAGGTCCCCGGTCCTGACGCCACACAGGCCAGCCATACACCGTCAGTATGAGCTGACACGACCAGTGTAGGTCCCCGGTCCTGACGCCTATGAACTGACACGACCAGTGCAGGTCCCCGGTCCTGACGCCTATGAACTGACACGACCAGTGCAGGTCCCCGGTCCTGACGCCTATGAACTGACACGACCAGTGCAGGTCCCCGGTCCTGACGCCTATGAACTGACACGACCAGTGCAGGTCCCCGGTCCTGACGCCTATGAACTGACACGACCAGTGTAGGTCCCCGGCCCTGACGCCTATGAACTGACACGACCAGTGCAGGTCCCCGGTCCTGACGCCTATGAACTGACACGACCAGTGCAGCTCCCCGGTCCTGACGCCTCAGTGAACTGACTGACACGACCAGTGCAGGTCCCCGGTCCTGACGCCTATGAACTGACACGACCAGTGCAGGTCCCCGGTCCTGACGCCACACAGGCCAGCCATACACCGTCAGTATGAGCTGACACGACCAGTGTAGGTCCCCGGTCCTAGCGGCACACAGACCGGCGGCTGGTATCGACTCGCTTGTCGGTTGTCAACTGACAAACCACTTGACAACGGGCACCGTTTTCTCGTAAGTCTGACAAAGGCGTAGCCAGGACTTGGTCCAGGTGATCTAAAGAAAGCCCTCCCCTATTTATGCCCGCTCTTCGACTTTTCCATTTTCATACAGTGAAAATGTGTCCCACACAGTGGGACACATTCCATTTTACATTTTGGAAAATGGATCTCTCCATCCATCAAGGTCCCTCTTATGCCCTCAGAGATGCCATAAGGCAGATGAGCATTCCATAGCCTTTTTGATCCCTAAGTCGTCTTCACTAGCACCTGGAACCCTATTCACATCATGAGATGCCCTGACCAGCCTTCTGTCCAACCCTCAAGGGTATCCCAGCCTGCAGATAGACCTCTCTGGCACTTAGTGGGCCTCTTCACCCCTCATGGCCCTCTCTCGCTTTTATGGTAGTATTTTTGGCTCTTAAGAACATTTCGGCTCTGAGTCGGGTCCTCGGTTCAGCTGCGGGAAGGACCCGCTCCGAGGTGGGTCCTTCCTAGTTCTCGACAACCCTGGCTAGCATTTAAAGGCATCCATCTCCGAGACAGGCCCCACAATTTCTAACAAACATCGCCGGCTCTCGGAACTCTCCTTAGCTCTGATGGGGCCCCGATCACCGTCGGGATTTTTTTTCTCTCAAACACCAGAAGCCCTAAACCATTTCAGTCCCCGCTGGCTCCCAGGAGCCCTCGTCCGCCCTCATCGTCTTTTGCATTTAGGGGCCATTGCAGTCCTGAATAGCTATATTTAGCTCTCATCTCAGGGACATTCCAGCTCTGAAATGGGCCCTCACTGTTCCTCCCCAGCTCTTAGGGGTCCTGTTCATCCCGCAGGGGCCGTTTAGCACTCCAAGAGCATCCCAGCCCTCTTCGGCCCTCAGACGCCCTGTTTATGCCTCAGGAGTAGCGGATCCATGATTTGGTCAAAGAGTCATCCAGCATTCTGGTGCTTCCTGAACTTTCGTGTCCCTTCTCTCGCTGAGAGTGTCCCTGTCATGCAATATTATGTTGATCGGATGGGGTAGTTAGAAAATGTCAGGATTGTGGTACAGGTAGCTGGAAAATATGTAGGTGACAGGGAGCTGGAAAATATGTGGCCTGTCATGCTGCCTTCTGGTCACATTTTATTTTGAATTTGAAATTGTCTTTTTTTAAACACAGTGACATTGGACGATGTAACACATTTGACACATTTGACACACATTTGCCTGATGGAATCTGAGATCTTGTGGTTGGATGAGGTTCTGGACATTTATGTGAAGTGTAATTCCTTTTAAAAGTCAATTTTGTAACAGGGACCCTTTCTGTCAAGAGGTCTGTCATCAAGGGGGCTCAGGGTCCATCTCGGTCGGTTCGCGGGCCATTTTAACAGCCCATAGAGCCTCCATGGGCTTAGAGGCCGTTTGCGTTGCACCGGGGACCTTCCTATTCGGTCCCGGCCATCTCCGTGGCTCTGGGACTGCTTCTTCATTGGCGTCAAGCCCGCTGTCAGCTCTGAGCCCCTCTTCATTAGCGTGAGTCAAAGTCGACTCAGGGGCCCTGCGCCTGCACGTCTGCCCCGGAGCCCTCTTTCAACAGCGAGCCCTCTCTATCAGGCTAGGTGCCCTATACGGCTTGGGCCACATCCGTCGGGCCCTGGGGTCATTCACATGGACTCGGGGCCATTTATGACGGTCCCAGATCCCCTACAGCAGCTAGGGGCCCTTCTACATCGTCTCAAGGTCCTCTGTAACGACCCAGGGCCTTTTTAACCAGGTCGGAGGTCTTTTTTTCTCAAAAATTTGGACCCCTCCATTATGACTTGGGGATTTTTCTTTGGCTTCGGCTTTTCCGTCAGCTTGGAGACCTTTCACATTGGCTCAAGGCCCTCTCCGTCAGCCCGGGCTCTTCCAACTAGCCGGGGTCCCCTTCACTGGCCTAGAAACCCTTCACGTTGGTTCAGATCACGATCCTCAACATCTACCCGTGGACCCCTCAAGTGGGCCTGAGCGCGGCGCCGCGAGCAGACGCGTCTCGGTCGCTCGCCCAGCCTTTCCCTCGCCCTCTTTGTTGCCTCTGTATATAGGGTGTGTGAAACTCTGAGTGAGAAGTGAACCAGAAAGAGTGAAAAGCGTACCAGAAAAAAGAAGAAGTGAAATATCGAACCAAAACCGGCGTACCTATACGCTACACGTGCGCGAATTGGCTGATCTCCTTAGTGAAAATTCCGTTATCCAGACGGAAATTTACGGATCACAGTGATTACCCAAAAACTTTAGAATACGGCGCCTTTCCTATATGGCTTCCCTGCATCAATCATCAGCTACGCCAGCACCTCTTCCGACACGCAGCGGAGAAGGCTGACCTTTTTTTTTTTTTTTTTTTTTCTTTTTTTTTTTTTTTTTTAATATTATTATATTAATGTTATTTTTTTTCTTTTTTTTTTTTTTTTTTTTTTTTTTTTCCCCCCCCCGCCCCCCGGCCTCCCGGGGGCGCGGCGGCCCCCCGGCGTTTCTTTCTTCCCCCCCCTTCCCTCCCCCCCCCCCCCCCCCCCCCCCCCCCCCCCCCCCCCCCCCCGGGGGGGCGCGGGTAAAAAAAACCCTTCCAAAAAAAACCCCCCGGGGGGGGCGGGGGGGGGGGGGGGGGGGGGGGGGGGGGGGGGGGGGGGGGGGGGGGGGGTAACAGCCAAGAAACCCTCCTTTTCATTTTAATAATATTTTTTTTTTTTTTTTTCCGGGGGCCCCCCCCCCTTTTTTTCTTTTTACCCCCCTTTTTTTGGGGGGGGGGGGGGGGGGTTATTTTTAAATATATAATTATTTTTTTTTTTTAAAATTTTTTCCCCCCAAAAAAAAAAAAAAAAAAAGGGAAATTTTTTTTTTAGGGGGCACTTCCCCCCCTAAAAACCTCTTTCCCTTAAATAACCGCGAAAAGTAATTGGAAAATATTTTCCGGCCTTTTTCCCCCCAGGGGGCTAAAACCTCCCACGGCTAATAGCCCCAGCAAAACACACCTGCTTGAGTTCATCAGCAACTATTCACTTACCGTGACAGTGCAGCACCCTACATTCACCACAGGCTCTTTATTGGATGTCATCATAACAAACTCTCCCATCTCTGTCGGCAGAACCAGAGTGAGTTTCTGCCACTACAGTCCTCATAAATTTATGATCTGTTCCATTAAAGTAAACAGGCCTGCCTCAGTTAACACCGTGATAAAGTCACGTTCTTACGGACGAGTAGATACCTCGGAACTGACCCTTGACCTTGGTGAGATCGACTGGGTCCAGGTCACTGGGCGCATCTCAGTAACGGACAAATGGGACACCCTGCTGAAATTGCAGACACCTATTCTCGACGAGCACCTGCCACTCAGAAACATCAAAATTCGGAACCCAACAGCACCACATGTCAGCGAAGCTACCAAACAGCTCATGCACCGGCGAAATGTAGCTTTGCACTTGCAAGATGCACAATGCACATACTTGCACATACAAAGTACTTAACAGACAAGTTCGCTCAGCTATTAGAGCTGACTGTAGGGACGATATTAGCAGAAAGATAGCTCAAAAAGGCCCATCAGCTGCGTGGCGTGCTATTAAGCTCATTATCGACACCAAAAAAGGCTCTCATAGAGTTCAACCTCAGGTGCTACCTGAGCATCTAAATCATTACTTTGTTAGTGTCGGACCAAAGGTATCAGCAGAGATCAAACGCCAGGCAAACATGCCTGGACACACACCTCCCAGTTGCCGGCTATCGCGCGTCTCTACCAGCTCCTATAAAGTATCACCCATATCCCTCGAACAGCTTACCAAAATTGTCATGGACATGAGGAGCACAAGTGCTTGCGGACCCGACGGGATTTGTATTAAGGTTATACAATTTATGTTCTTTTTTATTGGAGAAGTGCTGCTCGACATTATAAACACATGCCTGACTACAGCTGATATCCCCTCCACTTGGAAACAGTCAATAGTAACGTCCATTCACAAATCAGGAGATCCTTCGGATCCCTCTAATTTTAGGCCCATCTCATTGGTTCCGGTTATCGCCAAAATCACAGAGAGGGTAGTGCAGAAACAACTCTATCACTATCTGAACTCAAACCACCTACTGGCCCAAACTCAGCACGGCTTCAGACCACGCCACTCTACGGAAACCGCTCTCATCTCGGTCACGGACAAAATACTAGCAGCAATGGACCGTTCGGAAGTAGCTCTCCTTTGCATTCTGGACCTTAGTAAATGCTTCGACGTAATAGATCACACCAAACTGCTCACTAAACTATAACTCCATGGAATCGATACTGACTGGTTTAGGGCTTATCTGGGAGGTCACACGCAGGCTGTTAGCATCTCAGATCGACGCGGAAACAGGTTTATCTCTCCTCCTTTCTCCCAAACAACATAGGTGTTTTTCAAGGCTCATCACTAGGTCCACTCCTCTATTGCATCTTTTCGAACGACCTCAGTTTGCACGTCCCGGTAGCACACGTCACTCAGTTCGCAGACGACACCCAGATCCTCATCTCCGGTCGCAAATCTGATCTCCCAAATCTGATAAATCAGATGGAGACATGTCTGAACCAACTTTACGACTACTTCCTGGATAACGGTTCGAAGGTAAACCCGACCAAAACTCAGCTTCTCACGTTCGGATCACGTCAAAATCTTCGCAATATTACCCCAATACGAGTGTGCTTTAGGGACGCCGTAATAGATGAGAGTCATTCGTGTAGGAACCTTGGGGTGACATTTGATCGCCACATGTCGTGGGATTCCCATGTAGCTGTTGTGGTCCGCAAGTGCACTGGATTCCTTCTGGCCCTGAGCCATCTGCGTCACCATCTGCCAGCCAGTACCCTCTTCACTACAGTCAATAGCCTAGTTATATCCAATATCCGCTACTGCATATCTGTTTACGGGAACGGGTCGGCAGCAAACATCCACAGACTAGACAAGATCATTAACTTCGCCACTAGAGTCGTGTCAGATCTACGGAAATGTGATCATATTTTGATGCCCGTAACGAGTTGGGTCTCCTAACCGCAGCTGATCTGCATCTATTGCACAGCCTTACTTTGCTCCACAAGATCATTCTGACGGGTGAGCCAACGCACATTGCCGGTCAAATCTCTGCAAACTCTACCCTGCGAAACCGTCATACGCGTGCAGACCACCACCTGCACCTGCCAGCCATACACAGAGAGGCGGGCCGCAGGAGATTTCTCTACTCGTCTGTCTTCCACTATAACAAACTCCCTACTGAAACAAAAACATCGAGGCTGTCTAACTTCAAGAAGCATCTACTAGCTTATCTCCACGAGCAACACTAGTCATACACAAAAAAAAACTTACAAAATGGATTTGTGTACACCATGAACATGTAGGCCATTTAGGATTTGTGTACATTTAGGCCATCGCTTTCCTATCACTTCTATAAACTGCTCGTATATAGCTCGTGTTGCAAGCACGGTGTGTGCAGTGCAGATAGTGATATGGGTATTGTATTATGTTGGTGTATGAATGTTTGTTGCGCATCTACTCCCACTATTGACCACAAATCTATCCTTTCTTTGTAAATATCTGAGTTATACCCAGACTGTCCATAACAGCCACTATACGTGGAGGGCATGTATCGTGAAATAAATAAATAAATAAATAAGGCGGTCGCCTGGAGGGCCCCTTCGGACTCGCCAGAGGGGGGGGACGACTGCCTTTTTGCCCCCTTGACAACATCACTGCCATCTGAACAAAATTGAATTGCCCGTTGCAATTCTGGGAGTAATTCTGTGTCCATGTCATAAATCTTCAAAGTCGCTCCTGTCGGCAGCCAACGGTTGAAATCAAACCTACGGCAGAAGCGTTTGCGGTGTTGCTACCATGCGGCATATCCACAATGATAACAAGCCGAACTTTGTTCAAAATTACGCTCCTTGTCATACCAGGAACTGGATGAAATGGTCTCGATGAGCGCAAGTAAGTCATGCAAAAATTATGATAGTATTTCGCCTTTGTACTTGTGCTTTCATTAGCATAGTACTGCACTGACGCGCTCTTAAGCTTCTGAACATCAGGTGAGGCCGCTTCGCGTGCGAAGGCTTGCGAGAGTCGGGAGGAGTAGATGTAGACACTGCGTCTCCTCCAATGTGGATTAGGAGGGGCAGAGGTAGACACTGTGTCTGTACCAGTGTGGTTTAGGAGAAGCAGAGGTAGACACTGCGTCTTCACGAGTGTGGATTAGGAGAAGCAGAGGTAGACACTGCGTCTTCACCATTGTGGATTAGGAGGAGCCGAGGTAGACACTGCGTCTTCACCATGGAGGAGCAGAGGTAGACACTGCGTCTTCACCATTGTGGATTAGGGCCGGAGACCTGCACCAGCCATGTCAGTTCATACTGGCGGTTTTTAGTTGGCCTGTGTGGCGTCAGGACCGGGTCCGCAGTTCCTATTTCCTCCAGTGGCGAATCCTATAGACGACCACATTGCGATGTTTCTACCGGCGTGCAGCACGGGTGTGCCGATACTTGCCATTGCGGCGACATTCCGACGGCAGGTAGCAGCACCAGTCCGTGCGGGCCATGGCCCGGTCAGTGGATGGTGCTCGCTCACTGCACCACTGCAGAGCTGAAGCATTGCGGTCGGATTTGCACCATTCTAGTGCCGCGGAACTGGGTCCAAGCATGGCCCGACGTCACCGCAGGGACAGGTCGATGCAACCGTGATGTCACGTGCGGGAATGGGTGGTTATATTGATGTCGTTTCTTGCCATGGTGCACACAGAATGTCGACGGGTCAGTTCGACCCACCGGCGACGCAACTTAACATTTATTTGGGGAAGTCAGTGCAAGCGTCCTGTCGGCCAACGCCATACACAGTTCTGGGGGGGGGAGGACCATCTGCACAGGGTCTCACGTGAACGGTAGTGGGAAGGACCATGTTCACAGGGCCTCATGTGAACAGAGGTAGGGTTTTACCATCTTCACAGGGCCTCACGCGAAATTTTTGAAACAATGAAAAGCCAAGTCGCCATTCGCGAAGCGACGACTTTTTCAAAAGTGCACAGAACAAGATCCCTGGTGAGAGATATGCTATAGCCGCTTGGTCGGCAGAAGTTCAACGTGGTTTGGTTAAAACACATTTGCAAGAGATACTTCGGAAGGAGCAAAGCCGCTTGTGGTATTTCCAGTGCGGCATGGCACACGCCTGTTGTGGGTTTTCCATGCATTGAGCTGCAATTCCCCTGATCAAACGTAGCAAAAACATTCCACCAGTTCCAAATTTATGCATGTAGCAAGTATCAGAGGCGGTACTTTTGCATTGAGAATATGGATAAGGGCATGGAAGCAAAACCGCTCTGGCATGAAACAGAGTTGGCATTCTGGTCTGCATATGATATAATGTAAAATGTATCGATGAACATTCCATTGTTTTCCTAAGCGTCCGCGACGTTTTTGATAAGCGTTTTTTCGACTTAATGACGTGATTATTAACGTCGCGTATTTTCATGCAGTTGTGTCAAAATACTATCCAGGGGTTTCGCCACAGCAGGACAGAGACTACGTCCCTCCCAAGATATTCGACACCTGTTACTGCGCCAATGAACGTTGCATGGAAAGCTTCCAAGTCACCCCTCCCTCTAGTCATGGCTGTGGCCCTCTCCAGTCAGTTGCCATTTCCAATTGATTCGGCCTAAGTCTCCGTAGTGTTCGCGGTCTTCTATTTTCTAAATACGCTTTGTTATATATTGGTGTTATTTAGTTCTCTTTGAAATGTTGAAATACTTAATTCTGGACGAATGCATATTAATTTACTATGGCTCAGGGCAGAGTAAGCTTTTGCTGGAAGCTTCATTTGATTTTGCCACTGAGTTGTACTGGTAGTTGGAAGTCGGTACTGGTACTGGTACTGGCAGTTTGAAGTACTGGTGCTGGTACTGGGAGTTGGAAGTAGTAAGTTGTCGTGGTTTGATGAAACAGCCTCCCCGAAATTAACCTAGATTAGTAGTAAGCTGTAAAGTGTAAGTTATACATTTCTAGTAGCAAATACAAATGTTACTTATGGCTTAATGAAACAGAATTATATGATGACAACCACAATCTTACTACTTACGCCAATATTTTGCTTTATGAACAGGTTCCTGGTGTCTTTTGTGGTTAATGGTGGATATATTGCAGGTTATGAATAAGGATAGTTGGTTATCTCAGGCGAAAGTCTTCTATTCCAGCCCACCTTTCCCCACCGACGCTTCTAGCACAGGCAGTCAGCATCACCAGCCATTGACGGCGGAGCTGGGGCAGGGTCAGCTGCTGCTGCCGGGGAACGGCAGTGTCAGCTGCTGCTGCCGGGGCACGGCAGGGTCAGCTGCTGCTGCCGGGGAACGGCAGTGTCAGCTGCTGCTGCCGGGGCACGGCAGTGTCAGCTGCTGCTGCCGGGGCACGGCAGTGTCAGCTGCTGCTGCCGGGGCACTGCGGTGCGGTGCGGCAGCCAGCTGTTCAGCACCTCCATGTCCAGGGCACCTGCGATAAGGCACCAGCGCCACTTTTTACCGCCGATAGATACCTCGCACTGACCCAGCAGCCAGTTATGTAGGTCCGCGCCGACACCGCCATACTGGCGTTGCACGCGTTCAGCAGCCTTAGTTGCGGCACATCTGTCCGCTTCTTTACACTGCTGTCGTACCGCTGTACCGAAGTTACTGGGTCCGCTGCGTCGAGGCTGGTCATCACGTTCACGACCTTGCTGTCCTTCCACCTTACTAGTAGGATCTGAACAGCTGTGCCTAAGCGTTCTTCGTGTCACCCCTCTTTTTCTTGGCCATGACCTTCAGAGGAGTGACGGCACACTTATCCAGCTGTCCTCTCGTGCCGTGCCGGTGGCCCGAAGACCACGCCTCTTCAGCTCAGTCAGCAGACCACGCCTCTTCAGCTCAGCCGGCAGAGCTCTGGGGTGAACATATTGTTGAAGAACAGACTGCGAGCACCGGTGTCGCTGACCGCGTTGGTCACGTCCAACACCACCGCCACGGCTCCACAGAGGCAGGTCCTGCAGCTCAGGCCGCCGTATGGGTCGAATTTGTGGCAATATCCGTCACTGCCACACGGCGCCCAAAGTTTACACCCAACGCGGATGGGCTTTCTGCGGATAAACTGCAAACCGGCGCTGATTTTTCGAACTTTCGCTTTTTCTCGACTGGAACGGCGGAGTGGGCTTCAACTTCCTCAAGGTTGAAATGCACTTCCATTGTACCCGGCATATCTTGCACAATAGCGGGTCCAGTCCCATCGTCATCGGCCTCATCCTCGCCGCTTGGATCATCGGCCATGGTCGGGGGAATATACACAAGCTCTACGAGGGCATCGCAAAGCTCATGATCACGCATGATCATATCAACCGCCTCCTGCACCTTGACACACTGAACGCATTATGACGTAATCCACACCGTGACACACACTGCGACGTAATCCACACCGTGACCCACACTGCGACGTAATCCACACCGTGACCCACACGCATTATGACGTAATCTTCAGGTCACGGAACAATCACATCAACACGCGCTACATCCGTGGCTAATCACGGAACACTTTCATCGGCGTTTCCGGCGTCCATTCTCGCCCTCCCCTCCCGGCTGACGTCTGTTTCCGGCGCCGACCCTGTCTCCCCTCCACATTCATCAGCCGGTCCACACCCTGCTCCGCGGCCGTCGTCTCCCGCCGAGCATGCCGCCGCCCAAGGGGCCAAAATTGGCCGGTAAAGTTTTGGCATTCTCTGTGCGCCAGGCACACACAAGGACGGCAGTGTGCCAGATGTCACACTGCTCCTACGTCCATGTGCTTTTATTACACGAGCATGTTGCTTGCTATGAAAACCTATAAATTCATTATATACGTGCATACGCGCACACAAGTTCGGTAGTGACAAAATCGCCGACTTCAGGTCTATTTATTGTTACTTTCCAAGTTCAACAGAGTTCAATTACATCGCAATATTTGTGAACTATTTCTAACCTGCTGTTGTAAAATTGTTTGCCTGGTGTATAAAATATGTATCTGCAGTACTTTGAATGACCGTCGACAAATGAGCCACTGGGATAATATGGGTTAATGTACCTAGTATTGAAAGAAAACCATCATTCTATCTCTTACTTCCACTATGTAGCTTTTGGTACTGACTGCTAACGGTAGTGAACTTTCAACCTAATAACGGTCGTCTGTGTAATTATTCCGTGTGGCAGAGAAACACCACCCTGGCCGATATATTTCCAAATGGCTGTAGAGTACGCTGGGTACTCAGGCTCTAGTGGTTAGTTAGTTAGTTATTAGGGCTTTAGGGCGCATCGCCTTCATTGGTCATGTGGCTCTGGTGGTGGGGGCCACAGCTGAGTTCGCATCCTTCCGTCATGACGAGTGGTCTGATCCGAACGAGGTCCACCCCCAAGCTGATGACTCAGCGTATTGGCTGGCTTTGCCAGACTGCTGTCAATCATGGATCGGGTCATGATCACTTCACATACCACCAGAGCATCCAATCCTGTGACAGCAACCGCCTTGAAGAGGAACAAACTAGCCCGCACCGTCTCTCCGGTCAGAACCTCACACCCGTCTCGGAGGGGGAGGATGTCATTAAAGACCTTCGTCTAACTTCCAAACTAAGCGTTGCACGAAAACGAGTAGGCTAACATTGAAAAGCCCTCGATGTATAGGCAGAAAACTGTTTTATTTTATACTTATGGATAAGTGTGAACATAAAATCGTCGATTTTTTAGCACAAATCGATGCTTCAAACGCATTTTATATCGGCATAGGACGGTTGTTTCTCTGCATGGATATTTATCGGATATTCTGATAGTGTATGAAGTTGACCATGATCCAGTTCACAGGTCGCAGTACTTTGGTAAATCCATTCAAGATGCGAGTCATCACCCGAGGGGAGGCGTAGGACATAAATACACTGAAGAAAAGGTCAAAAGGCCATGTGCAATCATACATGTATATATATATATATATATATATATATATATATATATATATATATATATATATATAATAAGATATTCTAGTTGATGACATTCGTCGCATTTCTTCCCAGCCACGCCCAATGACATTTGTTTTCTTGTGGAAAAAACCTTTATCAGGTCTGAAGAAATATGCCCCGAAGCTCCATCATCAAAAAACAGCCATCAGGCCTAATTTAAACTTGGGCAACCTAGAGGCTCTTAAGAAGAAATGCATAATTAGACGTGATAGTAGTAGCATGCAAGCACGCTGTCCCCAGGATGAGCCTTGAAGTGGATGACATCTGTCCAATTAGAACTCAATTAAATAATGCATTTAATATGCTCATCTTCATGGGTGCGAACAGTGTGCTGCAGATGCTGCAGCTCCAGGCGCCTGCATAGTAGAAGTGCCTACCACCTCTAGGGCTATGTTGTTCCCTCGACTTTGCAGCATCACCTTGTTCGTTCAGCGGCGTCAGCCTCGGAATTTGCAACGCCAGCATGGCCACTGATCCTGCTTCTTTACCTGTGCTCATGTTGTGCAACTGCACAATTGCTACATCATTCACAACATGCTGCATCATGTGAGCTATGGACAGGCATGCCACCTTCAATAGCGGTCTCATAATGGGAATATCGTAGTAATTATGGAGCGTCATGAGCATAAAGGACACAGATACCTAAGTGGTGTCCAAGCTTGTGCTGATTTCATTTTCTCGAGTGCACAATCATTAAAAAAACACCATCCGGTTAGCGACATGTGTTTCCCATCCGGTATTCCGAAACATTTTGCAACAATCCCCTCTGACAAGCAAACAGACAGTGCATCACTTGTACGCCCCGGGAGCCATAACCGTACCGAACCACGCCGTATATAGCAGAGCGCCAACTATTCTACAAAAGTCACTGCCAGCAAATAGTTTGGCCGCTGGAAGTGCCATTCGGATAACATTTCTCAGATCCATAATCCGTGACCTCAGCCGTCATTTCTCGTCCAGCTCCAGGGCTGTACACCAGATGCTAGCAGAGCTGCTCCGAGCTGAAAAGTGGCTTCATCTCCGCCCCGAGAACTTCCAGAAGACCTAACGAAGGCATTTGACGCGTGCTGCCGCTGATTCGCGGCACGTCGCCGCCTCTGTCGCCGGCAGAGACAGACGGCTAGGCGACATTTGGCCTTACCGCGGCACGTCGCCGCCTGTGTCGCCGGCAGAGACAGACGGCGAGGCGACAGTTGGCCTTACCGCGGCACGTCGGCGCCTCTGTCGCCGGCAGAGAGAGACGGCGAGGCGACAGTTGGCCTTACCGCGGCACGTCGCCGCCTCTGTCGCCGGCAGAGACAGACGGCGAGGCGACAGTTGGCTTTACCGCGGCACGTCGGCGCCTCTGTCGCCGGCAGAGACAGACGGCGAGGCGACAGTTGGCTTTACCGCGGCACGTCGCCGCCTCTGTCGCCGGCAGAGACAGACGGCGAGGCGACAGTTGGCCTTACCGCGGCACGTCGGCGCTTCTGTCGCCGGCAGAGACAGACGGCGAGGCGACAGTTGGCTTTACCGCGGCACGTCGCCGCCTGTGTCGCCGGCAGAGACAGACGGCGAGGCGACAGTTGGCCTTACCGCGGCACGTCGGCGCCTCTGTCGCCGGCAGAGACAGACGGCGAGGCGACAGTTGGCCTTACCGCGGCCTGTCGGCTTTCTCTGCTGCGGCGTTCCGTTTGTCTAACTGGCGTTTCATCTACCTCACTCAGAACATGTCTCTTCGATTGGTTTCGATTTACCTTGCTGCGACTGTCGGGCCTTTTGATTGGCTGTTCGATAGCCGCCGCGTCGTGCAGGATCGGCCGGGTCGCCTGAACGGTGGGTGACGTCATAGTCTGCAAGGAGAACACCTGGTCAGGCGCATCGATGACCGCCGACAATCGGGGGCTCGTCCATCATCTGTGTAGTAGGATGGCGACACGTTTGGGGCAGTCCTTGTGAGAAGCGAACACTTTCGGCATGTCTGTTGGGGAGATCGTCACCTCTTCGCCACGAGTGAGGACATTTTTCACGTGTCCAATTCGAAGCAATGATCACCAACATCACAGGCATCGCGTGCAACAAGACCAAGCATCACTAAGGGCCAGGGAGACTTCGGTCCGCTTCGGCCGGTTACAACCTACGCCAGCGTCGAAGGGCGCAGCGTAACTCAACCACTCCCCACACACGTGCAAAACGTCGGCCAGCACGTGTCGAGAAGCCAGTAATTGCAACTTCCTGCCGTTGGCGCATCTCGGCTGTCTCTGACCACTGAGCCGCCATGGGTGCCGGTGTGATCGTCAGTGGGGTTGGACAGCTGTCTCTGACCACTGAGTCACCATGGGTGCCGGTGTGATCGTCAGGGGGGTAGGACAGCTGTCTCTGACCACTGAGTCGCCATGGGTGCCGATGTGATCGTCAGTGGGGTAGGACAGCTGTCTCTGACCACTGAGTCGCCATGGTGCCGGTGTGATCGTCAGCGGTGTAGAACACCTGGCCACTGCAGCCTGGGCGGCGGTGTAGAACACCTGGCCACTGCAGCCTGGGCGGCGGTGTAGAACACCTGGCCACTGCAGCCTGGGCGGCGGTGTAGAACACCTGGCCACTGCAGCCTGGGCGGCGGTGTAGTACACCTGGCCACTGCAGCCTGGGCGGCGGTGTAGTACACCTGGCCACTGCAGCCTGGGCGGCGGTGTAGTACACCTGGCCACTGCAGCCTGGGCGGCGGTGTAGTACACCTGGCCACTGCAGCGGAAACCTGCAGCCTGGGCGGCGGTGTAGTACACCTGGCCACTGCAGCCCGGGCGGCGGTGTAGAAAACCTGGGCGGCGGTGTAGTACACCTGGCCACTGCAGCCTGGGCGGCGGTGTAGTACACCTGGCCACTGCAGCCTGGGCGGCGGTGTAGTACACCTGGCCACTGCGGCCTGGGCGGCGGTGTAGAACACCTGGCCACTGCAGCCTGGGCGGCGGTGTAGTACACCTGGCCACTGCAGCCTGGGCGGCGGTGTAGTACACCTGGCCACTGCAGCCTGGGCGGCGGTGTAGTACACCTGGCCACTGCGGCCTGGGCGGCGGCTCCGCTGAGTAATTAGTCTAGCCGCCAGACGCACCTGGCCTTCCAAAGGTCAAACGTCGTACTGGTGGCGCCAGCTGCCCCGCCCCACCCCAGGCACCCAGTCGATCCGGGGCACCTGCTGGAAACCAAGCTGACGCTGCCGACAGCACCGTGCCCAATGGACACTTGCATTTCTTTCCCGAAAGCCGCGTAATAATTGATGGTGTTGGAGAACAACGGAGCATGTGTGAAAACACGCTCGCCGAGGTCCAGACCGATACTGTGCGGAGTTCCTCCTGCTGTAGTTCTAACCTAACTGATACTAGATTACTGGGTAGTGAGTGTGGTTGGAATTTGGACTTCCTGTGTGTACTGATGTGCATCAAATTCCCAGAAATGCCATGTGTCCACCGCGGAATGCGAACGGACATTTACGGTGCATTATGTAATAGTGCTGCGACATGGGGAGTATCTTGAAGCCTTGTCTCACATTCCGCGTTGTAATGTAACCGCCGCAGACGTTGCAATGTCAGAATTGGTGCAGACGTTGCAATGTCAGAATTGGTGCAGACGCTGTCGCAGAATGCAAGTCCTGCAGTGGGCCTACAAACATAGCATTATCCAGATAGGGCGGGACCAGAGCGGCCGGACAGAAGCAACAGAGAAAGCGAGGTTAATTTAGCTCGGGAATGTTCGTTTTGTACTTGACCACATTCATAAGTTTCTGAACTCAGAAATTGTGGCTTGAACGCAAAACTTAAGGAATAATAACTTCCCAGCTATATATTTGTCTAAGGTCGATATCAATTCCGATCATCACAGCTTTGCATCGCGGTCCAACATTGATCAGGATTAACTGCCCGCTTGACCTCGCCTCAGATAGAATTGCTAGTGACCCTGGAATGTTGGATGCACCGAAAGTGCTGTCTGTTTATGACCGCCCCCACCACAAAAAACGGAAGTTAATTGTCCACCGGGTGAGCTTGCTGGATTAAGCAACCCATTATATCACAGAAGCTGCGCCATGCACTAGTTGCACACTTCTCAAAAGCAGAACCGTCTCGCTGGCGGGTTCAGAGTGAAATAAATGTCTCGCTCTTTTGCAATGATTATTATACCTTCGAAGTAAATTGAAGCGAGCTGTACAACACTCACAATTGATGCGTGAATGCAATATGCATAGCACATTCAGAAAGTCAGTCTGTCCACAGTCAGTGACGTACGGAAGAAAGGGGGCAAAAGGGAAAGTTGCCCGCTCCCCCTGAGAGGTGGTGGGCCCCAAAGAATCGGCAGCGGCTGGAAAAAAAATTGCACCGGGTCCCCAATAGATCAAGCTGGGGTCCCAAATATCGTACAGGGACCCCACAAAAATCAAGCCGGGACCATACAAAATTAAGCAGGGATCCCCAAATCAATCTAGGCTCGGACAATTTCTCTGGATCCTTCAAAACCGCTCCAGAGGCACCAGAAACTCGAGCGTTGGGCTCCCAATAAAGGTGTTACGGGCCTCATAAAATGGCGTCGGGGCCCCGAAAATCGCCCCGGAGAACCAAAAATATCAAGCCGGGTACCCCAGAAAATCGAGCTGGGGCTTCAAAAAATACATTAGGAAAAGCGACCCAGGATCCGACAAATTCCGAAGGTGTTCCGAAAAATCGCGTCGGACCCATACAACTCGCACCAGTTCCCCGAAAGCTGGCGTCTGGGCGCCAAAAATCACGCCAGGCTTCCGAATATCTCGCCTGAGCCCCCAAAATCGCGCAGGACCCTCAAAATTCCCGTCGGGAGCCCAAGATAATTCTTGTCGGGGCTAACAAAAATACATACTAGAGCATACTAGGAGTCTGAAAACGTGCCGTCCCAAACGCACTAGGTTCCTCAAAAAAGCACAAGGACTTTAAAATACGCGCCTTCCTCTACATAAACACACCAGGAGCACCGAAATCACACCTGAGACCATCAAAACGCACCGACGCCCACGAAGCGCATCAGGACTACAAAGACGATATTGGAACTAGCTAAAAAATCAGCCCGGAGCACGTACAACACGACATGGTGCTAAGAAGCGCGTCGGAGCACTACATACGCACATCGTGGCCTTCGAAACGCGCCGGCACCTAAAAACCACGGTGAATCCATAAAAAGCGAAAAAGCCCTAAAAGGCATCGGAGTCTCAGAAACGCGCCGGTGCCCAATACAATGCGCTGGAGTCCTAAAGCACATCAGTGAACGGAAAAAGCACGAAAGAAGCGCCTCGGTCCGGTAGCCAAGCTGGATAATCTTAAAGAGATGAGGTACTTCAAAGCTCAGCGTGATATCCGGATTTCTTCTCCACCAGAAACTATTGGAAGAAGAGTAATACTCTTGGAATTTAATTCCTCGACGTTTCCCAGCGAATCTCCATGCGAAGTATTCCATGATGTCAAATATCACACAAGATCATCATATGGCAGAAATTAGCAAAACGTAAGGGACCTAACAGAAACCGCAAAAAAAAATCCGGCAGAAACGCACGAAGTGTGGCGAATGCGATAAATCCGCAAGACGGATGTGAACATGTGCGAGCGTTGACGTGGTAGCGACCGGGAGCTATATACTGAAGTGTGTGAAATTCGATTTTGTAGTATAAATGTTTACTGATTTGCACAGGTGTACCTCGATCAGCGTGAGTTGGTATGTCAGGGATAAACCATACGCCAGGTATGCAAGGGATACCAGACAAACCCTTTGAACATGCGAAGGGTTAAAATCCGCCGACTGAGGAACGATGATGGTAGATCGGGCCCCCTCCAGAGAAAATGAAGTTGTCACTGATTATTTTAACACAAAAAAGCATGGGCCCCTTTGAACAAAATAGTGGTCGAAACCCGGTGAGGGGAAAAAATGGTGGTAGGCTGGGCCTGCTCGAAATTCGTTTGCACCCCCTGAATTAAATCATAAGTACGCCACTGCCCCCAGTTAATGTCAACTGGTCATTCCACCCGCGGTGAACTGCGCGGGCTTCTGAAGTGATCGATGAACTGTACTTAGTCGTGGTGACATACCCTTTGAATGGTGTGTAAGTAATTGTAAACACTCACAGGGACCCGCCGTGAAATATGAGCCCCAATTAGCTGGTTGTGACTTATATTAGCTATGTGCTATCGATTGTTAGCTATCGATCAATAGCCTGGCACCAGCTGCCGGCACTAATAGTAAACACGCAAGAGCACGTGGCCGCGGAGCACGAACACCGCACAGCCGTTGGGAACCAATGGTTGGCTGTGCTGGGCTGTGAGCGTACACGGGAGACCGCGGTGGGCTGTGGGCATGGACGGCCGACCGCGGTGGGTTGTGGGCATGGACGGCAGACCGCGGTGGGCTGTGGGCATTGACGGCAGACCGCGGTGGGCTGTGGACATTGACGGCAGACCGCGGTGGGCTGTGGGCATTGACGGCAGATCGCAGTGGGCTGTGGGCATTGATGGCAGACCGCGGTGGGCTGTGGGCATTGACGGCAGATCGCAGTGGGCTGTGGGCATTGATGGCAGACCGCGGTGGGCTGTGGGCATTGACGGCAGACCGCGGTGGGCTGTGGGCATTGACGGCAGACCGCGGTGGGCTGTGGGCATTGACGGCAGACCGCGGTGGGCTGTGGGCATTGACGGCAGACCGCGGTGGGCTGTGGGCATTGACGGCAGGCCGCGGTGGGCTGTGGGCATTGACGGCATATCGCTGTGGGCTGTGGGCATTGACGGCAGACCGCGGTGGGCTGTGGGCATTGACGGCATATCGCTGTGGGCTGTGGGTATTGACGGCAGACCGCGGTGGGCTGTGGGCATGGACGGGGACCTCGGTGGGCTGTGGGCATTGGCGGCAGACCGCGGTCGGCTGTGGGCATGGACGGCAGACCGCGGTGGGCTGTGGGCATTGACGGGGACCTCGGCGGATGCTCGGCACTAACCGTGGCCTGCGAGCTGCGTTGGAGCGGGTCTTGCAGCAGGGGAGAGACGGCGAAGGTGACCCGCTTCTTGCTGGAGGCTGAGCTGACTCCGGAGCGGAAGGAAGACTTGCTGACTCGGCTGGCACGACTGGCCGACGACACCCCTGGAGTCACGTGTCAGGGTCACAGCAGGTCACAGATGAGACACCCCTGGTGTCACATGTCAGGGTCACAGCAGGTCACAGATGAGACACTCCTGGTGTCACATGTCAGGGCCACATCATGTCACAGATGAAACACCCCTGATGTCACATGTCAGGGTCACAGCATGTCACAGATGAAACACCCCTGATGTCACATGTCAGGGTCACAGCATGTCACAGATGAGACACCCCTGGTGTCACGTGTCAGGGTCACAGCATGTCACAGATGAGACACCCCTGATGTCACATGTCAGGGTCACAGCATGTCACAGATGAGACACCCTGGTGTCACATGTCAGGGTCACAGCATGTCACAGATGAAACACCCCTGATGTCACATGTCAGGGTCACAGATGAGACACCCCTGTTGTCACGTGACAGGGTCACATCATGTCACAGATGAGACACCCTTTGAGTCAGATGTCGAGGTCATCATCAAGCCACAGATGACACACCTGGGGACACACCCTATATTTACCCTGGTGTGTCACGGTGGCCAAGACACTTGTCACAAATGCCAACATACATGGCGCACATGGGGTACAGGAGGACGCGCCTCCAGGCACAGTCATATCACGCCTATGGCGTTGCATGGAAATAATTGACTTGAAAACCGCCTCGTCACCACCATCTAAAGTCGATGACGACGCCACTGCCAGTATGTGGTTGACGTTTCGCGCACATCGTGTTTCACTAGCTACAACGTATGCACGTATTATTTCTCTTTGCCCCTTAAATGGTTGTATTTTGCTCCTGCAACTTTAGGTACAACCATAGCGTTAATTTTCAAACGTCTTGGTGTATATACAGGAGAGACTCAAGAATTGGATCCAGAAGTGGACAGTCTTTAAATATATTTTCAAAACAAACATGGATATAATATGTTACATGACATCACTGCTGTTCAGTACCGCAGCTAGCGATTCGTGATTTAATGTTTGCTCTATCTAACAGTATATTGGACGGTATTGTGGCTACAGCCCAAAAACAAAATCCATTTTGTAACATGTAACACGTTCTATGCTAGAAAATGACACTGCTCGTGATGAGAACACTCGCGTCTTCCTATCTCTGACGAATTACACGTCTACGACATAGAGTTCCGATGAAGCTAATATGATTGAAGAGCATCTGGACAGTACTGCCTTACAGGACTGAGCTACTTGCCAAGAACTGCACCACTGACCAGCATTGGTAGATCCAGGGAGGGGAAGGGGGAATGGGGAATGTGCCTTTTCCCATGGTAATACGGCGTCTCTCTGACTGGAAAAAGGCGTCCCTCCAGGACGCTCGAATGCACCATTCAGTTACTTCTACTACCACCACTACTACTACAGTTACGATTACTAACACTTCAGTTTTTCAGCTGAAGGCGCCCTTTCCAATACAAAAGGAGTCCCTCTGGGTACAAATGGCACCCCTACTGAACGATCGAGTACACCCCCTCCTCCGCCTTAAAAATTATCAAAATCAGTGGCGCCCCTTCGGAGAAATGGTACCCCCAAGAAAGTGCCCCTCATCGAATTTCCTGGATCCACCCCTGTTCACCAGTGAGATACTATTGGAAGCTCACAGTCTAAGCACTGGCTAAAACCACGTACATGTTGAATACAAACTAGCTTTCACTACTGACAACGCATATATATATATATATATATATATATATATATATATATATATATATATATATATATATATATATACTCGTCCCATATATTGACGAAAGTACCATAGGCGCTACTATCTCACTAAATCTACGAACTCCTAGTCTTAAAACTGCTACAGGATATCTAGATGTATTGTCACAACAGCCCTATTTTCATGCACAGGTCAACTTGCTTGTTGATGTCACATGGTGCTTCTGCGGAGCTTTGGCTGAAAGCAGGTGCAGTAATTCGTTTTGAGATTGTGTGCACTGCGAAAGTTTGCGACAGTACATAGACTATGTTTATGGCAAACTAAAGGTTCGGTACACAACTGACACATTTGATGTTTCGTTTCATTAACATTTCACGTTTTATTATTTGAGGTTAACAAAGCCCAGGGTATGACTTGCAATAGTGCACCACATAGGGTTGGCCACTGAAATCAAGCATGTTCAGAACTGATAAGCGAAAAGACTAAGTCAGATACACATCAGTAAACTGGAAGCTTACAATTAAATCTCTCGGAATCAGAGCAGGCCCGTAGCCAGGCTGGGGCACTGTGGGCACGTGCTCCCCAACTCCCCCGGAAAACAATGTGCCTCAATTACCTTATCATAGCGCTTATGGATGAACATTGGGCAAAAACTGGCCAGAGGGGGTTTCTGCCCCCTGGCAATTATGGCCGGCTACGGGCCTGGGTCAGGGACCCATACAGTTTATACGTACATGAAGGGGGGGGACGTGGGAGTTGCCACAGCGAGAGACGGGGACGCTTTTACTCAAACTTCCCGGATTTAAGCAATTCGTCTATGGCGGAGCATGGAAATGATCATAATAAACACCCCTCTCGTTCCCCAATCAAAAATCCGTGACGACACTCATGCGTGTACTGAGGTGACATAACCTGGAACGTTTTGATAGGGGGCCGGTCAAGCTACATGGGAAAAACGTAATATTTTTCCTCACCGCTGAGGAGGTGAGGTCGGCCCACAGCCAATCTCTGAGGAGGTGAGGTCGGCCCTCAGCCAATCTCCTGGATGCAGATCTCCATGCGAATTTCCAAAATGCTTGCGTGTGTTCAAAGCACTAAGTATCAAGAATGTAGCCAAATCCCCTGCGCCAACCACCTTAGCGGTGCAGTCGGCTATTGACGCTGCTTGGAGTGTGGGAGGCACTTGCTATAAGTCTGGCCTCGGGCAGACTTTTTCCCGGCCGGCTCCTATCCAGCAGACGGCCGTAACTGGGGAGTGTTCCCCGTGACACGGGATTACAGCTGACCGACCAGCGCCCGCGACATCTGTCCAGGAGATGACGGCAACTGTGGAATGTTCGCCACACCACGGGACTAACGCTGACCGACCAGCGCCCGCGACATCTGTCCAGGAGATGACGGCAACTGTGGAATGTTCGCCACACCACGGGACTAACGCTGACCGACCAGCGCCCGCGACATCGGGTTCACGCCCGTAGTCTGCCTATGAACAGATCCTTCGGTCCGGTGGCGTGCGCCAGGACCCGGCGTCGCCTAGCGTCACAGGAGCAGGGCTCTGTTCGTCAGGTCCGAGAAATCGAGGCAGCCTCGCTTCAGCACCTTGTGCACAGGGCTGGACACTGAGGGCAGGCGCGTGAACAAGACTGCCTCGCAAGCGTGCCGAAAAATGGAACCACTACCGTGTACACAGCATGTAGGTATATCCGAGTATGTGGACTACAAAATTCCCCGATCAGGGGACTCAAAAATATATCTAAAAAGTTTCCTATGCTGAACCAATCCACTCCACCGCCCTCAAACGGAAAACTACTCGAATTTAAGCGGCTTTTGATATTTTGATAACCTACTTTATTGAAACAAAACTTCTGCTATCAAGGTCGCATAATTTCATGTCCTTGCAGAGTGCTCAATGGTGCACTGAGGATTAGGGACGGCAAAGCAAGTGAACACATCACACATACGTATATAGACACGGGCGCAGTGACGCAGCAAAGGAGAAGAAGGGAGCTGGAGGAACCACCCCACCCTCACTAGCAGCTGTAATCCAGACACCAGATGTGATTAATACTTGCTGCCGTTTGTGCTTTATTCACGCGTGACACTTAAGGCATGCTTACACGCGGCAGAAACCCGACAGACTCCCAGCAGAATCGCGACGTTGGCAGGACTGACCATGACCGGTGGGACCGGGCAGAATCGAGCAGAACCCGATGTCGGCGACGTCCGCAGCCTCTGACGTCACAACATAAATGGATGACGTCACGCAATGTATTAGCCATAGCGATTATGATTTAGTAGCTTTGTCGACGTCGGCCAAGTCGGCGACATACAACTTGAAATATTTCAAGTTGTCTGCCGCGTTCTGCTGTCAGACGCGAGCGTCGGATGGTTTTTGTGGCTGCTGTTCGGCCTTTCGGTGGCTACATTTGTTAAAATTGAACACTGCGAGTGTTGTGGACGGACATATTGGTGAGTAAATTGTGCTTTCTCTTGTCCTTTGTAATATGCCTTTCATGACAATACAAATAAATGCAACGGATGGTATGCTTAATTCACGTTTTTTTTTTTTTTGGGGGAAGGGAAGGAGGCTTATGTCACCAAATGGAGTCTGCTCAGGGGTGGAACTATGTGCACTTTTGGTGTTACTGATGCAGCACCAATTGCCAAGTTTAACATGAGGCCTTTGCTGTTTCATGGAATGAATTAACTCAAAATTTGGTTTGGCAACACAAATCATTTTGGAAAGTTGATTCATACTATGCAACACCCATACGGTTAATGATCAACTTGTTAAAACATGGTGTCGTTACCCCTTAACCACCACGTCCAGTTCGGTACCTGCGCTCTTATCCCTCATCCTGGTAGGAATGAACAATTTTTGACGCTTCTGTTTTCGGCACCTTTTCAGCTTTTTAAGAGAAAGATATTTCCTCTGCTTCTCTATTATCATAACCTCATTACCATGACCTCCATATAAAACCATTCTCATTCAGGAATTAATGCTTTCTGGGCACCACCGTGAGTGGTACCACTTGAGTCAATAAGTATCGCGGCGTACCATTTGTGGCGCAATAAACAAGCAACCGAGACGCTTCATGGCGCATTGGATAGATGACGTCAGCCCGCTAGTACGACGTTGCCAGAATGAAACGTGACGTCAGAGTCTACCGCTGCCTGCCAATTTCTGCCATCGACGTCGCGAACGTCGGGTCTGCCGAGGTAAACATCTGCCGGAATTCTGTCACGTAAAAACAGGCCTTTACCCATTCCTTTTGTTGCTGGTTGTTGCTGATTGTTGCTGATTTTTGCTGATTGTTGCTGGTTGTTGCTGATTTTTGCTGGTTGTTGCTGATTGTTGCTGTTTGTTGCTGTTTGTTGCTGATTTTTGCTGATTGTTGCTGTTTGTTGCTGATTGTTGCTGATTGTAGCTGTTTGTTGCTGATTGTTGCTGATTAGTCCATTGTAGTATGATAGACAGAGCCATGCAAATAAGTAAATTTATCCCACCTGCACATCGTTCGGCGCAGGCTGCCACGTAACTCTCTAACTCTCTAACGATATTGTAACCCTCTAACAATATTGTAACTCTCTAACGATATTGCAACTTCTAACGATATTGTAACTCTCTAACAATATTGTAACTCTCTAACGATATTGTAACTCTCTAACGATATTGTAACTCTCTAACAATATTGTAACTCTCTAACAATATTGTAACTCTCTAACAATATTGTAACTCTCAAACAATATTGTTTTCGGCAAAAACAGCACCAACTTAGGATTAGCCGACTTAAATTCATATCATCCTATAGTCCTAACGTTTCTGGTGTCCGTGAAAAGGTAGATTTTATGGTGTTCATATTTTTAATACTTATGTTAAGTCAGTTTGGTTAGCTTATGCTTGGCTATATATCTAATGCATGAAGATAAACACAACCTGACTTAACCTAAGCCCATAACCATATGCTTGCGATTAGAACAACCTTTAATGCATGCATTCTTACTACAGAGGTCTGGATCGCAGGATGGTAGAAATTGAATTATGTTAACATTAAGCTGGTTCTGTGTTTTTCGTCGAAAGTGAAAAACAAAGTGCCAGGTTTATGTTCATCTAATTAAATTCATGCACACCATCCTAGCTTTGTTACATACATTGGTAATTTCCTGTTCCAGTGGCTGTAATAGTGTTAGCGTGTTACAAGCATCTTGACTGGGGTGACGCAGGTGTAAGACCAGGCAAATGGCAAGCGGAAGTTGCTTAACATGACATTATTTCATTTCCGCCGCATTTCTGGGTCATTTTTTCTGGGTGCTCAGGTAGCCATTGCTCACTTTGGACTTACAGGTGCTCAGGCACCCACAAAGATATATAAAGTTACACCCCTGTTCAAGGGCACAGCCAAGGGACCGAGGGCCCGGGCCTCCCCTTAGCAACCAAAAATGTGCTAGATGAAACAAGACATTTCAAGATTTTCACCACTCAAAACCAAAATGTACGGCGCGCGAGGCAAGAAGAGAAGGCGCTGAAAGATTTCTCTGTTTTCCAATGCTTTATTTGGGTCGACTTCCCCTTAAATTATGGCTGAGCCACTGCCCCTGCTTGGATGTGC
>JAOTOM010004574.1:0-157500 GCA_034440615.1 Ashinkailepas kermadecensis | reverse complement strand
TGATGTGGGTGGACACCATCGATTATCGCAAGTGGACTCAAGGAGCCGAATATCATGGGAACTTTAGCAACGAGATCACTCAGCTCAGTAAAATGTATTCAACACCAGCAGTTCGGTGATGTAAACCGAAGCGAGACAAGATTGCGCAGAAGACCAGGTATCTGCGCTGCACACAAAGGCACTGCCGACGCCAGTATCAGCTTGAAGTCACCAGTGTAGATGATGGTGCAGATGCCAGTGTAGTCGATGGCACACATGGTAGTGTAATCGATGGTACAGATGCTAGTGTAGGGGATGGTGCAGATGTTCGTGTTGGTGATGGCGTAGATGCTATTTTCTGTGTGATGCGCTCTAGCGCGCATCCTGACCCGCCTCTGATAGTATTTCACCCTTTCTGATTGCCATGTTCGGTGACACCAGCTGCCTTGGGGTGCGCGCATGGATTCCATCCATGGATTCCATCCATGGATTCCATCCATGTAATCCCACCCAGTCGGATCCCACGTTCCTGAAAAAGCTTCAACACCCGGACACAGAAAGGAACGGCACGCACGGTGCACCCCTGCGAAATAGTACAGCCAGATGTCGCGGAAATGCGTATTTATAGGCCCAGTGATATGGGTATTGGTATAATGTCAGTTCCACACCACATGCCAAGGCACTCACCACGTATCGACAGTGGCGGCCGACGAGCCTCGACAGGGAGGCCGACGAGCCTCGACAGGGAGGCTGGCGAGCCTCGACAGGGAGGATGGCGATCCTCGACAGTGAGGCTGGCGATCCTCGACAGTGAGGCTGGCGAGCCTTGACAGTTAGGATGGCGAGCCTCGACAGGGAGGCTGGCTAGTCTCGACAGGGAGGCTGGCGAGCCTCGACAGTGAGGCTGGCGAGCCTCGACAGGGAGGCTAGCGTCCCGTGAAGTGCGGAAGGCACCAGTTGCAATGTGCAGTGTCTGCCATCTTGTGAGTGATGGGCAGCACAGGCTCGGCGGCTGCACATGCACCATGTCATATGTAGAACATCCATAGTCAAGTCTATTTCAAATCTAGCAGCGATGTAAAAGCAGGAGCACTGCTTTACCTTCCCCACATCATGGTCGCAATGCTTGCTGTCTTTGAAATGTTCACGGATTTGTCGTAAGAAGATATCCTGTACAATAAGATTTTATACTAGCTCCTCCGACATAGCACTTTAAAATAATATTTGTATGTCAGACGAGAACCGATAAATATTGCCAGGAATTTGACCCCTGACTTGATCGGAATTGCCTTTCCATACACATAAAGTTCAACGTCTCGACAGTTCTGCTAGCGGCGGCAGAAGTGAGCTGCCACGGTCTCGCAGTCGAAAATTGCAAGCCATTACTGCTGCTCCATTCTTCAAGCCGCGACAACTCTGGACGCCGCGACGACTCTGGAAGCCGCGACAACTCTGGTGGAAGTGCGTGCACTGCCTAGGCGCCGGTGGTCACATTACTGAGCCGCCATGACACCAAATGTCCCAGAGCAGCCTGAAGGCTCTTCAGAAAACACAAATATGGCAGATGTATTTGCAGTTGTAAACATTCAGCTCGGTAAGCATCGATAGACATTTTGTGAACATTATCGTAAGGTATGTGGTGCGTGATATACGTGATATCCCAGGCAAATGTACATTTTCCGAAGGCTTTCCACATTTTCGTATTTGTGTTGCTAAGTGATCAGTTACGGTGGCGATGAGTACACCGATCATTTATCACCTCTTATTGGTTGAAATGGAATCACCTACGACCTTATTGATAAGCCTTGCACGTATGTGTGCCTCAAGCTCCCATGACGAGCTTGATGCACTGGTATATATATTTTCTTATGTGGCCTAGCCACAGAATAGACATGTAGCGTTTTACGGTTGTCAGCCGGCTGTGGCTAAATTGATTCGGTTGGGCTCGGGACGAGTTCCGAAATAGTCCGGTCGAGTGCACCACTAGTTCAACTTCAGACAGTGAAGAGCCTTAGCGTGCTTCTCAAGCGACTCGACATGTTCGTCCATCGGCAGCGGATGCTTCACTTACTCTGCCAAATGCTTCACGTCGAGGCTGGTGTTCTGGGAGTGAGCTGGCCGGTGTCACTAGACAGCACCTGCGACAGCTGGCTTACGGCGATTGGCGGACCAGGCAGGCCATCGGCGATTGGCGAACCAAGCAGACCAATGACGATTGGCGAACCAAGCAGACCAACGACGATTGGCGGACCAAGCAGACCAACGACGATTGGCGGACCAAGCAGGCCAACCCACGATTGGCGGACTAAGCAGGTCAACGGAGATTGACGGATCAAGCAGGCCAACCACTGACAAATATTGCCTTGAAGAACGTTTCGACAGGCCAGTTGCCTTGATTACGTAAAACGGCGGTATATCAACACAACGTCGCGGCATAGCAACACGACGTCACGATATAGCAATGCAACGTCGCGGTATTACAATACAACGTCGCGGTATAGCAACACAACGTCGCGGTATAGCAACATAACGTCGCGGTATAGCAACACAACGTCGCGGTATAGCAGCACAACGTCGCGGCATGGCAACACAACGTTGCGGTATAGCAACACAACGTCGCGGTATAGCAACACAACGTCGCGGTATAGCAACACAACGTCGCGGTATAGCAATACAAAGTCGTGACATAGCAATGCAACGTCGTGATGTAGCAATGCAGTAATGCGCGGATCCCGATAACGTTAGTACAGACGATCAACACAACAGAGATGAGCACTGCCCGCATCGCTGGAGGGTGAAGAAATCAGTGCTGTGCTGTACCTTTCAAATGGGCTCACTGCTGAAGAAAAGTATTCTAAGTGAACATCCACGTGGGGAAAGGTGCCACTAAATCAAAAGCAAGAAAGATGACAAGAGAAAGAGAAAGAGGAAGAGAAAGAGAAAGAGAAAGAGAAAGAGAAAGAGAAAGAGAAAGAGAAAGAGAAAGAGAAAGAGAAAGAGAAAGAGAAAGAAAGAGAAAGAGAAAGAGAAAGAGAAAGAGAAAGAGAAAGAGAAAGAGAAAGAGAAAGAGAAAGAGAAAGAGAAAGAGAAAGAGAAAAAGAAAGAGCAAGAGCAAGAGCAAGAGAAAGAGAAAGAGAAAGAGAAAGAGAAAGAGAAAGAGAAAGAGAAAGAAAAAGATAAAGAGAACGAGAACGAGAACGAGAACGAGAACGAGAAAGATAAAGAGAACGAGAATGAGAACGAGAAAGAAAAAGAGGAAAATAAAGGGAAAAGAGAAAGAAGAAAAAGAAAAAGTTAAAGAAAAAGAAAAAGAAAAAGGAAAAGAAAACGAAAAAGAAAATAAAGGAAAAAGAAGAAAAAGAAAAAAGAAAAATAAACGAAAAAGAAATAGAAGAAAAAACAAAAAACAAAAATACAAATAAAAATGAAGCTAAAAGAAACCGAACAATGTAAAGAGGAAGACAAAAAACGATGAAATGGTAAAGGAAACTAAGAAAAAAGAAACGGAAAAGAGAAAAAGAAGAGAAGGAAAAGAAAACGAACACAAAAAAGGAAAAGAAAAGGGAACAGAGACAGAACCAGAAAAAGAAAAAGAGGAAGCGAAAGAGACAAATAGTTCATCTTCGTGCGCAGCACCTGAGAAGGACCGTCCTACATCACATCATCTGGTCAACTGAGCTCAAGAGCACAGTCGCGGCAGGCCAGCTTTGAAGCGCCTCGCCTGGCCAGACCGGTGATGAGACACTTGAGCCGAGAGCGTCTCCACCATCGACCTGACGCTTTAGTCAATGCGCGCCGGCAACAGGGAGATTAATTGGAAAATGATGGCGATGGCGGACAAGGAGGTTGCTGAGCAATGGATGGGAACACCGCACTGGCGCGCAGCAGCAACAGCGCGGGCTGCGAGAGCAGAGGATCGTTGCAGGGTTTGGGTAATGGTGAAAAGCGAAAGGAATGATAGAAAAGAAAGCTGGGAGAAAGTTGAGCTTTGAGAAGTTGGAAGAGGTGAAAAGTATAACTGCATAGAGGCCAAAAGAGATCGGTCCAGCGCATGACGCGATCCTGGCCTGGGAAAAAATCTTAATTGATTTCATCTGATGTTAACCTGAGTAGGAGCAATGACTGGCTTGGCCTGGCACTGACCTGAGCGGGTTCGGTCATTGCTCTGATCCAACACTGATCTAATCCAACATTGACCTGACCCAACACCGACCTGACGAGACACGGATTTGATTCCGACACCGACCTGAACGGGATCTTTCACTGATCTGGCACGAACCTGACCTGACATGACACTGGCCTAAGAGCAATGGGTCACTGCCACGGCCTGACTCTGACCTGAGAGGGAGCGCACGCTGAGTGACGGTCATCTGGATGGTCTTGATGAAGCACTTGCGACAGACCACGCAGTGGCCGCAGGGGAAGGTCTGCATGGTCGCCTTGGAGTTGATGCACACGACACACTGCCGATAACCAGAGTACATCAGTGGCGCCGGCAGCAGTGGGGAAGTGGGGAGTGGGACAGTGGTCCGGCGACAGTGAGGAAGTGGGGAGTGGGACAGTGGTCCGGCGACAGTGGTGAAGTGGGGAGTGGGACAGTGGTCCGGCGGCAGTGGGGAAGTGGGGAGTGGGACAGTGGTCCGGCGACAGCGGGGAAGTGGGGAGTGGGACAGTGGTCCGGCGACAGTGGGGAAGTGGGGAGTGGGACAGTGGTCCGGCGACGGTGGGGAAGTAGGGAGTGGGACAGTGGTCCGGCGACAGTGGGGAAGTGGGGAGGGGGACAGTGGTCCGGCGACAGTGGGGAAGTGGGGAGGGGGACAGTGGTCCGGCGGCAGTGTGGAAGTGGGGAAGGGGACAGTGGTGATAGCAGTGATCGTGAAGCGGCGTCTATCAGGATCTCGTTGCTATGGAGGGACAGCAATACCAGTGGCGGCAACACTGTCCATGGAGATGACACCAGTGGCAGCGGATGTGACCCAGTGTCAGTGGATGTAACTGAGTGTCGACAGTATCAACACTGGTCTACATTCTGCATGCCGGTTTATCTTTGTGTCCCGGCATCACTAGCACATCACATCACTGACATCTGACAGACATGATGATGGCGGTAGTCCGAACATCACTAGCATCTGACACACTTGCCGGAGACGGTAATCCGAACACCGCTAACATCTGACATACTTGACGGCGATGGAAATCTGAACATCACTAACATCTGATACACCTGACGATGACGGTAGTCAGAACATCACCAAGATCTGACACACTTGACGATGACGGTAGTCCGAACAACACCACCAACATCCGACATACTTGACGGTGACGGCAGTCCGAACATCACTAACATCTGGCACACTTGACGATGACGTCACACATCGATGACGTCACACATCGCAAGCGAATCGAGCGCAATCGCTCCAAACCGCTGTCTGGCGTCTGTCGCTCCAAACCGCTGTCTGGCGTCTGCACGACGCCAACAGGCGTCCGCAGCCGTCCCGTGGGCATGCATGTGGACCGAAGCAGATCGGGACGGCCGACGATGGACGTGGTCGGCCGATGGCACGTCGGCCGATCTGGCGGAACGCCATCTGATGGCCGTGTGCCAGCCGGCGCGGCGGTACGCCAGCCGGCTCGGCGACTTGCCAGCTGGCTTGGCGGTACGCCAGCTGGCTTGGCGATACGGCAGCTGACTTGGCCGAGCACCAGCCGTTCACGACCGGCTTGCGGCTTGCCAGCTGGCTTGGCGGTATGCCAGCTGGCTTGGCGGTATGCCAGCTGGCTTGGCGGTATGCCAGCTGACTTGGCGGCACGACAGCTGGCTAACGGCGCGCCATCCACTCCGTGCCGCCAGGCGCCGGCCCACAACGGCCGCCGGAACATCACCAGCTGGGGGCGATCGCGGAGATGCACGACTGCCCGACAGGGCGGAGCCGCGACGGCGAGTCGTTCCCGTATACATCGCCACCCTGCCCACCCGACGGACTGACCCGCAGCCTGACCGACCGCATCGACTAGCGCCGACAGTGTGGCGATGTTTGACAATGCCGCTGCGGACGGTCCCGCAGCTGCGTCCGCCGACAGTGTGGCGATGTTCGACAATGCCGCTGCGGACGGTCCCGAAACTGCGTCCGCTGACAGTGTGGCGATGTTTGACAATGCCGCTGCGGACGTTCCCGCAGCTCCGTCGGGCGCCGCCCGCCCGCCCGTGTTGGGGCGAGAGTTGGCGGGGAGAGGAGGCGGCTCTCGTGATCCGGTGACGAGTCAGCTACTCCTGCAGCTGCAGCTGTGCTGGCCCCGGCCGGGTCCAGCATGGATATATGGCACCGTTAAAGTGGCGCCATATATCCATGCTAGGCTGATGGCCATTATTCGCTGGAACGACAATTCTGGGCCCAGTCCACATCTGACTTTTTTTTAAAGAAACAAAGAGACTGATTTGCTGCTCGCCCTACTGTATTGTATTATGACATGTATGACCACCGTTGTAACTGTTCTGTGATTTTAACGTTTTCTGTCTTGCTGTTTTATCATATTATCGCGAGGTTGTAATAGCCACAAGTTCATTGTGGATTACCTCACTACAAATCTGTATCTGTATCTGCTGCCAAAACCTGGTCTAGTACCTGAAGCGAACGGGCCAAGATCTGGTACAGTCCCGAAGGCGGACGGTGCCAAAACCTGGTCGAGTCCCTGAAGTGGACGGTGCCAAATCCTGGTCCGATCCCGGAGGCGAACCTCGGCCAAAACTTGGTCCAGTCCCGGAGGCGGACGGTGCCAAAACCTGGTCGAGTCCCTGAAGTGGACGGTGCCAAATCCTGGTCCGATCCCGGAGGCGAACCTCTGGCCAAAACTTGGTCCAGTCCCGGAGGCGGACGGTGCCAAAACCTGGTCCAGTCCCGGAGGCGGACGGTGCCAAAACCTGGTCCAGTCCCGGAGGCGGACGGTGCCAAAACCTGGTCCAGTCCCGGAGGCGAAACCCTGGCCAAAACCTGGTCCAGTCCCGGAGGTCGACGACCAGGGAGCAACAGCACTCCTCAGCTCCGGGGATGCGTGATGGATGGGAATGCGCTGAAGGGCTACCGTGGCGGACGAGTTCCTCCTGGCGGACGAGTTCCTCCTAGTCCCGGAAGGGATGAGTCTTACATGAGTCGAAGAGACTCCTGTACAAATGCAAATAAATATCTGACTAGATGAATCACTGAGCATCATCAAGTACGAGCGAACTATATCCTCTTTTGGAAAATAATCACCGTATATAAGTTAATTGAAAGGGACTTGTCAGAAGAAGTGGATTGATGGAATGAGCGGAGTTGAAAGCATTCTTGTCTCACTTTGCCCGGTATCACCAAATTACACAAATGCAGGGGAGTTATACCGCCTGCCGTTGACAAGTGGGGTCGTTGACCTCGCACGAGTGGGGTCCCTCGATGTGTGTTAGCCACGAGCGGAAACCAGTAGTCATGAGTCGCCATTGACTCTGAGGCTGGCAACTTCAAAACACGAGCATAAGCTCGCCGCCTGTTGACTTGGTTCTAGGTTGGTGACTTAGACTTAGGTCAGCGACGTTCTTCAGAGCACAGTTTCAGAGAAGACTCAAAGGTACTGCTGATAAGGCTGGCAGTCTCCACCATAAGGTCGGGAAAAGATGTCCACTCAAGCACACCAGGCGGTGGCGAGCGGCAGCGGGGCGCTTCTTCCGTGGCAGAGGGAAAGCCGCAGGGATGTGTCTATCAACTCCCTGGCGGGGGTTAAAATCTAGTTTCTCGGAGCTACTGGCTTCGAAGTTAAAGGCAGTCACAGTCAGCAAGCTAGTTCAAATCAAAGAAACGCTCCAGCAATTAAAGCTGTCTAGTTGGCTACTAGTTTGAACATTCGTCTACCCTTCGGATGGTAGCCCTTGAACAGGTCTCGGGCCAGTTAAGATGTCTGTTGTAGCCCAGACACGGAGACACGAAAATCCACCAGTCCCTTCGTTCATAGAGGGGGAAAAGAGCGGCAGAAGGTAACCGGAGAAACCAACTGGGCTAGTTGCTCACCTCCTCGTCCTCCGACTTGGCCGGCTCCGTCTCCGTCTCGTCCAGCTTCAGCAGCAGCTTATCCTGCAATAACAGAACCACATCAGGGATAAGCTGGAACCCTCAAAGCTACCAATAGCGCGGTTCTGCATCCACAGACCTGATGTCGGTGACGCACAGAGAGGGTGATCAAGGGTGCCGATCAGGGCTCCGCAGGGATGGATCTGGAAGTCACAAAAGACGAAAATCGTTAGGTACGAGACAACACTCAAATCCCCAAATAGTTGTTTGCGTACCTACCTAACCTAACCTACCTAACCTTGCTTCTGGAAAACTTCGAAAACAGCGAAAACGTACGAATAAACCTTGAAAGACGGCATTAAAATCTTCTTCCTGAATCTCACATGCCCATAACAACTCTGAGCATACAGCCTATGCATGTGTCATACATTTCCAGAAATTCACCGGGTGATATTTCAATGGTTTCAGGCTGATGAGGCGGCTTCATCCGACCGCCAGTGGGCAGTTGGCTGGTAATAACTTCGGATGCATGTGCAGCATAAGTACGACGACAGTCACGAACATATACATTATACATCCTTGGCGCAAAGCCACGAGGTCACAAAGTCAGTACTGCTTCCTTTGTGTCACTCAAGACACAAAGGAACAAAGGAACACAGGACTGTGTCCTGTGTCACTCAGGAGCCCAAGATGGGCGCACACTTCTTCATGAGGGGTGGGGGTGCACATGCTTCCAGTTTTCCCCTGGAATTACCAATGTTAGGTAGAAAGGTAACATAAACTTTTTCAAAGGTGATCTCTTCCAAAGGTTACCTCCTCCAAAGGTGATCAATGCGCACTCACAGGGGCAGATGCAGACAATGTCATGGGGGAGCGGTACTCGTTTAAAGGGCGACATATCCTCGGAGGAGCCCTACTGCCGAAATTCCTGAAAGGGTGCATTCGGCTCAAAATTTGTTGAGCGGAGGGAAGGGGGTGAGGAGTGCACTCGATCGTAGTGAAGGACGCCTTTGGCTGAAAATCGTTTGAGCGGGAGTTGTAGTGCGATAGAGCTCCACGCAGGGGTGCCTTTTCCTGAACTGAGGCTCAGGCCGCTATATCTCCATGTGTGGTGTGTGTGTGGGGGGGGGAGGGAGGAGGCATATTTCCCCAGTGCCCTTCCCCCAACTCTGCTCCTGCACACTAGCATTTTACATACCTTACATTGTCTCCTCAGTCAGGACCTTTCGTTTGAAAGCCACGAGTCAATATTTCCGACTCTTTTTGTTCAGCTTAAGCTCTGTCGATCTCTCTCCCGATTTGATCTGTTCGAACAAATAAACATCACACAATTTCACCAAGGTTGAATTTTGGTCTGAACTAACCATAAATATGATGTCAGAAATTGTCCACCTGAACACACCATCACCAGCATTTCCACCACCGCACGTGTGCCGGCGGACGCCTGCGGTTGTGATGTCATCTGAAAACACCCTGTTGTCTGCTGCTAGCCTCACTCATCATTCAGATTTAATGAAAGAGTGTTTGCATCAGTAAGCCTCCACACAATGGCTTCCGTGTGCACTCTTGTCAGATATGTGTGTGATGTCGAAGACAAATCCAACTGACAGGTTAGCTCCATTGACGATTTCAAACCATGCCACATGTATCATCACGTCCTACTGTTTGATTGCAACATCTTCAACTATATCAATGTTAACAAATGCACACCCAGAATATGCTTTTCTGCATCAACAATAAAAAAACAGAGAAAACAGTTGTTTTTATTCAGTTTCACACTTACAAGTCGAAGCACGCTGACACTTCGCAAGTTTTCTGGCGTCTGCCGCTCGGAAATTGTGTTAGAATTTAGCAGCACTGCCTCGTTTCTAAGCAGCCAAAACAGCTGACGCACACTTTGGCGAGCTGCGCGCTTTTGTCCGTCTGCACACTATTTTTTCGTTGCATATTTTAAAAGCTTCATTCCATTTCAAGCATGCCTCCGAAGACTAGCGGCAATGCCGCCAAGAAGGCGGACAAGGCCCAAAAGAACATCTCCAAAGTACACAAGAAACGTAGGAAGAAGAGGAAGGAGCCCTAGGCCATCTACATCTAAAATATAAGTGCACATAAATTGACGAATTTCATCATGCACATAGGAACTAGTTCGATAATGGTATGGCTAAAGCTGATCTTGAGCTGGTGGGACAGCTACAACGTGGGTGGGGAGGCCATGCATCATACCAACGTTAATTACTTCTACGTCCGTGCTTATTGGGAATTTGATTTAAACGTGACTTCTTTACTTTTGCCTGCACATTTTCAGTTAGCTGAGTTTAGCTTTCGATACTTTTAGCTACCTGCGCTGAAATTCGGATTCCAATGGGGATTCTTGTCTTATTCCTATTGTCATTCAGGCATAGCATGTGCGATGTAGAATGTGTGGGAATTGTTGACACAAAGTACTCGGCGGTTTATGCGATGTAGAATGTGTGGGAATTGTTGACACAAAGTACTCGGCGGTTTATGCGATGTAGAATGTGTGGGAATTGTTGACACAAAGCACTCGGCTGTTCCCCTCGTTAGCGTCGACAGCTGCTAAAAATTATACGGACCATCACTAATGATCAAACGCACGCGTAATGTGTTCTGTAGTTCATTTAACTGTGTCATTTGTCTGTGTCTGGATAATTACATATCATGGCTTCGGATGCTAAAAGCTTTCGATAATTTAAAATAAGGACTTGTATGAATCGATAAACCTGCCATTAAGTCGGTACCACGCGCATCGCATGGCAGTTGATGGTCAAGATGGCTGCTCAAATCAATAGCGGTGTTCCAATGATATTCCCATGTCTGCAGTCTGGGCAGATTAATCATTTACCGTAAATTCTTACAGTTCTCGTTAAATTCACTCCAGTATCAATGTACATTTTTGCTGGACTTTAGCATGCAAGTGGGGTGGTTGGGGGTTGGGAATCACCACAATACATCTTGTACCTCACACAAATACACCGGGACGAACCACCATCCGTCACATCTTATATTGCAATAAACATCTTGTGCCTCACACAATTACACCGCGATGCATCATCATCCATCACATCCTCTATTGCCATATGCATCTTGTACCTCACACAAGTACACCGGGATTCACCATCATTCGTCACATCCTATTCATTATTCATGGACGGTGCTTCCCTCCGGCCATTAGTTGCCCGGACGCGTCACGCCCATCAGCCTGCGGCATCCATCTCCACCGCCTGGCGGCGGGCCGGTACGTCAGCGAGGCCCCGAGGGTCTGGCGGGGCAGAGCGTCCAGGCGGGCTCCGCATCTCACACGCCCTGCCACGGCACCGGGCGTGCCAACCCGGCCGCTGCCGTGCCAACCCGGCCGCTGCCGTACCGGAGCTGCCGGCGCCATTGCGACCCTGCACACGTCTCGACGCGGGTCTGTACTCCCGCTGTGCGACACGTCCCAGCACGGGTCTGTACTCCCGCTGTGCGACACGTCCCGACACGGGTCTGTACTCCCGCTGTGCGACACGTCCCGACACGGGTCTGTACTCCCGGTGTGTAACATGGCCGACACGGGGGGGGGCACACGCTCGGCCTGCATGTGACATGGATGGAAGACGGCCGTTGATTGGCCGGCATTGCTTAGGAATGTGCGGCACGTTTCGTGTCGTGCACCAGGGACTTTCCTCGGCAATTGCGTGTAGATACGCGAACTTATTGAATGGATGGGTCGATGTCGCATTAAGCGCGTTGGCAAGAGCATTTATTCACCAGCACAACTTGTTAATGCAATCTGTGGAATCCATAGTGAAGTAGAAAAGCAGTCAACAATATTAATGTTTCACGATATAGACCACCTGCGCGAACATTAGAAGGGAACGGGATGACGAGCTGAACATCCGAGTTTGGAAAAGCGTGTCGTAATTCAGAAAGGAATTTTAGTCGGAAGAAAGGGCAATGTAGTGCACCTTTTCTTTTCGAATCACATGTTTAGTAAGATGGGCTTTACGTGTCCGGAGATGGCCCCTCCCCCGGACCCAGGCATAATCAGGAATGTTAGACAATGGACGAACATGGTAGGAATCATAAAGACATAAAGACATAAAAGATCAGTGCACTATGAGCCACAAGGGCCCTTCTTGGTTGCACTCTGCACACTGAACCAGTTGCCCACCAAATCCGTCGATCAACCCTCCCTGGAATACAGAAAAAACAAGCCCCCTATTCTTATAATGATTGTCTATGCTGTTTTTAAAGATGTTCAGTGTGTTGCTACTGACAATGGTTTCTGGGAACTGGTTCCAGTGTTCTACTACCCTGTTGGTGAAGAAAGACTGTCCTAACCTTGTCCTGCTGTGATTAACTTTAGTTTTGAATTGATTACCTCTAATTGCATCATTTCTGTTAAATTCAAACATTTCCCTGATATATCCCTGTTCCTGACCATGAACAAATTGAAATACCTCAATGAGATCTCCTCTCAGCCTTCTATATCTAAGTGAAAACATATTCAATTTCTTCAATCTTTCCTCATATGTCAGGTTGCCTATACCATTAACCATTTTCGTTGCCCTCTTTTGTACTCTCTCTAAAAGCCAACAATCTTTTTCATAACTAGGGGACCAAGCTTGGACGCAGTATTCCAAATGTGGCCTGACATATGCACAGTAAAGCTTCCTGATGACTTCCTGACTTTGGTATGATACATTCCTATTTATTGCCCCAAGCATTCTTAGTGCCTTCTTCCTGGCTTCTTTGGTCTGTTCTGATGCTCTCAATTCCGTGTTCAGAATAACACCTAAGTCCTTCTCCTGTTGAGTCACAGATAGTACTTGGCCACCCATCAAGTACGGAGCCTTCATATGCTGCCTACCTACATGCATGATTTTGCACTTATCAAAATTAAATTTCATTTGCCATTTTTCGGACCACTTCACAAGCTCATCTAAGTCTTTCTGCAGCAAGACCTGCTCATTGTGCCCTGTTATTGCCCTAAAGACCTTCAAATCATCCGCAAATTTCAAAACCTTACTGCTTAGGCCACTTTCAATGTTATTTACAAATATAATGAACAATAGTGGTCCCAGTACTGACTCCTGGGGGACTCCACTAAGAACATTTTGCCATGATGACTTTGAACCATTTAGCATCACTCTCTGCTGTCTATCTGAAAACCACAACTCTATCCATTTTAGGACGCTACCTGCAATACCATGGACCTGAAGCTGCATCATTAACCGTTTATGGGGTACCTTGTCAAAGGCCTTACTAAAGTCAAGATATGCTACATCAACCTGATTTCCCTGATCAAATTGTTCTGTAGAAAAATTGAAAAAGTCCAACAAATTTGTGAGACATGATCACCCTTTTCTAAACCCATGTTGAGTATCTTTAATCAATCTGTTTCCTTCCAGAAAACTAACTATTCTATCTTTGATAATTGATTCAAGTACCTTGCAGACTAGGGATGTGAGGCTTACTGGTCTATGGTTTTCAACTTTCCCTCTTTCTCCTTTCTTGAAAATAGGAACTACATTTGCCCTTTTCCAATCGGTTGGAATTTCATTTTGTGAAACTGATCTACAAAATATTATACTGAGTGGAATTGCCAGTTCTTTTTCAGCTTCCCGCAATACCCTAGCATAAATTCCATCAGGTCCTGCTGCCTTGTTTGGCTTTATTTTCCTGACATAATTCAAAACAACATCACTGTCAATGAAATCAACATCATGTAACTGATCACCTGTTGCTGAGCTGTGGTTCACAGTTGGCAGATTAGTCACATCCTCCAATGTAAACACTGATTTAAACTGCTTGCTCAATTCCTCAACCATCTCACCATCCTGACTCAATATAATCCCATTTACTTCCAGTGGACCAATTGTGCTTGAAACTTTACTTAGCTTGTAGAAACTAAAAAACTTTTTACTGTTCCCATTACAGTTCCTAGCCAAATCCAATTCTTTTGCTCGCTTTGCTGCTCTGGTTTTCTGCTTCACAGCGTCTCTAGCTTTTTGATACAACCTTAGATTTACTATATTTGAAGCTTCCTTAAATACTCTAAATGCATCTTTCTTAGCCTTAATTGCTTTTGTCAAATCTGGTGTAAGCCATGCTGGCTTTCCTACTCTTCTTTTGTGCCTTTGCTTTTGGGGGACATGAATAATCTGAATTTCCCTCAAGTAAGATTTGAACTTTTCCCACATTTCACAGGCATTTAAATCGGATAATTCTTCTGCCCATTTTATGGCACTTAAAGCCGCTCTCATGCAGTCAAAGTCTGCCCTGTTAAAATTTGGAACCTTTGCCAAATTATCCTTGATTGTCCCTGCTACATGTGCCTTGAATCTCACTATGTTATGGTCACTTCTTCCCAGAGTTTCTCCCACAGTCAAGTCTTGAACTAAATCACTTAAATCCGAGAAGACAAGGTCCAAGAATGAGCCCTGCCTAGTTGGTTCTGTTACAAACTGGTGTAAGAACATGTCCTCTTCAAGGCATTTCCTAAACAGTTTACATGCTGGGGAGCCAACACCAACATTTTCATATCCTTTTAGATTAAAGTCACCAAGAATAAGGCATTTTCTCTGAAAGTTTCTACTGATTTCCTCACAAATCACTTTATCAAGCTCCAGTTGCTGAGAATGTGGCAAGGTTCCTGATCGGTACAAAGCTTCTATTCTCAGTTTATTGCTGTTGCCTTTTCCCACAGAAACATCAAGCCAAATGGACTCCACAGACACATTTTTTACCCCATCTGTTACTTTTTGAGAACTGAATAAGCTATTCACATAGAGCATTACACCACCCCCTTTCACTGCCGGACCCCTATTGCATGAAAACATATTGTATCCCTGGATCTCATAGTCCTGCAAGTTATCCCCAAAATACCCCTCACTGACCCATGCCTCAGTAACGCAAACAAAATCTGGTTCCTCATCAGCAACATAACACTTGAACTCGTCAAATTTGGATCGAATACTCTGAGCATTAAGCATCATACACTTAAGAAACGTTCCATAACCATCTTTGGTTTTTCATGCTGAGTAGCTCTATCATATCTGGATGGGCTACCACTCTGTCCCCTTGATCTACTGCCATCCCTATTTGCTGACTGTGAGGTTCTATTGCCTATGCTGTCACTATTGGCATATTCATGAGATGGTAATGCCACTTCTTCCCTCCCCACCCCATTATCTAGTTTCCCTGAAGGACATGTTCATACACTTTACTTAACACTTGCACTCCCTTCTCGGAGAAGTGCAGGCCATCCCTTTGATAGAGGTCCCATGAACCATAAAACCTGCACCACTTGTCAACAAAGGTCAAACCTAACTCATTGCAGAACCTACCCACCCTGGCATTGGCTGCCAGTGCCCTAGAGCTGCACTCAGGTGAGACTTCAGCCCTGGGCAGAATAGCCGTCACAATAACTCTGCTTTTGCTCTGCTTCAGGGTGGCCAGAAGGGCCCTGTAGTCCTGCAGCAGCTCCTCACTCCTAGCAGGACCTACGTTGTTCACTCCTACCTGCACTATAACTGTACTAAACTGGTCCTCACTGGTGGCCTGTGCCACCACTAGGACCAGGTCTCTAACCTTGGCACCAGGCCTGGTGATGCACCTCCTGCCTCTCCTACCTTTACAGAAAACTATATCTTAATGCCGCACACGAGAGTCTCCCACCACCAGCACAGTCTCCTTGCTATTATCCTGGGGGCAGTCCTCCAAAGCCTGAAACCTATTTGAAGTTGCTATGCCTGCCTGTTGAGCTGCTTGGCTAGGTTTACTCCCACTCCTACCACCTGCCACCTGCCATTCACCTGCTTTCTTAGGCTCGCACCTCCAAATCCTCCACCCCCTGACATTAAACCACGGCCCCTGTGAGCTACAACTAGAAATCTTCTGTTCACTAGGAGCACTTCTCTCTACAGATATCCCTGCCACTTCCACAGCAGGAGAAGTCTCAGTTGCCTGGTGGCCTGCGACCACCTGGGCATAGGATGCCCCAGCTACAGACTGACCCGTACATGATTCCTTTTCTTGTGTACCCTTTGCAACCAGGGCAGCCCTGAGCTTGGAAAGCTCTGCCTTAAGGGCCCTAACCTCCTTCTCTAGTGCCTGCATCCTGGTTGAAACCATTCTAAAGGCTGCAGCTTATTTCTAGATTTAGATTGAAAAGTAACTTGCTGCAAAATGATATAACAAAATAACAGAGGAGATAAAAATAACTGACAAAGCTTAGGTGTATGCTAGTTCCTAACTACGCAGCACTTACAAGGTAATCCTTGTGCTGAAAATTGATGGAGGTTTTTAAAGAAAGAAGAAAGCACTCGCTAAACAGCTGCCAAAAATGTAATAAATAGCTGAAACACTGACACACTAGACAAAGACAGACGGTAACACAACGACAAAATGGCGCTTGGCAGCCTCGCTAGGTTAAAATAGTCTAATCTACTTGTTAAAAAATGTTTATTAGATAAAAACTATGCCAATATATGCACAGAAGTAATTGCTAAATAACTATATGCAGTTTAATACTGCCCTGTTCTGCAACGACTTATCTGGTACGTAGGAGCTCCACAACGACGTGTTTCCACCTTGACACCTGGCGGCAAACTCGAATCACAGTACGTTCCACTACAACGCATTCCGTACGACCTTCTGAACAAAATGTGCTTGCCCTTTCGAATAATAACCTTTCGAAAAAATAAATATAACAACCCTTTATATAATACAAAATAATAAACCTTTCGAAAAAGCTTCAGCAACTATTTTTTTGCTTTAAATTGCATGTTAGCAAGCTAAGCTTAAGGTCAACCAGTTTAACAACTTAGTCTGCAGCCCTAACCGCTCGTTCAAGGAGTGGGTAGTAACCAATCACAACTCCCTGGATCCACCTCCAGTCTCATTGTTACATGTGGAAAGCAATTGAGTGGGTACAAGTCATCATTCGATGCACATAACAACTCTGAAAAAATAGAAAGCAATATCTATTGTCAGCTGATATATACCGTACCAACTTCCCCGATCTGAACACGCACTCGGGCGAGGGTAGGGGTCAGATTAACTCACCCGACGTTTCCGCAAAACAACAGAAAACGGCGGCGCGCAACAACCCGAAAATTCGCATAGCTCTAGAAGATGGATTAGGCACTAAAGGTAGATGAGGTAGATGAGGTCAAAGTAAGCTCATCGTTTCTGAGAGTCTTTCGAATTGCTGCCTAGATTCAACCCTATCTACTCGGTAGGGAATTCAATGACCATGATTGCATTCGTGAGACATTTTCACGTCAGATCACATGCATTTCAACATGCAATTGACCTGTTCAAGGTCAATGATCCCACTCGAGCTCGAGTGAATTTCAGTGATCTGTTTATGCTTGTGTCACTGTGGAATGTTGTTCTGATATTCGAATTCAGCCTCGATGCTAAGCCCAGAGCATTAATAAGTTGTAAATCTGGACCCTTTTCAGTATGGCAGAAAATGCGGTCATCATGTTGACCTGGCCTGACCCGTGGTAGATGCTACAAACTATATCATACGAGGCATTAATCAATTCACAACGAACTGGAGAATACATTGTGAGGGGCCTTAGCCGGATATAGGGCAGCTATTAGCTCCTGGAATACAAAATATACCAACTCCTCGAACATTTCACCTTCGACTTGAGCTTGGTTACCAGATGACCAAAGCTTGAAAAATGTAACGCCATTCGAAATATTTCTTCAACCGCAACACGCCTGCTTTTCCTCCGTCTCTCCAGGACGTCCGGTTCGCGACCTTGCAGAGGGGTAAAATGACCCCTCCCCCTCTCACCGGACCGTGTGGCGACCGGTAATCCGACTGAGGACGTACTGAGCTACTTCGAGCGCCTTTTTAGAGACTCTTCCTATTCCCCAGCATGCAATGTTGGGCAGCATATCTCCAGTCTACATATCTTATGATATTATCATTCGAGTACAGTCGTGAAACAGGAGAACTAACGCCGGACTAACTCACTCTCGCACCATAATTCTGAACCTTCTACCTGTCACCTTCCCTTCCCGTGTTTCGTCCACGTCACACCGAGTTGTTGTTGCTAACCGCGGGCGCCTCCCTATTTTGGAGGCGGAACACTCCGCCTTGTGTTCCGGCACCAACGGCGCGTGGCGCCGCTGAAGCGCCCCCCCCCCCCGGCGTCGTGACGTCACAGCCTTCTGACTGGCGGCCCGTTCTGAGGCTTCCTCCGGGGGGGCAGCTGACGAGCAGACCCGATTTCGGGTAATGGCAGAAAAACAGCGCTCTCCGGCCCCGGTCGGCATGGGTCATCACGCTTCCAGTCCCTGCGAAATGCTGTGCCTCGACAGCACAGCAGCGACACCGCTCCAGCCAAACACCAGCTGAACAGTGTCGGCCACCACTACCAGCCAAACACCAGCTGAATAGTGCCGGCCGCGCCAAACACCAGCTGAACAGTGCCGGCCACCACTACCAGCCAAACACCAGCTGAACAGTGCCGGCCGCGCCTAACATCAGCCGAACAGTGCCGGTCCAGTGCGCAAAATTATTGTAACCGGACACAACCGAGAGCTCTTGGATGCTCTGCCTTTACTGCAGGCGTGGACATCAGACAACCTGCTCCAAGATGACAGGAAAATAAAGCTGCAGATAGACGTACATCCGCATATACGATTACCAAAATCACGAGATTGAAGTAATGATGATTGACTTCAATATGAAGTGGTTAACGTATAATTTGCTGTCATTTTCAGCGGACAAAAATGTATGTAAATCATCGTCAAAATTACCACCAGTTTGTGGTCACCTAACGACATAATGGCGATGTGTCGGGATATGTGCTGTTATAGCTGTTATGCTGTTATGCTGTTATAGCACATATCCCGACGAAACGTTTTTTCCAGGTCCATGACAACTGCGTGCAGTTCCGTAAAATACCGGTTCAATATGTATGATTCTGACGGGGAAGGATGCGGATTTATAAGCAATGGCGTCTTAGCAATCGGAGGCTACCAACCATTGTCAACACACTTATGACTAGCTTAAGTGTGTTGTGATAACAGCACACTTGTGACTAGCCAGTCGTTTTCTGAACTTGAATCTGAATGGAGACTTGAATCTGACCTGACGGACTTGACTGACTGCCTGCCTTCGCAGCTGATGCAACTGATGAAGAAGCAGACGAAGAAGAAGAAGATGAAACAGCAACTGATGAAGACGGCATGTGCTTACACTGGCGCAGAGGTGCCGGCCACTTGGTGCGGTCCGTCGTCGGCACTGTCCGCTCGCCGGCGGTGACATCGCTCAGACCGTGTCGCGCCCCACACCGGACACACCGGACACGCCGGACACACCGGACACGCCGGACACACCGGACACACCGAGCACACCGGACACACCGAAAATACCGGGCACACCGGACACACCGGACACACCCAATATACCGGACACACCGGACACGCGGGACACACCCAATATACCGGACACACCGGACACACCGGACACATCAGACACGTCGGACACACCGGACACACCGGACACGCGGGACACACCCAATATACCGGACACACCGGACACACCGGACACACCCAATATACCGGACACACCGGACACATCTCCAAGGGCGGATCGAGAAGCCTGACTGTGTGTGTGTGTGTGTGTGTGTGTGTGTGTGTGTGTGTGTGTGTGTGTGTGTGTGTGTGTGTGTGCGTGCGTGTGTGCGTGTGGCGTGCGTCGTGGTGCGTGCGTGCGGCGTGCGTGTGTGTGTGTGAGTGTGTGTGTGTGTAAATATACAACTTTCTGATTTCGAAAATCATCAGATTTGAACAGTTAATATTCGTCGGGTCTGTTTATGACAAAATATATCTTATAAATATGTCCGTATATTTCTAGAAAATGCCATTCAAGTGCAAAATTTCGCCAGAAATCGGCTTCTTCGGAGGGCCCGACCCTTTAACCTCCTGAATCCGCCACCTGGGCATGTCGGACACAACGGGCACGCCAGAAGCACCGGGTACACTGGACACGCCGAACACACTGAGCACACAGAACACACCAGGCACAACGGACACACCGGACATCTGGACACACCATACACACCGGACACACTAGCATACCAGACACACCGGACACACTGAACACACCATACACACCGGAGACAAGCTGAACACACTGGACACACCGGACCCCGGACACACGCCAGTGCCGGTCAGATTCTGTCACTGTATACAGCCGGAACAGTCCAGAGCAGTGCTGCACTCAGTCATGGACTGAGTTTCAGTCATGGACCGAAAGCTCGCCTCACAGCCATTCGATGTGCTCCCGCTAACGCTGAATGAATACCGAAAGTTGATTCGTCGCAGCCTCGCTGATTTCCTTGCAGTTAACCTCAACATGGCAGCACATGGGCAGTATCGGATGCTACGCTATGGAGAGGCAGTTCATCTACTGATGATGCATCTAATTAACGATGTATCCAAATTCAATGCATCTAACGCCGCCTGGTTAGCTCAGTGGACAGAGCGCTGCACTGGCCTGAAAATGTCTCCCCCCGTCTTGGCATAACGGGTCGAGTCGCTTCACGCGCTCGCTATATCGCGCCTTCGGCTGAGATGACCAGTTGGCAACAGGTCAGACAAGGTCGGGGACGCAGGCACCAGGCGGCCGTGCCCGTATATATGGATACGTTAAGCTCTCCGTCAAAATTGTGTCATAGAACTGGAATTTCCCGATCGTGAGGTGGGCTGAGGTTGGATGCAACAAGCGTGCGCTTAGCATTTGCTCTGATTCTGTAAAGCCTCCCCAACAACAATTTAAGCTATACAAAATGTTTTCTGCGGTGTCTTATTGGATCAATAGCGATCGCAGTGATCGACCGTGTTTTTGTGTCGTGTCTCCTTTTGGACCGAATAACCGTTTCCTCAGATATTAACCGAGCCTTATCAACTTTAAGGCCCTGAGCGAAAGCCAGCTCGTGATGACCGTTCCCGGATCACGTGACGTCAAAGAAGGGTGGGGGCGGGCCCGTCCCCCTTAGCAACGAAAAATACACTACATCAAACGATTAAAAAAAAAGAAGATTTAACTATGGAAAGGCGTAAATCTTCTGCACTGGAAGCGCGCCAAAAGCTTTCTCTTCTTCTTCACATTCTATATTTCGGTCGGGTCTCCCCTTAGGAAAGTCCTGGCTGCGTCACTGTGTGACGTGTAAGTTGGCCTCCTGATTAATTACAGTCGCACCGTAACGAAGCTTGCATCGCTGCACTGAGTACCGGCCCAGTGGCTCATGCATACATGACAAGCCATTGAGAATACTCCTGAACGCGGCTGGCCGCCATGTTGCCGTCGGCGCCAGCTGTGGCGGCTCTGACAACAGTCAGTCGGCGAATGCCACTTGACGTTCACATTTGTCGGTGACATATTGCGTGGCGGAGGGAAATAAGGATAACCTTGCTTGGGTTCTTTTACGACGCACTCGACTGCTGGCCCATGCAGCGTGGTCACCTGCTCACGGTGAATGTTTGCGGGCGGGTGGACTCGGCAATCCCGCAGCAGGGGCGGACCCAGACATTTTTATGAGGGGTGGGGGTGACATATCCTCAGAGGGATGCTTCGGACATAAATATTCGCTACGCGGGGAGGTGGGGGGGGGGCACTCGGGCATACTAAATGGGTGCTCTTTCCGTCTTTGGCAAACAGTCCATTGAGCTGGGGGGATTGGGAACCTTTGCCCTGTAGGCCTCGTCGGAAGATATGGCTCAACATGGAACATGGTACACAACATTGGTTTCGACGACAGGTAGATGCCAACATTGGCAATTGCAAGCCGCAAACGCATAACGACAATGAATAAATTTGGAAAATGTAAAATCAACAACTTAAAACTTGATTCACCCAAAACCGAAGCTTTCAATGGGAGAAAGAGAAGAATCTAGCAGACCTCATTCCAAACGGTATATAGTATTGACGGTGGCATGCATGCGATAGATACCAGGTGTAATGCAGCAGAAGGCTACCACACCTGACAATGGCGCAACCAGGATTTCAGTTCGGGGGGGGGGGGCCACGGTTGGAGAGCGGGCCCCCTCGCAAGCGGGCCCCCCTCATGTTTTTAAAAAGTCTGCGGAAAACATGCACTTACTTTTGAGCGGGCCCCTATGTTTGTAAAAACTAAAACGAGGCGGGCCCCAGGTAAAAGCGGGCCCCTGGTTCTAAGCGGGCTATTGGTTCAATGCGGGCCCCTGGATCAAAGTGGGCCCGGTTCGAAGCGGGCCCCTGGTTCCAGAGAGCCCCTGGTTCAAGACAGGGCCCCAGGTTGAAGCGGGCCCCTGGTTCTAAGCGGGCTATTGGTTCAATGCGGGCCCCTGAATCAAAATGGGCCCCGGTTCGAGGCGGGCCCTGGTTAAAACGGGCCCCCAGATTTTCAGTTGGTTCAAAGGGCCCCTGATTCGAGCCACAGATCCGCTTCGCGGGCCCCTAGCCAGGGCTCTGAGTAGGGTGGCCCACTCCGAGCCAGGGGCCCGCTTCGCGGGCCCCAAAAAATTTCGGGGGGGGCCATGGCCCCTTGGCCCCCCCCCTGGTTGCGCTAGTGACACCTGACTACATCGGAAGATTTTCCCACCCATTTCGCCGTCCGCGCTTAACAAACAATTCACGTCGGAACAAAATTCCGCGCACAACACACATCACACCTCAAAATGTACTCATCCACAATGTCCTCAATTCCCTCCCGAAAGCCCCCCGTCCCCCTGTAGAGGTGGTTCCACCCCCGCCGATGATGGTCACTGCATGGCAGCTGCACGCTCCCACGAATGTCAACAAGGCGAGTCAGCGCCGACCCGCCCGTGCTCGACGGCTCGTCGCTGGCGACGAGCTCCCGCTGGCGCAGCTGAGCGACGGCCTCGACGAGAGAGCGTCTTGAGCTGACGTCACGGCCACAACTCGGCCGACATGCCGGGCCAGTGACCACTCTCGGCCGACATGCCGGGCCAGTGACAATTCTCGGCCGACATGCCGGACCAGTGACCACCCTCGGCCGACAGGCCAGGCCAGTGACCACTCTCGGCCGACGTGCCCGGTCAGTGGCCACTCTCGGCCGACATGCCGGACCAGTGGCCACCCTCGGCCGACAGGCCAGGCCAGTGACCACTCTCGGCCGACGTGCCCGGTCAGTGGCCACTCTCGGCCGACATGCCGGACCAGTGGCCACTCTCGGCCGACATGCCGGACCAGTGGCCACTCTCGGCCGACATGCCGGGCCAGTGAGCACTCTCGGCCGACAGGCCAGGCCAGTGGCCACTCTCCCCCGTTCCGGAGACGCCGCTCCGTGGGGAGCGCGAGGACCGCCCGACCCTCGTTGCATCACTCAGCGTGATGAAGCGAGTGTCCGGTCACTGTCTGGTCACTGTCTGGTCACTGTCTGGTCACACGACCGGCGAGTCACACTCGGATGTGACCACACCGTGTGACGCCACTCCACCGACAACTGCCGACCATCTCTGACAGTGAGCGGAACGTGCCACAGTCGGCCGCGGTGGGTCGCGACGTGCCAGCCATCTGCGATGGTGGCCCGTGTCACCGTTGATCGCCGTCCTCTCGCGACTATCACAAACTGTCGCCGGCCAAGCTACACTTCTGGGCGGCCGACGTCTCGTATTGTCGTTCCGTATTCGTCTTCAAATGACATTTGAATGTCATTTGAGATGGAGGAAGACGCACCTCAGCTCAGGTCCTGGCATACAGAATGGCAAATTCCATGGGCACGAACATATATATCTATATATATATATATATATATATATATATATATATATATATATATGTGCGTGCGGTTGTGTATATATATACATATGTATTATATATATATATATATATATATATATATATATATATATATATATACATATATCACACAGTAATTATTCAGATTGTAGAAGAGTCGGGAAACAAGAGGTATTCTTGGAAAGAACCGGCGTTGAAGTAGTTTGAAGTTCCAGTGGTCATTTTGGATATGTCCAATTTAAGCCGCCTTTCTATTGACGTCAAATCGGAGTAAAAAATACAGCACCTCACAGCTTACATCTGAAGACATTTCATCAGCTCTGTCATCCAGTGCAGACTAGACGACTGTCCGGACACAACTACGGCGAATATCTCGCATCGATTTACTGACGCGCAGATCTGAGGCGTTACATTAGTCACCACGGACAGTTATTACAGGATCCATCGCGAGCCGCAGCCGCCCGACCGCCCAGGGTCAAGGCTCCGACAGATGGAAGGGTCAGCACGCTCTGACCAACGGCCGAAGTTGAGGCTTCACTGACCGCACTGCGACGGTCACCTGAGTCAGCACCACCAGAACACACCACCAGACCTGTACCAAGACCTGAGTCAGCACCATCAGAACACACCACCAGACCTGTACCAAGACCTGAGTCAGCACCATCAGAACACACCACCAGACCTGTACCACCAGACCTGAGTACCACCATCAGAACACACCACCAGACCTGAACCAAGACATGAGTCCACCCAGAACACACCACCAGCCCACAAGACCTGACAGCCACCAGAACACACCACCAGACCTGTACCAAACCTGAGCAACACCACCAGAACACACCACCAGACCTGTACCAAGACCTGAGTCAGCACCATCAGAACACACCACCAGACCTGTACCAAGACCTGAGTCAGCACCATCAGAACACACCACCAGACCTGAACCAAGACATGAGTCAGCACTACCAGAACACACCACCAGACCTGTACCAAGACCTGAGTCAGCACCATCAGAACACACCACCAGACCTGTACCAAGACCTGAGTCAGCATCACCAGAACACACCAACAGACCTGTACCAAGATCTGATTTAGCCGACATCCCTCACTGACTGCACCCCGATGATCACAGAATACCGACACCTCTCATAACACTCACGGAATACCGACACCTCTCACAACATTCACGGAATACCGACACCTCTCATAACACTGACGGAATACCGACACCTCTCATAACACTCACGGAATACCGACACCACCTTCCAGAGAAATCACAGAATACTGGCGACCATTAGGCGAACAGGGAACACCGGTGACCACGGATATTGCCACGAGGTTCTATCCGTGGCACGAGGTCAGCGTGATACGTGATTGGACAATACGTACCGATGTAAATTACGTAGCGAATTATTCATTATTACGTCTCAGTGAACAGGGGTTCGCATCGGTCCATTGTCGACCGTCAGCCGTTTCCTTTCATGCATGATGAATATTGTGCCTTCCTTAAACCTTCAATGCTTTGCCTGACATTTAGTTTTCTTTTTGCTTGTTTGAGTTTGTGCTGCACGTTCACTCATTTCCAACTTGACCAATTCATACTTGAATGTTAGCCATGGAGTCCTCAAAGACGTCACGAGTTAGACCCAGAGGTGCACAAAACGTCAAGAATGTCACCTACAAGCATTGCAACCCATAAATTTGTCACATTTCGAAACTTTCGGATTTTACCTAACCGACTACAATAGCACAGGTCCCCCAAAACGGTATAGCACAGGTCTCCAATAGCACAGGTCGCCGCAATCGAACCCTATCAACTGTCACGGCGTATCTGTGACAGCCTGCTGCGCCATGGTTCAGCCTAATGGAGCTAATCGGCTGCGGCACCTAATCGGCTGCGTGCAGCCGATATTGTGCATCGGGATCTGTCCCAAAAGAGTTAGCGCTGCCAAATGTCCTGTTCCGAAATTGTTGTGATAACTCACCGAAATATAAGCGAATAGTTTGTGAAATAGCCAAAAATATACTGTACTTAAAATAATTTTCCTGAAGTGATATATCTTCTTTATGTGGTGAATAATGTTACATCTTCGAATATTGATTATCTGTCACAACAACGGCACAATTTCAGCCAATGCCTGTCACCTACGCTGGTAGACGAGTTGGCAGCTTTGTGCACCTCTGGTTAGCCCACTAGTCTGAGAGGGCTTCAGGGCAATCTTTGTACTAACACCAGCGGCGGGCTCAATCCTGCGAAACAACTAAGAAATGGAGCGGGCAGTGGTGTGGTTTATGGCGACTTGTAATTTTAATCTGCATTCACTTTCTCGACTTTAGCGTACACGCCAGATCAGGCGGGAAGGGAAGGGTATCGCTGCCCACCTACTAACCTTCGCCGAGCTGGGTCGGGAACCGGTCGGGCGGCGTCGGCCGTCGGCGCGGGGCACGCTGCGGCTGCCCCCTCGATCACGTGCCAGGCTGGGCTCGGCGCCCGTCTCAGTGTAATGAGTTGTCCTGATGACCGAAACTGCGGCACCTCACGCCCGGGCCGGGTCAAGGACGGCTGTGTTGTGACGGTCTGCTTCTTTGGCGATGCTGTGCTTATCTTTTGCCTCTTTTCCTTCGCTGGTCGTGTGAGATAGTTTGTCAGGAGAGATAGTCAACTGCGATAGCTTGCAGGAACGATGTTGAATGGCCTTGGCTTAGCGTGGTCTCCGTCTCAATAATGTCTGCATCGCGTGAGTTGGAGATATTTCGGTCACGTGAGCTCTATTGATTCATTGCCACACCTCTATATAATTACTTTGCCATTATTTGCCGTCTTTTACCTCCTCGAGTGTTCTCTTTCGAAACGTTTTACCGCAGACTGTACCCAACCGCAGACTGCACCCAACCGCAGATTGCGAGCACCGCAGACTGCATCTAACCGCAGACTACGCCCAACATCAGACTGAGAACACCGCAGACTGCATCCAACTGCGAACCGAGAAGATCGCCGACTGCGAAGACCACTGGAGAAGCGAGCGGGGCAAAGCCATTCTGTTTGAGCACGGATATAGCGTTTCCAAGAGTGTGTGTGCATTGATCACCTGAGGTTTTGAGAGTCTAACCAGTGAAGCAGAACTTGTATATTACCATCAGTGTGGCCGATATATTTTTGCTAGGGTTCGCATGGGTAATGTGTGCTCTAACCTTCCTTGCTTGCATGTGCTGCACATGCTGTTTAGGAACAAGCTCTTTTTTAAATATGCTAAGCTACTGTTGGAAACTTAGGAGGGTGTAGCAAACTTGATAATCGTCGACGATCTGAATATGCATCTGGGTGCGCTAGACGCGAACAACAGTCGAAATAGAACGAAGGCGCCGTCATCAATGATCACAAAATGATTTGTGAGTGCAATCTTTGTGAAATCTGGCCGGAACTGAATTCTGAAATAAAAAATATACTTGGCACGGGCCAAATCCCATGCAGCAGTCCATGGCTGATTACTTCTCGACTAGCGATGAGTTGAGATTTGCTCAGGATGTTACTAAATGCTACATAGATGTTGCATATTTCAACGGTCACGACATTACAGCGTTGAAAGCATAGATCATAGATTATAGATCATCAAGCATAGATCGTAAACAGCTACAGGGATCGGGCCCTTGGAATCTAAATCCCCCTGAGCAATAATTATTTAGGTGCCGATCTCAACAACGAGATTCACGCTACCAGGAATATCGAGGGTAACCACACTGACTAACATTTCAGGACTTATAAAAGGATGCTCAGTATAATTTGAATAGTGCGTTTGGAGAAAGGCAGGCGGTTGGCTCGAGAAAAACTAGCTCACGAGAAACATCAGGCGATAAGGTGGTATACCTGGTATCATTGACTTCTCAGTCTAGGGACAAGGGTAATTAGAGGAAACGCGGGACTTTGAGAACATTAAAACAGAATCTGGACGAAGAGGCATGCTATTCTGTATAGTAAGCTGGCTAGAACACGGTGAAGAGCCCACAAGATGCTTATTTCGTTGATTCAAGAAGGAGGTAGCCGATATAACAAACTGTGTGCTTGAGAATGAGCAGGGTGTAGCAATTTACCATCCAAAATAAATTATTCAAACTGGCAAGTCCTATTACATTTAGTTGCACGGTTCGACAACAAGTTCCGGCACCGACATGAAGTTCATAGAATACAGCCTTCAGTCGTCTGCAGAGAAGCGATAATTATATGAAGGGCTCATTACAGCCAACGAATACAAATTTCATGACACAGAGCATTGCTGCTAACAAGTAACCGTCTGTTCCCGGTCCAACAATTTTATTTCGTACATCCTGGGACGGTCTTCAAGAGCTTGGTACGAACTACCTTACCTTCTCATTTTGCGTTGGCATTCTGTTTGTCACTTAAAGCATTACTCTAACATAACTATAACTCCGTTATAGCTAGGATTTCCTACATACATACATTTGATCATCAGAAGCAAGTCAAGAACACAACAACCGTTTCGCCTGTTCAACATTGTCTCTAAAATTGTTGCGAAAGTGTTCGTTAACCGCTTGATCAAGGCAATTAAGACATTAGGCAATCCGGCCAAAGTCGATTCATTAAGGGATACATTTTCTTGACAATGCACGTTATTCAGCACGCTATTAACTACACGAAAATTGACCAGGCCGATGGATATTGTATGCACGGGATTTCAAAGGTGCCGGTAATTCTATTGAGCACGACTTCATTTTTCGCATGTTGAGGCGCTATAACTGTGGCGCTGGCTCTCTGATGTGGGTTAGCCCTCCATAAACAACCGGGAGCCCTTCATAGAGGTGGGTAAGCCCTCCATAAACAACCGGGAGCCCTCCATAGAGGTGGGTAAGCCCTCCATAAACAACCGGGAGCTGCCAATAAGCAATGCTGGGCTCCGATCCGGCCGGCTTATTCCCGAGCACGGAACAATGCAAGGATTTCCTATTCCAGGAATGCTGCTTGTCCTAACAGTAGAAGACTTAACCGTTCAAATCCTCTCGACAGATGCGATAAAATGGATCAAAGTTACAGCTGTAGAGATGAAGTTATCACAATATGCCGATGACAACACAGCATTCGTAGGAGCTGTACAATGGGGCGAAACTTGCTCCATCTGTTTCAGGACTTCGCTGAATGGAATATCCATAAAACCAAGCTCATGTGGCTGGGCAAGTGGCCACTAAGCCACAGCTTAATATGTTGACAAGAAACATGTGAAAATACTAAAGCATTGGGAATATGGTCTGGAGAAAAGGAAAACCGTGTTACATAAAACATGCATTTAGTTAGTTATTTGGGCTTTAGGGCGCACCGATTGCATTAGTCATATAGCGCCCATACAGTCAGTTGTTGATGATACAAAGCTGTCTGATCTGTTTTGGATGGGCATAATACGACTCCATGTATGGTTACTTCGAAACGATTTTTATGCAAAATCAAAAGTCCTATCATGCATCTAATCTGGAGGGAACGTCGGCCCAAAGTATCTCAAGTGTTGTGCCGAAAGGTGAAGCACAAAGGTTTAGTCGCCAAGAGAAGTGCGGTACCAAAAGGGGAAGCACGGAAGCTTAGCCGCCAAGACAAGTGCTGCATCAAAAGGTGAAGCAGGTAGGTTTAGCCATCACGTCCATTCGCACATGTACAACGCTCTGATTATCAATTGGATCACAAATCTGTCACAGAAAGAATCTAAATGGAAGATGATGTTGTAAATGCTCATAGCCTCACTGCCCGTGAATAATTCCTAGAAAGTGAGGGGTGACGATGCAGCCGTTAGCACATGCTAATTTAGCACTTCATATTCCAATATGCTTCAGAGGCATCGTGTTGTCAGGGGAATTGGAACCTGGTACAGCTAAAATGACAGGGGAGGAAAAAATCCGGCCGAATAAATGCATTCGAATATAAAATTGATCTTTGCTGTACCGGAAAATTGACGACTCGGTAATACAGTTTGTCCGCCACCTTACTGATGGACAATGCCGTGCTTTGTCTTACAACTATTTGATGGAAAGCATACAATTTGCACAGCTAACATGCTACAGTATCAAGGCATTACACGTGCAATACCCGTGGCATGGAAGGTGTTGCTAATTGGTGACAGAGATAATGTGTGGCTTGCAACGCATGAAAGAGAGCGTTGTTTTCGGGACGCTTGTGTTTTCGAGACAACCTTTATCTGCATCAAGGACAGAGTATTTATCTTCATTGGATGTGAAACTGAAAACCCTAAAGCTTACAGTAGCTGGAATGACGGAATTAGATTGGGATTAAGTCTAGATGACTGACATAAATACTTAACATTACCGTATCAGGTGTGTCTAACTGATCGCCACATCTTTCAATTTCAAGTCATCCACAGATACATACCGATGGGACATTTTTGCATCCTTGCAAAATACTACATTCACCAACTTGCTGATACTGTGGGGTGGGGGTGACACGTTGAAGCACTGCATCATTAATTGTCAGCCGGTGTTAATATTTTTTAATGGCATGTTCTTCTCAGTAAATGGAAAAATACGATCCGTTCATGTTGCAAGAAATCCGCAACATATGTTGTTTCACGCCACAGACGTGCCTTCTTCCATAAAAGTCATGCCGCCACTAGGCATGAGGTGCATGCATGTCAAAAATGAAGCAAATGGAGCCGAGCCTGACATTGTTCAGAAAAGACTTCGACACCTTCTTTCAAGCAGAAAAAACAATAGCACACACGGATTGGCAGAACGAGCAGCCACCTCTCACTTCCGGCAGCGGCATTTTTGTGGTGGAAACGCGCTAGTGTTGTGATATACGTGTGACCTGAGCCTGAGCAGAAGTTCTAAAAGAATACAAACAGTAGAGCTGTGCGCATCGTTACACGTGGGTGCGAGTGTGATGACGTGGCAGTCGGCGCAGTGTGGTCATCTCGTGCTTCCGTCATGTTACACATACGTATATTGATAGCACACTAACCCTTTAAGTGGCGAGAAGGAAAAAGAGAGCGCTGCTGCGGTGAGGCGAGATCGTGCCCTGGGAGGGGGGGGGGGTGACATCTGGCGGCCGGGAAGGTCATGCCCATGAACCCAATGGTGTGTGCGCTGGCCGGTCAGCGCGAATCCAGAGGCACGGTGAACAGTTCTCGGTTACTGCCACCTGATGGGCTACAGCCGACAGAGGAAAAGCCTGTCCGGGGTCAGACTCGAACTCCACACCAGAGACAGAAGACCAGTCACACCAGAAACAGACGCATAGGTCGGCTGCGCCGCTGCGGTGGTGACCGCAAGTCTGCTTATTGCTTACTGATGCACCTCCCGCACCTTCCCTGCTGATGTTTGTAGGGCTGTCAGAGCACAGGGCAGTGCCACGATCGAATGTAGGAAAGAGGGGCGATCGACTCTAACCTAAAACTTACGTGGGGCATCCCAAGAAGTTCACTCAGGACCATTTTATAAGGTCTGTATCAATTATCTGAGTAGTGTCATAGGGCAGTGCCATCTCAACCACTGAGTAATTGCATGTCACCGGCTATCAGGGGGTTCTGACCGTAGCAGCCCAACGCTCACCATCCCTCCTCCTTTACGACATCATGGACGTGTTCAGGACAGTCGAGGCGGTAGCGATCTGTCACATCGTGGACGTGTTCAGGACATTCGAGGCGGTAGCGATGTGCTTGTTTTCTCCGTGTGATCTGTGGTGATCTGACGACGCGATCCGTGATGATGTGACGGTGTGACCTGCGGAGACGCGGGAGAGTGATGTGAGGTGAACAGTGAACAGCAGACCGACCTACAAAGCTCTCTGAACGGACCCAGTCGAAGCAGCCCCGGCGGTGGGGGTGACGAGGTGACGAGGAGGAGGACGAGGTGACGAGTCGAGCGGTCCAGCGCGGTCTGGTGATACACCGAGAGGTGGGCCCGCCGGCTCCGACAACTGCTGAACTACATCCAGTCGCACGTGCGTGGTCGATATGTGATGGCTAATTCAGCAGACAGACCCAGCTCAGGTCACTTAACTGAGATGCTGGCTGACGTCACGCTGTCACGCGCTGACACAACTGACGGGAGCGAGATTCGCTTTTCGGCGGGAAAACATATTCGCATTGCGTTGCTGAACCTCGTGTTTGAAGAGTCAAATGGGCTGGCACAAGAAACGGAACCTGGGCAGTGGTGCTGTGTAATATGGCACGGTGGGATTATCCTAGGCTTTGACCAGTTTTGTGCCAGAATTGGGCTCCATCAGGGGCGCTGGACTGACGAGTGGAAGGGACGGGTTACGGCTATGGGCTTCTCCTCTGCACATACATGATTGGGCACCATATCTCGACGGGACGGCCTTGGACTATAGGTTTCTTTGCTGCGCACACAGCGTTGGGCACCATATCTCGACGGGAAACTGTGGACCAACTTCAACTGCGGTCGCTGGGAAGCTCGTAAGAAGATGCACCTCATTGCCCTCAATTATTTCGGAAGTGCAAGCATTTCAGAAATATGCAAAACCGACTCTTACTATTTGACACATTGCATACAAATTTGGGACGCGTGTTTCATATTTCTCAGCTGAGCTGGATTGTAAACACAATTTTTGTGTCTGCGCATTGAAAAGAAAGAATCGCTTCAGCCGAAATTGTACGTAATCTCCGCAAAATTCGGCTCATCTACCGAACATGGTGCACGCATATTAACCGTCACTGCCTCTCCGGTCAGATCCTCACAACCCGAATCGGAGGGGGTTGCTGTTGAATATTTTCATTACTGCAGAGTTACCCCCTCTAAAACTTCTGAACTAAGCGGTGCATAAACGCGAACCGGTATCATTGGAAATTGGAAAGCCCTCGACGAACCATGCCTGAAATGAACTTCATTTTCATAAAACACATTTGAACTCGAAATGGCAGTTCTTGAGACAACAATTGACCTTTCAAAAACATTTTATGTCTCCATTTCTGGAAAAGATACAGAGTTAAAACGCATGCTATTTGAAAGCTAATTGCACAACCAACGTCACACAAATATTCATCTTGATTCATCATGGGCTAAAATTGCCAATGACCTTAGGTCACTGACTTGGCCTCACACCTAATTTAAGACATGCGTGTTTTAGGCACTGCCAAGTTGTAATCATGTGATAAGCTTCATTGCAATATATTTTCACGTGTATTAGCCAACACAAATATGAACAATGTTATCGGACAAAGACCTAGGATGAACTTGACCTCGACAATCATTCATAGTAATGGTTCCATTGGATAATTTAGGTTGCGCAATGCAAGTTTGATACTATTTAGGCCATCCAAATCCTAAATAAACTACAAAAACATGAGTGTCTAAATACGTTTTGCGCACATGCCGCAATTTATCTTGACCTGGCCTCAGGCCATTCGGCGGAGGCCAATCAAGTTGGAAAAGGAACTTCTCGTCATATGTCTGCATGCACACCAAGGGAAAAATCCAGTTAGAAGAGCATGCACATTACAAAAAAAGAAAATTGGCCCAACATTATCGTAGCCTCAGGTCACTGACCTGACCTCAAATAAACATCTGATATACAGGTTTTGTAGGTACTGCCTAATTGTACTCACACACCATGTTCCATCCAAATATTTTTATCTAGATGAGTCATCGATCCTGTCAACACTTTTGGAGGTGGTTCTCTTTCACCTGAGCTAGGTCAATGATCTTATACGACCAGAGGTTGAAACTTCCACTTCAGGCGCAAACAAAGATAAAGAAAAAGGTGCTGAGAATGTCGCGGCACTGCGCGCTGCGTTTTTTTTATCGTGGAAAAAACTGGTTTCAAAAGCGTGCCGACCGGAGCGAGCCGGGTCGGGTCGGTTCGGTCATACGAAAAATATCGTTCACACACGCAGGTAGATTCGCTTGGGCCTCACACTGCCTCGTAATCATTTTCCCCCTCGATAATCTGATGCATACTTGGCTGAATATGCCTGTCTGGCTCCGCCATTGCCATTGCTGTGGAAGATTTGCGTAGTCCGCTCCCCGTGGCCCGGACCACTGAAGTCCGGTATGTTAACACACGTGCGTGCTGTTAACAGCACACCAACATCCATCACGACTTTAATTGTTTATGTAACTACAAATGTCCCTACCGCATGCCGTAGTCAGGGCTATTATTGTCTTGGCTGGGATTTCAGTGTAAGTTTCATTAGGAAGGTGACGCTCATAACCCAGGCAAATTATACACCCTCTCACTTCTGACGTACAGGGACGGCTGCACTATATGCTCACTTCACACAGGCCCCGGGCAATTCTACACCTCTTACTCCTCTCATACAACATCAGCTGTACTTTACATTCACTTCACAATGTCCCGGAAAATTCCACACAATTCCGGACAATTCCACACCCTCTCATCTCTGACGCACAGTGTCGGCTGCACTATAGGTTCACCTCACTCAGGCCTGGGTGGATGTGGATGGTGCAGTATTGCAAGTGGTGCGTTCGCAGCGCCAACTTTTGTCGGCGCAACATCAACTTTCTCCTGCCTTGCACTGTTGAGCCTGTCATGCAACGCCGTCTTTGCAATCTGCTGAGCAGTTCTGAGCTCGATGCTTCACATGTGCATGTCTTTCACGCATGCACCCACCTATGCACGTCTTTCACGCATGCACCCACCTATGCACGTCTTTCACGCATGCACCCACCTATGCACGTCTTTCACGCATGCACCCACCTATGCACGTCTTTCACGCATGTACCCACCTATGCATGTCTTTCACGCATACACCCACCTATGCACGTCTTTCACGCATGCATCCACCTATGCATCACGTTTCCTAGAACATCGCTGACGTTATATTTATGTGGTGCACTGAGTCATGTGAATCAAGGAGCAAAGCGTGCTATTTTACGCTACTTGCAACCCGGTCACGTTACAGAACTGACGCGCTTCTCGAGAGTGGCTTTCATGGGAAATAGGGAAACTCGGTCCACTTGAGACGCGTGGTGGTGGTACTTTGATTCTTTTACGACGCATCCGACTGCGGGGTCACATAGCGTCGCCAACCTCTCACGCTGGCTGGTCGTGGGTGGACTCGGTAATACCGCCGGTTGTGGGATTCGAACCCATGATCTTATGATGAAGAGTCTAATTCCCTACCAATTGAGCTACCGCGGCCCCTCCCTTTGATGCTTCGTAAAGGTAATGTGCTCTTTATGCTACGAACAGGCAAAACATAATGTTTAACAGTGGAACTTATAATTATGGCAGATAATTGTTCATTGCAACTTTTATATGAGAAGTGGCCAAAACAACGAGCCAAAAAGACTCCCTATGCCGAGGTTTCCTGCTCAGAATCGCCGGAGAGCTTCGTTGGTCGAAGGAGCAGTGGTGTGGCGGTGGGAACATGGGTGGGCTCGTAAAGGTGCTCTAAATCCTCCATGTCATCACAATATTTTTTTTTCGGTGGCCACGGAAAACTATTAGCTTGCCGTCCGTCACTTGGTGTAACTGATGGGGCACCTTTTGCCCGGTATACACGGTATACACGTCAGCGTTAGCCTGCCGTCACTCGGTGTAGCTGATGGGGTACCAGTTGCTAACCCCACGGTGTACAAATGTGAAGACGTCACAGCAAATGACGGAACTGTAGCCTCTCTCGAGAGAACATGTCCAGAGGTTTTGCGCAAACACCGCGAGTTGTCAGCACTTAATCTCGCTTATTGCTCTCAAATGGCAAATGTTGTGTATGGCAGGACCAACTCCTCCAGCGTGTTTAAATAGGTCATTGACCGCTCCAAATAATTCAAGGTCATCTCTCCCAGCTCGACCTCAGGTGACCTTTGTCGCCTTTTCAATCATATAGGGGTTAATCTATCCACATGAACTACATTATTTACTACCATACTGAAGCCGAAATTTGCATTAATTTTTTTAACCTCTGGGTACAAGAAAATAGCATTTTAGGGCACTAGATTGGAAGTTTTGAAAGCGAAATTGAACACTTCGCTCTTATCTGACGCTTGATACATCGAACTAAATCTAGCAAATCGCACATCGTTAGTATCCCAAAATAGTCTGTTAAAATATCAAATAAAATAGAGTATGTTAAATATGTTAGGTGAGTGTTGGTCATTGTCTAACGGAGCGAACGATTAAGCGTAAACTTTGTTGATTTTTGTGAGGAGTCACCATTGCACGGACATACATGTATATTTATTACACACTTCATCTATAATTAATTCATCTTCGTCTTTATTCGAAGAAAAAATCTCCAATAATTTAAGTGGATATTTCCAGAAAGGTCAAACAGTAACTCGAAGTCGAAAATCTGGTAGCAATGGCGAGATCTCGCCACGTGCAGCACGATGTTTTTCATGTCACCCTCCGCCAGCTGGGAAATGTAAACACTTGGCAGATGGAGACTGCAACAATCCCTCTGCACTGAGGCACGTGGCAAAATGCCGGTCACTGAAAATATCGATTGCCATGTTCTGCAATGACATGGCAGTCATGGCATGGCATGCAACACAATGCAATGGCCGCCGTGCTTACCGATGTTCTGCAAGATAGAAGTTCGTGCATTCTGTGGTGCGTTTTTCGATCGCGCAATTACTTCCTTGTGTGCTCAGCTTCTTGGCATGTTCTCCGCTGCTGGATGATTACGCTCCACGTTGGATCACCAATTCGACAACACTCGAATGTGCCCGCAGAACAATAGCACCGTCACGTAGGTACTTCGGGAAGCAAGCCTGCTTGAGATAATCGTCCTCGCCTCATGTAGCTTCATGCGAGCCGTCTCGGAATGACCATCCTCATAAACAGCGTTTGTGAACTGGGCAGATGGTGATAGATGCCACTTATTTCACGGTCACGTGCGTCATTATATTTCCAACACACTGGGCAGCGTATGTCCGGCTCCTTTGCGCATGCGCGGAGTCCTTATCCTCGCCGTCCATCGATTTTCTGTTAAGCAGAGCTGATACGCGCCGGACAAATTGTCGTCAGATATAGCAGCCGAGTTAGATGTGATAGCTCACCACTTGTCGGATACACGGGAATTTCTTCTGCCATTGACCCTACATGGAATCTCGCCTCGATAACATCACGGAGAAGTAAACTTTATGACATCAAATGCCACAACGTTCACGTCTCTGGTCGTGTCTTTTTCATGCTATGGGTTATTATCGTGCGTTTCAAGAACCACTTCAGGAAGCTTTTAGTCGAACAGGTTTGAAAGGATTCGCTTAGCAGAGCATTTAGCTGACTTCCGATTGACAGCATCCGAGGAAGGTAAGCTTGGTAAGCTTAATAATATTGGACAGTATATTTAGACAGCAAGCCTTTAGTATACAGTCTTTAGTATATTAGTACGGGCAATTTTCATAATGCGCCCTCCCGCCCAAATATTATTTGGGACCTACCCACACTGGTTCACACGTTGGTACACCTATGATGACTACGTAGTTCGTTGGGGGGGGGGGGGCATTGAGCATGTCATCCAAGAAATAATTACTTCTCGCACCACTTCGAACTTCGGGTTATGCGCCTTGCTGCCAACCCCCCGGATTCCTTGTTGCATATTAACCCTATATACAAATCGTCGAAAGATCGCCTTTCATTGCATCAAGTGAGAGTTTGGGCTCAGAAAATCCACAAGGAAAACAGCCCCTCTCCCTTAAGAAAATTCTGGCTACGCCTCTACCTGAGATTCCACCATGTCAATGAACCAAGTTAGGAACTTTTTCTTCTGAACAAATCTGCTGTTGAATTCACCCCTCTCATTTGCAAAATTCTTTCGCCCGAAAGTTTTAAAAATGAGGTCACACCCATATTTAGGATAGCATAGGAGTATTTTTTTGGACCTATTCCGAGTATTTTTTTTCTCTTACAAAACATCTCTGTGTATACAAGTTATTCAAAAGAACCGTGGTGTTGTTCAACCAAAAGTCGTCAGATTTATAGATTTATGTAACTGAACAAGCTATGTTAGCGGGTGAGGCCTGCTAAGTGATTGCCGGTATAGGTGCTGCCAGGTGATGCAAGGTCTGCCTTATCAAGGCAGGTAGATGCTGTCCAACCTCAACATGTTATGCTTGCCTTCCTTGAGGCCGCCAAACCGACACAGCTTAAGATGGTCTAAGCATGTCCTACTAAGCATGCCCTACTAAAGCATACCCTACCACCTGTCATTGTCTTCATGCGTCATTACGATGAATCAAAAAGCATTTGCTGGGACCTACTGTCTCCTAACTTAGAGGTTCAAGTGAACGCAATAGAGGCTGCCGCTCGTTCACGGCAGTTTTCACCAAGCGTGGCAGCTTGGGGTGGGCGGAGTGCAGCCCCAGCCATTTAAGGGTTAACTGTTAACATTTAAGGGTTAACTGTGACACGGATCACCCAGCAACACCCCAGTTTATGACGTCAACTGTGTCAAATCTACTTCAAACCTGACACATGTGAGCCGACCACGTATCCTAGCCGAGCCGATGCCGGAGCCGATGTCGAAGCCGATGTCGAAGCCGATGTCGGAGCCGATGCCGGAGCCGATGCCGGAGAGTAAGCAGCGCACGCCCACTTCCGGGTCGGCCGAAGCTCATGCCCAGGCAGCGCGCGCCCACCTTCGGGTTCAGCCGAAGCCCATGCCCAGGCAGTGCGCGCACACCTCCGGGTCCAGCCGAAGCCCATGCCCAGGCAGTGCGCGCGCACCTCCGGGTCGGACCGTCCGCACGGCGGCCACTCACGATTTTGTGGTTGAGCTGTTTGAACTCCCGCTCGGTGACACGTCGCTTGGCCGACTCCTGCAGCTGGGTGAGCTTGCAGACGAGGAAGTTGCCGGGCGCCGCCAGCGCCACCAGCGGCCTCATCAGGCCCGACCGCTTCCTCGGCATCCTGCCTGCAAGTGCGGAACACACCAGACTCAGACGCTGACGAGCGGGCGGCGGCAGCAGGGGGGGGCGCCGGATCCAGCAGTGGCAGGTCACCACCTCTGCGCCGGCGCCTCTCAGAACGTGTGTCGCTGAGCGGTGCTGTCGGTGGACCGGCGTGGTGACGGTGCGTCCGCAGATGTGCGGATGAGATGGCAGGCAGGTACCTGCCACCTGCTCACAGACGTGTTCCAAACATCAATGCCAGCTTATTTAGTTTCGAGTTGAAAAACTGCATCTCGCTCGACAAAAAAAATACAATGCGGAGGGGTGTTCATCAGGTATATTATTGCCAAAACAACACTTTCTGTCATTCGGTAGAGCGAAAATGGCAATGTCCTTCGGCTGGTTGTCCCACAGATGTAAGAATAAATGGCATGAGGAGGGGCAGATCTAACGATCTAGATATAACCTCCACCTGGTCGTGCGAAGAATGGTATTCTTCAACACTTATCTGATGCGGCAGAATTGCTTACAATTGACGACGTATTTTGACGTTGTGCACCGCTACATACAGGTCACTTCTAGTTTCTCATTTCAATTTGGAGCTGTATGCGTCCATATTCACGCTTCGCAGTCATTCCTTAGTAAATACTGCGGAAGAATATGTTCTGAAGTATCCCCCACATACCTGTCATTGTTTAATGGTGTACCTTATACAATGACAGCCTTCATTGATCCAGTACCTATCACCATTTAGTGTTGTGCCATTTATATCCAATGGGTTAATACTTGACGATTTCGTGCCGAAGGTATAGCAACTGAAAACATTGTTCGTGCCCTTTGAGTAATTTGTCGGCAAGCTACTGTCCGAACATCCTTTTGCTGTTAATATATTTTTTTTTCCCAGTTTCACTCTGGTATTGTTCGTATTCCACTGGTCCTTCCATATATTCATTGCACTTCATTGCTCTTTCTGTTCCCTGTATTGTAACAAAGTTGGTTTTGGGGCATCTAAATCCCAGCCATTCAGTCCCCTCCCCGGCGCGCGCCGCGCCGCCGTTGCCAGTGGGTGATGTGATCGTCAGTGGGCGATGTAGGACAAGTGATTATATTGTGGGAACCCTATGTACAGGCGTGTCTATGATGTCTATGCCAGCTGTCATGCGGCGAATTGAACGTCGTGTGTCGCTAGTGTGTCAGGCGCCGTGTCGCCAGACCAGAGGCTGCAGTACCGAGCCTCTACCAGTCAGCCGATTGTTGTGGTTCGCCAGCGTCCGGTGAAATGCTGATACAGCCCACGTGTGCGACGCCAGACCGAGCGAGGCTGCCGATGTGCACACACAGCACCGTTTCCCACGGAGGGACCGTTGTGCTGAGATCAGAGTCGGTCTCTGATATCTCAGAGCGATGTCGCGACCACTGCAGTACGGTGCATGGAGTTCAGAGTGAGCCTTTGTTCTCGGGGCCGACGTCCTGGCCATGCAGTCAGTCAGGTGACTTTGATCACGTGATAGTGATGTACTGTGAGTTACCTCGAACGCGCCGCAAGGGCCCTCAGTCATTCTCGGGCTATCTTGGACGAACGGTCGTCGGGGGCGGTCGCCCCTCAGGCGGCTCGCCGCCGCCTAGCCAGCCCTGGCCCCACAGAGGTACGTCGGACTCTGCCTGAGAGTCGCTGTCTGTCGAGATGTAGTTCTCTGATAGAAAACCGTTGCACCTGTCTATCAAAAATGAAGCTACATTGTTAACGCTATATCACGCTGCGCATTAATGTCTGATCTTCGTGGCCATTTATCTGTTGACTAATATGCACAATATAGAAGTGCTGGCTTTGGAAGTGCGTGTCAAGAGATGGGAGATCAGAGCACGGAGATGAAGGATTCGAGCCATTGAATTTATAACCGGGGTTTTTAAATATCGCAAACGTCGAGGTCTGACTAGCTATCAACGTGCCAAAAGAGTTTTCCCCCTTCAGGGATGGCCCTGAAAACTCCCCTACAGTATGAATTTCTCTTTTAGACCCCTGTTGAACCATGCCATGACTGCACAGCTCCATCATTGAATTGGTGACATTCTGTGGCGAAGTCCAGAATTGCATGAAGTGCATTCCTAATCTCATGTGCGATTTCTCCTCGGGAGGAATATTTTTAGTTCACTTTTTGTTATTTCCCGCCATTAAAACGTGCCAACATGTTCAGCATCAGCTCAACCTCGTGGAGGACGTTCTAGCTACCGGCATCAGCTCATCCTCTTGGAGAACGTTGTGGCTGTCGGCTTGTTCGTGGGCGGCATATTTTTGTTTTTCACCTGCGCTATTGCGGTCGGACGGCCATAATTCAACATTATCGTCTGTGCGCGACATTTTGTCACCTTTACCAGTGGAGGGTACTGCTACATGACCAATGAAGTCGATGCGCCCCCCCCTGATCGTCAGTGGAGGGGAGGAGGGAGGGTGCGACTCCTCCCTGACGTTTCTAAACAAAAGCGCTAGAGACACGAAATAAAGACGTGCGTGTGGGGGGGCGGAACGAGATCTCGCGATTGACACACGCTTTTCTGTACCTGGAGGTCATAGGTGACCATCCCGATCAGGTCAAAGTTCAAATTTTCGGATAATTCAATACGTTTCGCAAATAGATCGTAAACGCTTCCTAAACTGCCACGGATATATGCCTTTAGTTATTGCCGGGGTGTTCGTAGGTGCTTTACGGATGTAATGACATATCTCAAGCTCCATTTAAAACATCGGCCATGGGTCTGGGCAGTCCAAAGGTGTCCCGCATGTAAACAGTTGAGAGAATGTTGGTTAAAACCACTGCATCCACCCATCCCAAGTTAAAAATGGGCCGTAAAAACGTATTCCTGATTAAAAAATAAACCTAGCTATGCTTTCAAACTAAAAAAGGCCATCCGAGGTCAGCATAGGTCAAAGACCTTGAATGTCCTCGGAATGGTATAGGAACAATGTCCGGATATAAATCCAGTCATCGCTAGTCCAAATTGCACAAATGTGTCGCTTTCGGTCACCATGTCATGCGAATATGCAACAATCCGCGATTTCGTTCACAAAGTTGTCCGAGATGTTCCTCTTTAATACGTCCTAGCACCGTGACCTGAAATTGCCGAACAAAAAAACAATTTTGACCAAAAAACACGGAAAAAGACGCCCCAGAGGATACTGAAAATAGCACTGGGTTCCATTCAGTGGTTCGAAAAATATCCACCAAAACCTTGAAGGTGGTGCATCGACACCCCTCCACTGCTGAGGGTTAAGCCGTTCCCATCTGATATGCTGATATGTCGGCCACGAAATTATCCACTCAGCCAGCGTCAAGCGACGAATACATTAAGCTGACCGACGGTACCCACAATGCCCGGGAGACATGGGACGCGGGGTCGCCACTAATCAGGGTGACTGGCGTTGGGCATGTTGACCATTGGACGCATTCTGAGCAGCTACGGTGGTCTGACATTTTGTAGTGTCAGGGATAAAATGCTTTACAATTTGCTGGAAGTGGAGTATGAGGAAAACGCATCGACACGCGCCGTGAAATAACTCTGGCAAAACGACTTGAACACACCTAGGCCAACGACACCTGCCGATTTCAACCCCTGTCGATTTCAACCCCTTTCGATTTCAACCCCAGCTAAGCTAACAACACCTATCTACTTCAACTCTACATGAGGCACCTGTCGACACATGTCGACTTCAACTTAATCTGGGCCAACGACACCTGTCGACTTCAACTCTACCTGAAACAACGACACCTGTCGACTTCAACTCCACCTGAGCCACGACACATGTTGACTTCAACTCTAGCTAATCCAACGACTTAACTCCACCTAAGCCAGACACCTATCCGAGCTACAGAGGGAATTTGAGGAACATTTGCTGTACTACTATTTATTAAATTAACAATTCATAGTGCATATCGAACCCATGATGATCGTGGCGTAACTTCAAACATCCTCGCTGGCCAAGCTAGACCCTGTGAGGTTCATTATTCAGCAGGCTGCAAACCGTATGGTGTATGCCAATGGCCGTCGGCAAGCGGTCGGTGGTCACCACAGCACTACACCAGGTAGCTGGTGTCGGCCTCTGTTATCCCGTTGGTGCACCTACTAGTGGTCGGTGGTCACCATAGCAATACACCAGGTAGCTGGTGACGCTTCTGTTACCCCGTTGGTGCATCCACCAGTGGTCGGTGGTCACCATAGCACTACACCAGGTAGCTGGTGACGGCTTTTGTTACCCCGTTGGTGCTTCCACTAGTGTCTAGCACAATTCATGTGACGCATGCGGCTTTACTTCATGACGATGCCTACAGTTCTGTTCTAGGACCAAAAGGTATGGCCTCAGCTATTGCGATCTTACCTCACGACAAGGCCTACAGTTCTTGTCTAGGACCAAAAGTTACGGCTGCAGCTTTTGCTGTTATACCTCATGACCAGTCCTACAGTTCTTGTCTACGATCAGAATTTACGGCCGCAGCTATTGATATTTTAATGCTGATGTGAATTTCGCCTCAATGATTGAGGGTGATGACAAACTAAGAGGCAGCAAGCTGTGTCTCGTCGTCTTTGGGACAAACTGTATGAAACGTGCGCTTCGCGAACTCCTTCATTGTATAGGGAGACGGTGCTCAGGGCACTCCATTCCATGCCAATTCAATCCAATCCAATCAATTCCATTCCAATCCATTCCATTCTGTGGCTGTTTGGAATGTCATAAATGGTCAACACTCTACCTCTTGGGAATATCTTTCCAGGACTCCTGCATAGTGCCGTTTCATCCGGCCCAGTTTTTAAAATAATTATTTTGTCCCCCTCGAACTATGGCTGCGGTAAAAAGGGATGACTTCAGCAATACGCATTACCACTATCAGCATCATGAAGCATTTTATGCGACTGCTTGAGCTGTCTAGTGGTGGTAGGAAGACGGAAGTTTTGGGTTCTTGGAGATAATGGTAAGACCCTAGATGTATTTTTAATTGCCGCATGGCATCATGACCTCCAACAAATTAACTATTACGGTATTTCGTTATGAAATACTTCGATAGCCTTTATGCACGATGACTGAGCTACGATATAATGTGTACACGTAATACAGTGAAATAATATACGTGACAACTCCTGAGGACAGGCTGCATATTTGTCAGCCTGTTATTACCGAGATATCTTCGAGATAAGAAGAGGTCACCTCATCCTGAATGCATGGAGAATAACATCTCGTGATTCTTGCGTCGTTCCCGTCAGTAGCAGATGCGCATACGGGAGGAGGGGCACTGGGGACATTCCCCCCCCCATTGAAAGTGGCACCCCTCCAGGAAGGCTCGAGTGCACCCTCCCCATAAGCGGATTTTTTTAAAAGTCAAAGACCCCTCTAAGAGGAATAGGCACTCCATTGAAAGGAAAAGGCGCCCCTCTGAGTAAATGGTGCCCTTCCAGATCAGTCCCTCAATGCAGGTTTCTTGATCCGCCTCTGGTCGGTCATGCGATAGAACAGCAGCACTACCAGCAGCCTGAGAGCACTACCTCCCTGATGCGGTCGCTGTGCCGAGACGTGGCGGCGTCTCGTCACTGGAGGCCGTCTGCGCCCCCCCCCCTGCACCTGATCGCCCGCTGAACGCCCGCTGGTGCAGCGACGGGCCAATATCGAATATTGTCGTCGACTCGTCTTTGTCGTCGATCCTGGCCTCACGGTTCGGCGGCCGTAGATTATTACCGGCCGGAGAGGCCGCCGCAGGCCGCCGCACAGGCGCACTGCGCGGAGACGCCTTTTGGCCCAAACCACGGTCATTGGTGCGGTTACCGGTTGTGGTAAGCACGGGGAAGCCAAGCCGGATAACGGAGTCCGGAGTACGGGACTGCCTCTCCTGAAACGTTCACAACAAAAGGTGCAAGACGTTTGCAAGAAATTAGCGAGAGTGATTAGAGCGGTGTTTGCTAGAAAGGGTAAACGGTTTGGCGAAGGATGGGCCGGCACAACATCTTGACTCTCGCTTACCGTGATTGCTTTGGCTTGATGCGCTTTGGTACTCTGGTTTTCCCAGAATTATCTACAGCTGTAGATGTTGCCGACAGTGCACCCACCCATTTCCAGAGGCTGAATGGTACGAACCACACGTAATAATAGCCGGATCTTAGAACACCATTTTCAGTATCAATACATTACCAGACTGCCATTCAAACGGCCTTAAAATCAGAGGCCAATGTGATAGTGGCTAGACTGTTAAGCTCATCTAATTTAGGAGCAGAGTTCTGCAGACGGCATCCAATAATGTAACCCAGGTTGCGCTGGTAGCTTTTGTTGGCTCGGCGGCGAAAATCGAAGAATGCTGGCAAGTTGTATACAAAATGTTACGGAGGTCTCCGGAACAAGACTGTCACCCAGATGCACTGCCACTGGGGGAATGTCACCCAGATGCACTGCCACTGGGGGAATGTCACCCAGATGCTCTGCCACTGGGTGAATGCTACCCAGATGCACTACCGCCATGGGATTGTTACAGAGGCTATATACAAGACTGTCACCCAGATACACTATCACCAGGGGAATGGTACCCAGATACACTATGACCAGGGGAATGCTAAGGAGGCTATGTACAAGACAGTCAGCCAGATACACCATCGAAATAATGGAATGATACTTAGGAAAGCCTGAACTGAAAAATGTGGAAATGAAAACTCAGGATGATACAAGGAAATGATGTTCAGATACTCTATCACTGGGGGAATGATACTCAGATGCACTATCGCCAGGGGAATGGTAACCAGGGAATGGTAACCATGCACAATTTCACCAGGGGAATGGTTTCCAGGTACATTACCACCGGGGGAATGACACCCAGGTGCATTACACCGTGGGAATGGTACCCAGGTACATTATCATCGGAGAAATGGTACCCGAGTATATCATCACTGGGGGAATGATACCTAAGTACATCACCACTGGGGAGTGGCACCAAGGCACATTATCATCGGGGAAATAGCACACGAGCCGCGATCGAAAGCCAGCGCGCAGTTGCAGCCCTGATATCGATTCAGTGGGTTTCAGCACACAAACACCCGATTCTAAACGCTTGATGGCCCAGACGGTCGGCAGTAATTTCAGCTCTCAGCCCACTACGGTCAATAATTATCACAGGCCGGATAGTGGACGTGTCTGCACGCCGGGCATGCGGACAGATAGTGCCAGGTCATCACTGAGCCGCCTGCGGCCGACTGAGTCCGGCCGAAACCCGTGTCAATATACTACTGCTCACGACCTTCATTTCAGCTTAGACGCGGTGGTCATCAGCTGCAGCTCAATACATGGCGAGATGGGGACACCGACGGAGCGTGCTGCCGGCCCTGCCAGCCGCCAGTCCGACCAACGCAGCTCCTACCGGCCGCCAATCAGACCAACGGAGGTCCGACCAGCCGCCAATCAAGCCAACGCAGGTCCTACCAGCCGCTAATCAGACCAACAGAGGTCCTACCAGCCGCCAATCAGACCAACAGAGGTCATACCAGCCGCCAATCAGACCAACGCAGGTCCTACCAGCCGCCAAAAGCCAACGGTCACAGCCCTAATCAGACCAACGCAGGTCCTACCAGCCGCCAATCAGACCAACGCAGGCCCTACAGCCCCAATCAAGCCAACGCGGGTCCTACCAGCCGCCAATCAGACCAACAGAGGTCATACCAGCCGCCAATCAGACCAACGCAGGTCCTACCATCCGCCAATCAAGCTAACGCGGGTCCGACCAGCCGCTAATCAGACCAACGCAGGTCCTACCAGCCGCCAATCAGACCAACGCAGGCCCTACCAGCCGCCAATCAAGCCAACGCGGGTCCTACCAGCCGCCAATCAGACCAACGAGGTCTTACCAGCCGCCAATCGGACCAACGCAGGTCCTACCAGCCGCCAATCAAGCCAACGCAGGTCCTACCAGCCGCTAATCAGACCAACGCAGGTCCTACCAGCCGCAAATTAGACCAAAGAAAGCGTTTTGTCCCATCTTAGGAGCCGCGCAGCCGCAGACCAGCCTCCAATCCGACCGAGGAGGACGTTTTTGTTACATCTCTGCCGCCGCGCAGCCGTAATGCTCTTAAGTTTATTGCTACGTGAAGCAGCGCTGCCCCGTTGGCCAAACTGGCGTGAAGACTTGTGAGGCAGCGGCCTGTTGGACGGGTACGATGCTGCAGACATTCTGTATGGTTGCATGGGGAATGTGTGCCGCATACATGAAACATGACTGTCTACTCGGGAGATGCTCTTCACGGTAAACCAATCGGCAATAGAGCACCGCCGAGTGTGCTGTGCTAGGCTGACGGTGTACGGGCGGAGGTAGTCCCTGGAGACGCCACTGCTGTACCCACCGCCGAGCGTGCTGTGCTAGGCTGACGGTGTACGGGCGGAGGTAGCCCCTAGAGACGCCACTGCTGTACCCACCGCCGAGCGTGCTGAGCTAGGCTGACGGTGTACGGGCGGAGGTAGCCCCTAGAGACGCCACTGCTGTACCCACCGCCGAGCGTGCTGAGCTAGACTGACGGTGTACGGGCGGAGTTAGCCCCTGGAGATGTCACTGATGTACCCGCAACCTTGGGACCGTAGCCAATTGCACGAATCGTACACATGCATTTTCCAGTGGCGACAACAGGGGCAAAACAATGTGAAGCACGCTTCAGCAGGGAAGTAGCTCCGACAGTATTCTCAGGAAAACCCCGAGACGCGGTGCTCCCCATCCCTCTAACCCATTGGCTTCTTAAGCACGGACTTTCATTCCAGCAATAGCATGCTGCATAGTTGTGAAATAAATCCATGGCTACACCTCATATTTATCCGGTTTGGTTCAAGCATGTATACACATACATACACACACACATACATACACACACACACACACACACACACACACACACACACACATATATATATATATATATATATATATATATATATATATATATTACATTTAACATCGATATTTCCTGGGACGGTTCTATGGACAGTGTTTCGAGCTCAGCGGAGCTTCTTTGTGTGACCTCTCTGACCCGGTCACCGGGTTCGATAACTTCAGTTCAACAGCAGAATTTTGGCCGAGAGATTAGTTTCTCGCCAGTCAGCGACGCGGCCACCGCGCTGCCGAGTTCCCGGCTTTAACGGGCCATTTGCCAGCTGCCCCCTCCCCTATCAAGGGGCAATAGGGCGCGCAGAACGACAAAAGTCCTGTCTGACCATCTGACCAGGACAGAGGAGACCAGTGCATGCTGGCGCTCTTGTCAGCCGAGGTACTGGTGCGGCACATCAAGTATTTATAATATTTGAAAAACGAACGAAAAGCGTGGAAACGTGTATCGTTCGCGTTGCGTAGGCAAAAACTACCCCCTGTCCCCTAAAACAGAACCTTGAGACTAAAGATTTATTCGCAGCATTCTGCGGAGTGGTTGAGATGTGGACGCTTTGTTTCTCGACACCTGACAGATGGATCCGCCACTGTTACCAATACCGGAAAAAGAAGCATAGACTGTCAGTATATACGACGGAATAAAAACCTTTTATGTTGTATGCACTGGTGCAAATCACGAGTGTTGATGGAGGGGTGGATCGGGGAATGAATGTAAGCACTTTCTCCCGAACGAATTATCCCCTCATATCTTTTAGAGTACATTGATAATTGCTTTTCAAGATAATGTTTTGCATCGGATTTGAGATGCAAAGCACGATTCTAAGTTCATCTGCCACATCTCTGCAACCTTCAATGCCCTCGATTTACATCATATGCCAAAATCTACTCCAATATACTCAGTTGCCTATCTTGCGAGCTCCACCAAATTCCACGTGGACATATCAAAAGGTCCGAGAGAAATGCTCGAAAACCTTCAGCGAAGGCAGAAAATGATCCCCAAACTGTACTGGTGAAGCAACCGTTCAACCATTTTCCACACACCATGTCTGTACATGCGAATGCGAATGGGGGATGTCGCAAGCAATGGTATCGGGCAGCGGCAGGAAACAACAAATCTCACTACAAATGTTTGAAACATTAACAACATTTTTGCAGTTAACCTGAACAAGAATGACACGTGTAAAGATATGGCGGCTACTGAAACAGCTAATGCCACTTGCAATGGTAGAACAAGGTGCGTGTTGTGATGGGACACTGTAGCAGTACGATACTGCTCTACGTGTTAGCACTGGCGGATCTAGAGGTGGGGGCATAAGGGGCATGGCCTCTGCCCATGAGGTCAACGTTTGCTGTAATTGTGCACTAAAATGGCATTGACTTGAAATACAACACTTGATCAGATAAAGATTGTCTAACACAGACCACAAGAATGCTCGCTGTTGACATCTAATGAGTTTTTCGAATTCGGAGAAAATGTGAAAATGCCTCCTCCAAATCCGGTAAAAAAAAGCAGACTTCTGGATACAGCCCTGCATGTCAGTGCACACTTTCAGCACAATCCGACAGGACATGGGTTTGACCCCGCTCCCATTGGCATTCAGAGCCCAACATCGCTGTTCTGATGGTAGCATCGCAGTTGAATCGCCAGTCACGGAATGCGCCCGAAAGCGATTTTCCGCAGAGCGACAGAGCGCTGGTGATCTGCAGACATTCCGGACTGAGTACTGCTGGCACGAGGCAATGCTCCACGGGACGCCAGCGATGTAGCCGATGCTTTGTCAGTATCACGGGGCGATGCTTAAAGTAGGGGTGTGGCCCGATTGGCATCCGACATGTGACCCGACTGACATCTGACGTGTGACATGATTGACATCTGACGTGCGACGTGATTGACATCTGACGTGTGACGTGATTGACATCTGATGTATGACGTGATTGACATCTGATATGTGACGTGATTGACATCTGATGTGTGACGTGATTGACATCCGACGTATGACGTGATTGACATCCAACGTGTGATGTGATTGTCATCCTACGTGTGACGTAGCTGACATTCAATCTGCATACTGCGCGTCACTGATTGACCTCTCGAATCGTTTGAAAGGCAATGCTTTAAAAAATTGAGAGTTTTCATGCATAATCTGTCCATGCGTCAAAAGCAGCTGTGTGCTTGAAGGCATCAGTATAGTTAAAGTATATCTCAATATCTTGATGTGCGAATGCTATGCGATGTGCTACATTTTGATCCGTAGGCCAAGAGCCACATGAACTCGAAGTGTTGGCCTCGTTCTGGAAGCTTCCGAACTAGTGCCTAAGAACATCTGTTTTAGTACAAATTGACGCCAAATTCAGCGTCAGGAACTAAGCTAAGCCCCAAGTGACGCAAAATGAAAATGTCCTCTGAGCTCATCCTGTGTTAATGTCCTCGAATGATCTTGGATAAGTAAATGTTGTACACAAGCAGGTTAGCTAAGCTATCAATCCAACATTCGCCATGTCAGGACAAAAGTGATATTGGCGATCAATTGGCGATATGTCGTGATTTCGGCCAAAAACCCAACTCAATATGTTTCCTTTTACGATGCCACAGTTTTACGATACTAGGCATGGCATCTCCGTTTTTCTGCATGTACCATAATGCCAGCAAAGAATGCCCCATCATCTATGCCAAGCGGAGGTGTGCTGAGGCCTTTGGTTTCTGTTGCTCCTGTCGCTCCTTGGTCGTGAAAAATCTCAGGGTGTTGAATAAACACACCCCTGCTCGGCTGGACGAAGAAGTTACAGAGAGCTTCCCTGTGAAAAATGAAGCATCATTATGGGGCTACTTTCTCCTCTGGCTTTCTGTGGTTTCATGATAAATTGTTGCAGGGAAATTTGAGTAATGAATCATTTATTGCTATTCGATAAATTAATAAATGCATTGCCACGGACAAGCATGCCACTCGCAACATAACGACATTTTCAGCGATATTGACATGGTGGCGCGATATTGACATGTTGGCACTTTACTGCACCGATTATGAGAAAGTTAGCTATGAATAATCCTATTCATCATCACGCACGGTAGTCAAAGCGAGTTGGTTTCGGTACGAGCTGGCATTCACGAATACCTTGCCAATACATAAAATTGTAGTTTTATTTTCTATTGTAGTTTTATAGCTAACGACAGACACAACTTTCCAAGGCAAGGCCACACGTCCAAGGGTTAAACTGAGCAAACATGGCCTTCATTTGTGTGTGCCAATCGCCGCGCCTGGTGTCCAACACCAGGAGGGAAATCATCGCCGTGCCTGGTAGCCGACACCAGGAGGGAAATCATCGCCGTGCCTGGTAGCCGACACCAGGAGGGAAATCATCGCTGTGCCTGGTGGCTGACACCAAGAGGGAAGTCATCGCCGTGCCTGGTGGCAAACACCAAGAGGGAAGTCATCGCCGTGCCTGGTAGCCGACACCAGGAGGGAAATCATCGCCGTGCCTGGTAGCCGACACCAGGAGGGAAATCATCGCCGTGCCTGGTAGCCGACACCAGGAGGGAAATCATCGCCGTGCCTGGTAGCCGACACCAGGAGGGAAATCATCGCCGCGCCTGGTGTCCAACACCAGGAGGGAAATCATCGCCGTGCCTGGTGGCCGACACCAGGAGGGAAATCATCGCCGTGCCTGGTAGCCGACACCAGGAGGGAAATCATCGCCGCGCCTGGTGTCCAACACCAGGAGGGAAATCATCGCCGCGCCTGGTGTCCAACACCAGGAGGGAAGTCATCGCCGCGCCTGGTGTCCAACACCAGGAGGAAATCATCGCCGTGCCTGGTAGCCGACACCAGGAGGGAAATCATCGCCGTGCCTGGTAGCCGACACCAGGAGGGAAATCATCGCTGTGCCTGGTGGCTGACACCAAGAGGGAAGTCATCGCCGTGCCTGGTGGCAAACACCAAGAGGGAAATCATCGCCGTACCTGGTGGTCGACAACAGGAGGGAAACTCATCGCCGTGCCTGACAACCGATACCAAGAGGGAAATCATCGCCTTGCCTGGTGACCGACACCAAGAAGAAAATCATCGCCGTGCCAGGAGACTGACACCAGGAGAAAAATCGGAGCACAGCTGTCATTAACAGCACCAGTCCGCTTCAGCATTTAATGCTCGCGACAGGACCAACCGACAGAGATGCCAAGTGGGTGCTCAACTCGCCATCCACTGCAGCCCGTCGTTTGGCTGGCTGTGGTTGGCTTCGCTTTGGCAGCCACACGAGGCAATTTCAAGTCCCAGGCTCGGACAAACGGTACGGCATCTAGAATGACTATATCAAGGACGTGAAGTTCTCTTTTTGCACTGTAAATCCTGACTAATAATGGTGTGCGCGGGAAATCATGCTTTGTCGGAGACCCCGTGGCGGCCAACAACGTTCCCGTCAATGGCATGCTAAAACGTTGAGTTTTGTGAAAAGCGCCTCGCCAGGGAAGCTTCTAGCTTGTCAATTAGTTTGAATTTCCATTACCAGAGGGATTTTTTGGGATTGTGAGTCACTCGGGGGTTAACTTGGTCCCTGACGATGAAATTGACGGTCCATTCCATTATGAATTCCATTCCAACTGTGGAAATCCCACTTGATGATTGAAGAAAAGCCACGGTGGCATTGGGGCGTTTGAGGACTGTGTCCCAAATAGGCAGGAAATTCAAACTATGATTCGGGTTCCTGACGCTCTCTCTCTCTCTCTCTCTCTCTCTCTCTCTCTCTCTCTCTCTCTCTCTCTCTCTCTCTCTCTCCTTCCCACCCTCTCTCTCTCCCTCTCTCACACTCTCTATTTTATCTGACCACCGTTCCGAAATCACAGCTATGTCCCGAATATGCCAGTCACAAATTTCACCAGTTTCGGTCTCATTTTCGCCATGCTCCTGTTGTTTTTACTGACAGTTCTAAAGGCGCCAACCTCACAGGAAATGATCTTGTTTTCGGTACATCCAAAAGTAACATCGTTTGACAAACGGAAAATGCATTTTCATAGCCTTATTGCACGTCAATCTCATTACCCTCCGTTATTTCTGCAGTCGTTCAATCTGTCACCCTACGCGAAGTGTCGTCATTTGTTCCGACTCCAAACCTGTTCTTCAATCTCATTTCACTTCATTTTTCTCATCGTTGCCAGGTTTCCATGTATGAAACCCTTGAAACACTTCATCTGATGGACGTGAAGGTCCGTTTCCAGTGGGTGCCCGGTCACTGTGACATCCTGGGAAACGAAGAAGCAGGCAAACTCGCAATATAATCCTTACAGCTGGCAAACATCACATCGATTCCACAACAATTTGAAGCCATTAGATCAGCAATGCAACAGAGCATCCGGCACCTTTTGAAGAAATAACACAAATGCAAACCATGCACAATTGCAGAAAATCAAACCAAACGTCGATACCTGGAAGTCATCATTTCAAATCAACCTTCACGGAGATAAAGTCCTATCGCAGCTCCGCATATGACATACGTACCTACCACATCGAGTTATTTATTCTGCTTCACCCCGGCCTTCATGCCCATAATGCCCCACCCATCTTAGAGTTACACATATCCTCCTTCATCATCATGAATACGACTGCCCTAACAACACCCTGATCGATTATTGTCATGCACACAAAATCCCTTTTTCTTTGCTCTCACTCTTTGGGGATGACCACCCACTTCTCATCAAACTACTATTCATTTTTCCCACAAACCAACGTGCTCCGGGACTTATAAACTGACTTTTACAACGTAATATTTTGTCTCTTTTTCTATGGCATGAAATAGCCAGAGGAGGCTGAAGTGCCTATTTCAACAAAACTCTAACTCAGTGGTGCTGTATGTAAGCGACCTCCTATCAGACCAGCATGCAGATTGCAGTGAAATGCCTGTGGTGTTTGGGCGGGTCTGGCCCCCGGCGGCTGCCAAACGAAGCAGACCACCGGGAATTGCTCTGGAAAACCATCGCTGATTTGGTAGGCATGAAATATATTTAGAAACCCCACATGCCCGTGTATTTTTGTGTTACTTATCGGCTACAATGACAGGAAAGTGTGCCGCCAGAGTGGGCGAGGGGAACTTTAGATTCCCTGAATCGTCATAAAAATTCTAACTCTTTACCCAGCCAGGGCATGCCGGACCTTTCAAGTCCAGGCGATGGATTGTGAGGAGGACCTCGTCACAGACAATTGACTCCTGCCGCTGTCTGGCGTCAGACCCCAGCAGCACCTCACCACAGACACCTACCTCCTGCCGCTGTCTGGCGTCAGACCCCAGCAGCACCTCACCACAGACACCTACCTCCTGCCGCTGTCTGGCGTCAGACCCCAGCAGCACCTCACCACAGACACCTACCTCCTGCCGCTGCCAGGTGTCAGACCTCACCACAGACACCTACCTCCTGCCGCTGTCTGGCGTCAGACCCCAGCAGCACCTCACCACAGACACCTACCTCCTGCCGCTGTCTGGCGTCAGACCCCAGCAGCACCTCACCACAGACACCTACCTCCTGTCGCTAGCTGGTGTCAGCCCGGCAATTGTACTTCACCACAGACAACTACCTCCTGCCGCTGTCAGGCTTCAGATCCCAGCAGCACCTCATCACAGACACCTACCTCCTGCCGCTGCCAGGTGTCAGACCTCAGCAGCACCTCATCACAGACACCTACCTCCTGCCGCTGCCAGGTGTCTGACCTCAACAGCACCTCACCACAGACACCTACCTCCTGTCGCTAGCTGGTGTCAGCCCGGCAATTGTACTTCACCACAGACAACTACCTTCTGCCGCTGTCAGGCTTCAGACCCCAGCAGCACCTCACCACAGACACCTACCTCCTGCCGCTGTTTGGTGTCAGACCTCACCACAGACACCTACCTCATGCCATTGTCAGGTGCCAGACCCCAACAGCACCTCATCACAGACACCTACCTCCTGCCGCTGTCTGGTGTCAGACCGGCAATTGTACCTCACAACAGACACCTACCTCCTGCCGCTGTCAGGTGTCAGACCTCACCACAGACACCTACCTCCTGCCGCTGTCTGGTGTCAGACCGGCAATTGTACCTCACCACAGACACCTACCTCCTGCCGCTGTCTGGTGTCAGACCGGCAATTGTACCTCACCACAGACACCTACCTCCTGCCGCTGTCAGGTGTCAGACCTCACCACAGACACCTACCTCCTGCCGCTGCCAGGTGTCTGACCTCAGCAGCACCTCATCACAGACACCTACCTCCTGCCGCTGCCAGGTGTCTGACCTCAACAGCACCTCACCACAGACACCTACCTCCTGCCGCTGTTTGGTGTCAGACCTCACCACAGACACCTACCTCCTGCCGCTGCCAGGTGTCAGACTTCACCACAGACACCTACCTCCTGCCGCTGTCAGGTGTCAGACCTCAGCAGCACCTCACCACAGACACCTACCTCCTGCCACTGTCAGGTGTCAGACCCCAGCAGCACCTCACCACAGACACCTACCTCCTGCCACTGTCAGGTGTCAGACCCCAGCAGCACCTCACCACAGACACCTACCTCCTGCCACTGCCAGGTGTCAGACCTCACTACAGACACCTACCTCCTGCCACTGTCAGGTGTCAGACCTCAGCAGCACCTCACCACAGACACCTACCTCCTGCCACTGTCAGGTGTCAGACCTCAGCAGCACCTCACCACAGACACCTACCTCCTGCCACTGTCAGGTGCCAGACCCCAGCAGCACCTCACCACAGACACCTACCTCCTGCCACTGTCAGGTGTCAGACCCCAGCAGCACCTCACCACAGACACCTACCTCCTGCCACTGCCAGGTGTCAGACCTCACTACAGACACCTACCTCCTGCCACTGTCAGGTGTCAGACCCCAGCAGCACCTCACCACAGACACCTACCTCCTGCCGCTGCCAGGTGTCAGACCTCACTACAGACACCTACCTCCTGCCGCTGTCAGGTGTCCATGCCGACAACTCCGGCAACACTGGAGCGGGCCGGTGCGACTGCGACGCAGCCGACCCAGCCGCGCAGCCGGCCCGCTCCACACACCACACGACACACACATACACACACAGCAGCGGCACACACACACACACACACACACACACACATACATACACGTCGCAATCGATAGGGCGGCACGACGTCGTCGGCGGCGTCACTGGCGCTCAGCCTTGACTGCTCAGTTCTCGGTCACAAACCTGCGGGCAGGGCGCGGAGGCGGCCAAGTCGCCGACTGCTTCGCCCCCCCCCCCTCCCATCCCCCGGCGTGGCCAGGACTGGCCACGCCTGGGGCTTCCACAACCGACAAACATCCCATGCTATTTACATGCAAAACGAAGATCACTCCTGCCTACCTATTAATTGGTCGGGCAATTGCAAAATTATAAATGAATTTACTGGGCGGCGGTGGCCGATGGCCGATGGCCGCCCGAGCGAAGTTGGCAGGCAACCCGCGGGGCGAACTGTGTGCCGTATGGCGGCCACCCGCGGGGCGAACTGTGTGCCGTATGGCGGCCACCCGCGGGGCGAACTGTGTGCCGTATGGCGGCCACCCGCGGCGAGCTGTGGGCCGTACGGCGGCCACCCGCGGGGCGAACTGTGTGCCGTATGGCGGCCACCCGCGGGGCGAACTGTGTGCCGTATGGCGGCCACCCGCGGGGCGAACTGTGTGCCGTACGGCGGCCACCCGCGGGGCGAACTGTGTGCCGTATGGCGGCCACCCGCGGCGAGTTGTGGCCCGTACGGCAAACGCTCGAGCTGGCGGCCACCCGCGGCGAGCTGTGAGCCGTATGGCGGCCACCCGCGGCGAGTTGTGGCCCGTACGGTAAACGCTCGAGCTGGCGGCCACCCGCGGGGCGAACTGTGTGCCGTATGGCGGCCACCCGCGGCGAGTTGTGGCCCGTACGGTAAACGCTCGAGCTGGCGGCCACCCGCGGGGCGAACTGTGTGCCGTATGGCGGCCACCCGCGGCGAGTTGTGGCCCGTACGGTAAACGCTCGAGCTGGCGGCCACCCGCGGCGAGCTGTGAGCCGTACGGCAGCCACCCGCGGCGAGCTGTGGGCCGTACGGCGGCCACCCGCGGCGAGCTGTGGGCCGTACGGGCGGCCACCCGCGGCGAGCTGTGGGCCGTACGGTACACACTCGAGCTGGTTGGCTGATAGCTTGGTGACGACACGGCTGTTTGACTTTGAAGTGGGCGATCGTTTCGGTTGAGGACGAGACGGTGCCGTTTCAAAAGTAGCTGCTGGATAAAAATAGCGCACGCCATTCCGCGGAACGAGCTCCCCGAGCTACGAAAATGGAAGCCAGATGTAATGAATAACTCACGTCCGTTAGGCTGTCATTGCAAATAGTCAAAGTAACTGTTCCTCTTGCTGGAACGCTGCTGGGCGCCGGTGTGGGCGAAGATGTGGGCGAAGATGTCGTCATCCCGCACCCAGTCGTGACTTGGAAAAGGGGGAGCATCGGCGGTTTCCACAACTGACGATCATCCCATGTCATCAACATGCAAAACTAAAATCACTCGTGCCTACCTATTAATGGGTAGGGCCATTGCAAAATTATAATTCAATTTACTGCAGAAAAAACAGCAGATATTTGTTGTTGCATGTTGAAGGTTTACAATGCGAGCATTTATGGATACCACAGCTTCATAATATGATTACAAATGCTTTGTTTATATATATATATATATATATATATATATATATATATATATATATATATACACACATCAGGAATAGTAAGGGATAGATTATCGTTGTGCGACGATAATCTATTCCTTCTATGAATAATCATGCACTGAAGAAGGGGAGGCTAGAGTATGGGTGGAGTTCGGGTGCGACATAAATTTATCATGTAACGTCAATGCTTTGGTTGCAAACAGTAATATTTGTGACAAGTCTTAGGGTCATTTGCACGGTCACGCTTGCACGGCTTAAAATGTAGCTTGAAAGAATGCACAGTGCCCAAGAATATCACGTGAAGGTGAGTGGCATGTATTTCAGGACACGGCAAAGCTTGTAAGAGAACAGTTCTGCCAGCCTTGCTGGCGCGGCTGCTCTCTAACAGGGGTAAGTTCTGACTTTTACTAGATACTTTTAATATGTAGCCCCTCACAACCAGTCCACGTCCAATTAGCCTTTCGCCCTGTCCAGAATATGCCAGGGATGTTAAGATTTCACTCCTGGAATGGGACGCCAGTCCTATACAGACATCTTCGACTAGCAGAAGGTCACCATCGCTGAGCCCCCGTCACAAAACCAATGGACCTCAGTGCGATGGCTAGTGCCAGTGAGGTCCCGGCGACCCTGCCTGACTCCCCCTGCTGCAGTCAGAGTGTGCAGCGATGCGTGAATCTGGCTTCGGAAACGTCAGCATCGGTGCATGCCGGAGAAAAACGGTATGACCCGATGATCTCCCGACAGCGAACAATGAAGGCCAGAAAGTAGTTCGACACCAAGAAATAATCAATTTAGGAGCGGAACGAAGGGTGGTAGTGATTTACAAGGTCTGATCTGGATAACTCCAGTGACATCACACCGAGCAATACTCCACCCTGCTGCTAGAAAAGCCATGCAATATTATATGTATTACATGGTTGTAGTTTGCAACAGAATGCCCCTCCTAAAAAAAACTACATTAAGCGTATGCACTGAGCGTCATGATTAATAGTGTATTGGACATAACAACCGTTGAACTGGTGGCCTGATTCAGTCAGAGCTCATGACGTCTGTGTTCTACCTATGGCCACCGGTACGAGAATGTAAGCACACAGTGGTGCTGATGCTCTGCAATTATGTGTGCGTCTCATGTCTTGTGTAGCTTTCTAGGGAGCTGATATCTGTGGCCGATTTTGATTTGATGGTGTTTCTGGTGTTCTCGCTGTAGCTTCTAAAAACTGGCGGAATATGTCATCCCCAAAATTCAGTACGCGTTAGGTTTGGTAGGCTGGCAAGTTTTACATCATTTAATAAAGCGTCAATATCGGCTACGGACGGCAAAGCACACCTTGATGACAGCCTACTAGGACCAACACAACACTTGTGTTAACAAGAAAGACTTATAAATGAGAGAATACTAATTCAGCGAGCTTATATAGCTAGTGAAATGACTTGCTTTGTTTTCATCACACTGAGTAATAGCTAAAAAACTGAAGAAAGGTACCACTTGGCGCCACATCAGAGCAATATGATGAATAGTAACCGGCTGATTGCATTGACACACCCGTAAGTCATGCAGCTAACATTACATGCCATTTAACCAAGCACATTGTGCTGTCGGTAAACCTTCCTTTTCCCATATCATATTCTCCCACAATTATACAGTTACGATGCACAATCTAACATGTAGCACGCAACATGGCTAACACATGCCATGGTTACCCTGCTTCTAAGCAACGAATCTATGGATTTCCACACCGGCCGAGTGGCACCCATGTTTTGAGCTGTCGGTTTAGTGCGGGTGCGCACTCACGCGTGTACAACGCCTCCAGTATGGATAGTTGAACATGATCTTGATAACTGATCTCAATATGCACGTGTTTGCACCAAGCACTGTCACGTTGGCGGCGTGCCATGGCACTGGGTGAAGTGACATGGCACTGGGTGAAGTGACATGGCACGCCTCATGATCCTCAGGAGCGCTTTCATGCAGGTGCATTGCCAAGCGCACTGATAGACTGGTGGTTGCGACTCCAGTGTAGTCCATTGAACAAGGCCTGCAATCCTCGCTTGGACAATCAAACAAGCAACTAATTTGCTTCGGTTTGTCGTCAATTAAAGTCAGACTGCTGTCTGTGACCAGGCTGCTTGACCGTATTGTTTTGCAGCGTAAGATGAACTTGACACAACCACCGTCATCAGAACACTTTCCACAATTGGATATCATGTCCCGAATAGTCTATTCATCTGCTTTGTGCGATGTGTTCACGTAGGCACGATAATACAACTATTAGCAGGGACGGATTCAGAGGGTTTTTGTTTTCTGGGGGGAGTAGGGAGGGGGGGGGGGCGCTCCTCTGGAGGGGCGCCATCTCCTCCGAGGGATGCCACTGCGAAAGTCCCTGGAGGAGCGCCTTCGGCGCAAAAATTCGTTGGGCGGGGGAGACGCACTCGAGCATACTGCAGAGGGCCTTTTCGTCTGAGAGGGGCGCCTATAACTAAACAAAATCCGTTGAACGGGAGAGGGAGTGCGCTCGAACCTTCCTGAAGGGGCGCCTTTTCTAGACCAGAGGGGCGCCACTTCAAACGCAGAACTTCGGCGTGCATACTTATCTCAAGTGGAACAATGACTAAACGCACGCCCTATACACTGGCGGCGAAAGCTACATTGATACATGTCCGGACAGTCACTTCGTGTGTGCATACATACCCCTGCATTTTAATCCGTCCTGAATACTGTGATTGTGTGTTTATCCTCCGTAGAAATGACCAGAATATATAGAAAAGATAGCTTGAGATCTTTTACACTCAGCCCATGTGTGAACTGAAACACCGATTGCAGCTGAAATATACTTATCGGTACGTGCACTTCGGTCGGTCTTTATCCCGCGCCGTCTTTCCGGTGAGATCCTCACATCCCATCTAGGACGGGGGGGGATAATTTTATATCTCCCTATTATTTTCGAACTAAGCGTTGTACGAAAACCAAAGTGGTGTCATCGGAAAGCGCTCGACGAGTAGGGCCAGAAACCACCCCTCAAAAAGTTTATCCCCCGAAAAGTGACGTCATTAGAGGGACTATGGGATCATGACTGACATGGTTTTGTCTCTGGGAAGTTCATTTTGGGTGAGATTTTAAAAACAAAAAATGCTTCCAATCAGAAAAGGAAGGCGAAATCGGCCATGGTCCCATAATGTTTGCCCATCCCCAAATAAATATTTTAAATTTGTGAAATATTCAAAATTTGGAGTTTTCAATTTTATTGAATTTGTCTTTCTATAACGGATAGAGCGGACCAAGACACGTTGTTTTAAGTCAGGTTATCCCAACAAAAAGTGCTTAATTTAGCCAGGGTCGTCGATTTTAGCCCTGATGGGTAAATATACAAAACTACTAAGCCATCAAAAGCGAGAAAAAAATCCCTTGGCGCGTGTTATTGTATTCCCAAGGATAAGCGCACCCTGAAAGATTCATTCGAATACCTTTATCGGTTAAAGCGTGACGACTGGTTGCACATCTTTGGATGTGATCTCATTTTACCTTGACTAACTCGTTGACCGTAGAAGATTTGACCTAAAATTTTTGACACTACATGCCAAATTGATGTGGAAAGAGAATAGTCCAAATTTCGGTGCGCTGCCGAGCGCTGTTTTTTTTTATTCACTACCCGTCGTTAATCTGAGGGGTGGGGGTGGGGGTGGGTGTAGAATGACCTCCCAGATGGTGCGGGTTGATGCTGACGAACGTGTCGACCATACCTACAATATGTATGAGCTGGGTTGTCCATGTTACTGAGCGGACTGTTCTCTCGGTGGCACATTGGGACATTGGGCGGACTGTTCTCTAGGTGGCACATTGGGACATTGGGCGGACTGTTCTCTAGGTGGCACATTGGGACATTGGGCGGACTGTTCCCTAGGTGGCACATTGGGACATTGGGCGGACTGTTCTCTAGGTGGCACATTGGGACATTGGGCGGACTGTTCTCTAGGTGGCACATTGGGACATTGGGCGGACTGTTCTCTAGGTGGCACATTGGGACATTGGGCGGACTGTTCTCTAGGTGGCACATTGGGACATTGGACGGACTGTTCTCTAGGTGGCACATTGGGACATTGGGCGGACTGTTCCCTAGGTGGTACATTGGGACATTGGGCGGACTGTTCTCCACTTGGCAAATCGAGGTCCCGATGCTGAACCCATGAATATGCCATCTTTTAGTCGGCACAGCATCCCGTCGAATCCTCTGAATGGTGCCTCAGTCGCACACACGGATAGAGGAGCCTCTGAATGGTTCCTCAGTCGCACACACGAGTAGCGGAGCCTCTGAATGATGCCTGAGTCGTACACACGAGTAGCAGCTTCTCCAGAACACATTTAGAGAGTTTAAGTTGGGCCATGCCGCTGTTCGAATAGGCTGAGTATAGGATTAACTGGGTAGTCGCGTACGGGTACATTTGGAAACAAACTTTCTATGCGGATAGCTAACAGCATGTCGTCGGTTTTTTTACACGCTTTTTTACACGTTCGTTTGATTTACGAATTTGTCAACAGTTTTGGTGTTGAAGTTGCGAGGAATGTAAGGCTAGAGTAGTAAGCTACTAAGCCGTTTTGATAGCCTGAGTTGATGTGGGTACCTATGAAATACTCTGTCTCAAGAGTTCACATGCTTGTGTACCTTAGCATTCCTACATGCATATCCAGGAGCATACTCACCCGCAATTCCAGGAAAATGATTGCGGTCTATCACAGCGCTGACAGAGGCAATCAGTCTTTGATGCCAGTCAAATGACTTTGGCTCTCAGTGTGTCAGTTGGGGCCGACGAACAGCGTATGCCGTTCGTCTTTTCCATGCACTCTTATCTAGGATCGCGCAGATCGATGACTTGTCGGATTTTCTGATGACGATACCGTCGTCTTCTCGTAGATACGTCGTGCGCCGCGAAGTTTCGTTCTCGTGACTTTGCTTTTAGTAGTGTCTTTCAATGTTCATCCCTCTCCGGTGAGCTCGTGTTGTAGGTTTGAACAAGCTTAAACTCTGCATTCTTTTTGTAGCGTAATAATGTCTAGGCAAATAATGTCCAGCCCGACTTTCTTTTATATTTGGTCACACTTCTATTGACAATAGCAGCTCAGTCCTAGATAAGAGGTTCAAATTAATTATCAGATAGTTGAATAGACGACAGGTTGCAATAACCATCCGTACTCTCAGGGGGGACGACACGACCATCATGCAGGTTTGCATAGTTAATTTTTTTTATAAGATACCAGAATTTATGGATATGCATTCATATATATATATATATATATATATATATATATATCCATATATGGCCACAGTTATCCATGTTTGTTTTGTGATGCTTCTTGATGCCATCTTTTGTTTCCTCAGTGATGTTGAATTGTTCCCAATCATCACACCATTCGGCTTAGTAGCTTCGTTGAGGTGAAAAAATAAACTGCGATTTCTTTGATGCTCCACCAGTTTCCTTCGGTAATCCTCTGTGATTGGTTCCCTTTTTGCTTGCCCTGAAATCATGTCAATATGGATATATATATATATATATATATATATATATATATATATACATATATATATATATATATATATATATATATATATACATATATATATGTATATATATATATATATATATATATATATATATATATATATATATATATATATATATATATATATATATATAATGAATGCATATCCATAAATTCTGCCCTTTTCTATCAGACAATAGTCCGGTCGATTGTTCGCTGGGTGACGACGCCATGAGTCGGCTAAGTCGATACATCCATCACACCAGATCACACCAGGTCACATGTAACGTGTAGGCGCACAATGCAGCAGTGACCGCGACCGCTGTGCTGGTGCTGGTGCTGGTGCTGGTGCTGGTGCTGGTGCTAGTGCTGGTGCTAGCGTGACGCGGCGTGTGTCGCAAGTATCACTCAGGTCACGTGTCGCTCACAGAGCAGCGCCAGAGGTCAGGACGCGGCACACACAGGGTACAGGTGGTGGCTGCGGCCAAGTAATTGTGCACGTGCACTGCGCATTAACTGTCGTAGTATTGCGTGGTAGTATTACGTGGTAGTAATGTCTGCGGTAGTATCAAGGCGATATATACCGGTAGTATGAACTGTGGTAGTATGAACTGTGGCGTATTAACTGTGGTAGTATCGCAGCCACAATGATCGCGGCACTTGGTTATACCTACCGTCATACCTACATTTATCACATCTGCATATCCAGAAGGCTTTGCCTTGTACTACATGAACATGCAGTTCCCTGCAGACTTGCCACCGCTGCCGCCCCACAACTAAACATTTGGCTTCGCTTTCCTGCTGCGATTAATTTGCCGGTGGGGGTACATGCGAAGGTTGAAATGCAAAATAAGAAACACCATTTATTTCGCAGTCGCAGTATGGTTCCAATATGTTTTTAAATGCCTCGTTCTCACGAATTGTGTATCGATGAATTAGCTATTCACCTCACGTCTGGCCTTTCCATGAATTAAGAAGCAAAAAAAAATTAGTCACTCAGTTACTGGTGTATTTTGCATCTGCGGCCAATTTGACCTTCGCCGGGTCAATGTACGTCCCCCAAGGCCAAAGTTCATGCCCTCGTAAGGGTAACCTTGTATGTGTAGCCTCGTAGGTTCCGGGCATCGTGGCCACCAGAAAATTCCTCATGGTTTCTGAAGACATGGGTATAGCCTTGTAGATTCCGGGCATCGCAACCACGAGGAAATTCCGCATGGCTCCTGGAGCTATCCTGAGTTTCAACATGAGCATTGTGGCGTTGCATGTGAAGAAACGCTCCGGCCTCCGAGGCTACAGCCACGATAAGCGGCTTCGGCTACTTGGCGTTCTGTTGCAGCACGGCCTGTGTCCGGACGTTCAGCGGCGGTCGCTTTCAGCGTGTCGACCTCGCCGTCAGCGGAGCGCTTCCAGTTGGCCACGCCCCCTGGCGTCCGACCCGCCCACTGCGGCCGCCAGTTCCGGTCAGCTCGGCTCGGCGGCGCGCCGCCCGGAACCGCATCCGGCCGGGCGGGCGGCGCGCGGAGCCCCGCCCGACGCGAGTCGGACCGCCTCTGCTGCCGGCGGGAGGCCCCGGACGGGCCCGCCCGACCTGGTCCTTCTGTCGACGCGAGACTCCGGTCGAGGTCCAAGGGCCCGCCGACCTGGTCCTTCTGTCGACGCGAGACTCCGGTCGAGGTCCAAGGCCCGCCGACCTGGTCCTTCTGTCGACGCGAGACTCCGGCCGAGGTCCAGTCGAGGTCATTCTGACTACGGGAGGTCGACAGCGGGGCTGTGGGCGAATGTGACCGGCGCCTCTGCTGCCTGAACCCAGTTGGGGGTCTTGACGAGGCTCTCGGCATCCATCGGCCGACGAAAGCCACCAATGCTGTTTGCCGAACGTAGCCCCGGCCTGACAGGACATCACTATGCTTTATGGCCGGCAGCGCGGCGTGTGGGACGTGGCCACCGAGGGGTGACATCAGTGGGATGACAGGTGACGTCATACTTGCTTGACGACTTGCTCAAGCTGTGGCGATATCACATGGAAGGATTTGTCGGCAGCCAAAGCTGGCCACGTGTCACGGCACTCGTGGCATCCATGGTGGCCGTTCCAGCCGATGTCATTTAAAAGCCATCCGCGGCGCACATCCCACAGTTCCGGCAACTCTGTGCAAACTCTATGCTGTTTGTCGGCACTGGGCGGTTTATCCTCTGACAATCGCAGCAGTGCACTATGCGATGAGTCTGCAGATCTCGCACGGAACACCAGCTTCTGATTGGTGCGGTGTATGGCGGCGTTGCAGCAGACGCAGCCACGCAGAACTGTCGGGTCGTGTCTCACGCCCGCAGGCATGTGTAGTGACCTTCGGCCAAAGCCGGCTGAGTGAGGCCGGTCCAAATGTGACCCCGTCCAATCCCGGCACATCTCCGATTGTCTCTGGAGCATCTTCGGCTGTCCGGAGCATCTCCGATTGTCCAGCACATCTCCGATTGTTCGGCACGTCGCCGATTGTCCAGCACATCTCCGATTGTTCGGCACGTCGCCGATTGTTCGGCACATCTCCGACTGTTCGGAGCATTTCCGATTGCCTGCGAATTGATGCGGTATGTAAATTTTGAAGGCCTTCGTAAGCTTTAAATCTAGCGCCACTCATTGGAATCCGTTCGAAGGCCATTGTCATTCATAGCCATGCATAGCCATTCATAGCGATTTCCTGTCGCCCTCTCGTTTCATGGCGATTGAGACTCGGACCGTCGAGCCTGCATTAGCTCTCCATGGAGCCCGATGCAGCTCACTGCCGACCTCAGGTATGTACCAGTTGGCATGCTTTGGAGATCACGACAGGTCGCAGCCATTGCCACACAATGAACACTTTCCACCAATAGTCTGATTCGCTCCAATAAGTTTTCATTGACTTCAGCCGTTGGTGTTAGTAGCAACGAGGGCGGTGGAGCGAGCCCCCCAAAAATGTCAATTGATTAGATTCGATAACAACAATTTAACGAAAACACTCTGCCGACAAGAAATTGTATCATCATCCAGTAAGAATTCATAGCGACGTCACTTGAATAACAACCGGAGCCCCAGTTCCCATTGCCTTCGACACAAACTGAATGCAGGGTTTGCGCAAGCAAATTATATTAAGGGGCATTCAAAGCGGCTCACTATTTTCCCCATAAGTTATCAGCTGTATCATAGTCACCAGCTGTCCTGGGGCCACCCATTGTCCCATCCCAGGACGGTGATACCCATACATCCCAGGACGGTGATATCCCGTCCTGGGATATCACCAGCTGTCTCAGGGGCCACCCATTGTCTCGGGATATCACCAGCTGTCCTGGAGGCCACCAGCTGTTCCAGGGGAAACCATTTGCCCTGGAGATTGCCAGGTGCCCCGGAACCACCAACTGTTCCGAGGGAGGGGGAGGGCGGGGGGGGGTCACCATTTTCCCCGGGGGTTACCAGCCGTCCCTCGGCCACTAGCCGTTTCGGTCGCTACCAGTTATCCCGGGACTCGCCAGCTGTCCCGGAGTATCACCAGCTGTACCGGGGTTCATCACCTGCTCCGGAGGCCACCAGCTGTCCCGTGGCTCACCAACTGTCTCGGGGTCACCAGCTGACCTTTGGGCCACCAGCTGTCCCGGAGGTCATCGGCTGTCCCGGAGTATCACCAGCTGTAGCGGAGGCCATCAGCCGTCCTGGGGGTCACCAGCTGTCCCGGTGGTCACCAGCCGCCCCGGGAATCATCAGCCGTTCCGGGAGTCACCAGCTGCCCCGGGGGTCACCAGCTGCCCCGAGGGTCACCAGCTGATCCGGTAGGCCACCATCTGCCCAGGGGCTGCCCACCTGCCACGGCGGGGTCGGCGGCGGTTCGCTGCAGGCGCCCGGTGACAGGACCGCTCACCTGCCGCGCACTGGCCACCTGCCCTCCGACCATCCCCTCCCCTCTGCTGCCTCCCCGCCGGTGGGTGTAGCTGGCGGAAGCGACGCGGCACGGCGGTTCGGAACCGCCGCCCTTGTTTCATTGTGACGCTGTTGACACACGGGCCGGCGCCGCGACTCTGCCGCCGGGCGCCGCACGGGGCGCCGCACGGGGCGCCACTCACGGCGCCGTCGTGTCTGGGCCACCCTTCACGTGAACTCTCGCGCCCAGCTCCGCTCACCGAGTGCAGCGCCGACGCAGAGGTAGTGCGCCACGAAGTGTTCCGGTGTCGAGTCACAGCCGGTCGACGCGTGACTCCACCGTTCTCTGTGCTCCGGCGCTCCTTTCGTGAGCTGCTCTCTGAAGTGCTGGTCACTGGAACTTCTAGCGCCCGGTTTCAGCCAGCGCTCTTGCACTTCAGCCAGGCTCCTGTGCTCCAGTCAGGCCGGTGCTCCTGCGCTCCAGCGGCCGTGAGGACTGCACAGGAGTGCAGCGACAGCCGGTGGCAAGCGCTGCGACTGTGCAGAGCGGCTGTGCAGAGGCCGTAACACCACCGTCCGTCCAGCGAGCGAGCAGGAGCGCGCCCGGCCAGACTGCTCCAGCCGCCGGCGGGTTTGGCCGCCCGTGTTAAAATTAGGTCGTCGCAGCAGAAGGGTATTGATTTGATTGGACCGCGTGGGAACACGCCGACAGGGGAGATCCCACACCGTGCGGAGGCGGCCGCCTCAGCTGATCTCGCTCGCCATCGTCTGAGGTGCAGAAGGTGAGTGAACAGGGAGCGTCACTTGCAGCCGGGGTGGTGAGACGATTTCCGGTGTCTACGTCATACGACGAGGCCCACATGCATTGCGACGTCAGTGCGATCAATCATCGTCTCTGACGTCATTGTGCGACGACGCTGGAAAGTTCCGGGATCCCGGATCTGAGTGACTCAGATTGGTAATCCAGGTATTTTAGCGAAAGCGCAAGCATCGCTGCACTTGGTAATTTTTAATCTGCACATTGGGTTAATCAATTACAAATCATAATTGGGATTTTGTGACATCAATGCTAATATTATGTGAAATTCGTATCAACGATCAGTCTAAATGACCATCAACCATGCCCCCTGTGTTTGTATGTGTATATTTTCCCCTTTATTACTACGGGACTCAATACGCGGCCCAGTTAATTCTCGATATCACACCAGGGCACGACGCCCAGCCAATATCTGTACATGGACGGGAGTGGAAAACAACACGATTGCGAGGGACCCAGTTCACAGGAAAACTTCTTGGAAGCTGATGCAGTAATGTTAGCTTCATTTAGGGATGTGTGTCATTGGGAGAATCTATAAAAAGAAGCGATTGCACGTCCATTTCTAAGAGCTTTGTCGTTGAATGTCTGGGAGAATGCGGCTCGGCATATGTAGATATGTTGCATTAACTCCTCATCTATAGAGTTTGGCGTGACAGTCGACAGAGTGATACGTACACCGCCTGTATATAGTTTCTAGAAGTAGGCGTGAAAGTCAACAGAGTGACGCGTACACCGCTTGTGTTTAGCGTCCGACACGTGTTCAGCAACACGTTTGATGGACTCCAGACATTCGGCGTACTCCAGAGGAGCACGCCAGGGATAAGCGAGCAGCACGCGCCTCCATGATATCGGTGGACACCTGTTCGAGAGGATAAAAATAGTCGGAAGGACGATTTTTTGCGTTTTTGTCGAAGGACGCAAAGTTTACCAAGAACACATCTTCACCGCAGGTTGAGTGTCTTTCTTCCACGATTCCTCCCACCATTATTTTACTAATTTAGGCCACATCACTATGTCATGCTCCGTGAAGCCAATGCCATTTTACAGAGTCCCCAGACAGCAACATAGGGTTCCTCCGACACTTACAGAAGCCATTCTGGAAATAACAGGTACATGCCATCTTACAGCAAGCGAGTTACAGAAGTTACAAAAGCACTTTGGCAGCTAGAGAAGGACATTTGATAGTTACAGTCACCAAATTACGGCGCAGTAACGGGGCACAAAGACACTGTGCGCCCGTGAATGCCATATTTTAACACTTACTTATAGTGCTGACTGCAATGACGGTCTTAGGATGCGCATGGCGCTCCACCTGAATCCCATCATTACGTCGCCACTACTTACAGGGCGCCCTCTGTGAATAGCTAGGGATAGCCATTTGACAGCCACAGAGGACTCTGCCAAATACAGGTGAGTCATCCGACAGTAGCCGAGGGCCCTCTGACAGATACGGACATACCGTGACAGTTTCGGATATACTCTGGCGGCTACAGGAAGCCATGTTGTTGCTATGACGGAACATCTGATAGTTACAGAGGGCCATTGTATCGCTACGGCAGGCCCTTTGACAGTTATAAAGGGTCAGTTACAGCTATAGCGGGCCCTGCCAGTTGTTGAAGGGCCTGTGGAGTTGCAGAGGACCCTCTAAAGATTACAAAGGGGCTTCTGACAGCCAAGGAGGGCCAGAGAGAACATGGTAACTGCCGGACACGTGGAGCCAGGGACCTCCTGACGGCCGCTTGGCCTCCTGTCAGGGGCCTCCTGCCAGGAGTTTTGCCCTCCTGTCAAGGACCTCCTGTCAGAGACTTCCTGTCAGGAGCCTCCTGTCAGGTGTTTTGCCCTCCTGTCAAGGACCTCCTGTCAGAGACTTCCTGTCAGGAGCCTCCTGTCAGGTGTTTTGCCCTCCTGTCAAGGACCTCCTGTCAGAGACTTCCTGTCAGGAGCCTCCTGTCAGGGATTTCGTCCTCCTGTCAAGGACCTCCTGTCAGAGACTTCCTGTCAAGGGCCTTGGCGTTCCATCCGAGGCTCCTGTCAGGGGGCTTGGCGTCATATAAGGAGCTTGTCTTGTCAGGAACCTCCTGCCATGACCGTCCCGCCAGGGGCCTCCTGTCATGACCGTCCCGTCAGGAGCCTCCTGTCATGACCGTCCCGTCAGGAGCCTCCTCTGTCATGACCGTCCCCTCCTTCATACCGTCCCGTCAGGAGCCTCCTGTCATGACCGTCCCGTCAGGAGCCTCCTGTCATGACCGTCCCGTCAGGAGCCTCCTGTCATGACCGTCCCGTCAGGAGCCTCCTGTCATGACCGTCCCGTCAGGAGCCTCCTGTCATGACCGTCCCGCCAGGGGCCTCCTGTCATGACCGTCCCGCCAGGGGCCTCCTGTCATGACCGTCCCGTCAACCCCTGTCATGACCGTCCCGCCAGGAACCTCCTGGCATGACCCCCCCCCGGAGCCTCCTGTCACGACCGTCCCATGAGCCTCCTGTCATACCGTTCCGTCAAACTCCTGTCATGACCGTCCCGTCAGACGTCCCGTCAGGAGCCTCCTGTCTGACCCCAGAGCCTCCTGTCATGACCGTCCCGTCAGGAACCTCCTGTCACGACCGTCCCGTCAGCCTTCATCACCTGTGTAGTCACCGGGGCCTCCTGTCAGTGTCCCCACGTCAACCACTTTGTGGCGATCGGGTTGGCCGAAAGCTCCTTAATGAGCCACTAATTGAGAAAGTCGCTAATCGCCAGAGTCGCTAATTGTGTACATAGCTTAATGACATGATCAGGTGTGCTAACCGTTCATGTCTGTCTGTCAGAGACAGTTAGACTATTCTTTTGGGATTGGGTGTAACTGTACCATTGGCAATCGCCGTGGTAATGCTAGCGGAGGTATGTACAAGTGCCCAGCAATGATGGCAAAACACAGCTCAGTTAAATGGCTAATAACTGAGAGGATCCAGATACATGTATACTGTCCAGAGGACACGTAAGCAAGGAAATAACGACTGTTAATCATCTCTGTACCTGCTTGCAATACTCATTGTTGCTCTAATGGTTGATATTTTCTTCTTCAAAGGGATGGCTCAAATCATCCTGGGGTTGCTTAAAAGAAGGATGGTTTAAGCAATCCCCAGAGTGTACATAACGATGCGCTGGACCCAACAGATTGCTTTGCATGTCGAATATTGCCCGAGTTATTAGAGTTAATGATTGTGATCGGATCTTCCATTGTCATGATATCTACTTACGTTCTCACCATCAACTCGACTCTCAATCTCAGCACGCCAAAATAAAATGTTAGTCGCTGTGTAAACAGGCGGCAATGAGATCCGCTGCGCGGACGACAGCGAGGGGGGGGAGCGACACGGCTATTGCCAGCGCATGCTTTGTTCTGCGTCCATACTGTCGGCGTCCCACAGCCATCTGAGTCATACATACATACATACATACATACATACAGACAGACAGACAGACAGACAGACAGACAGACAGACAGACAGACAGACAGACAGACAGACAGACAGACAGACAGACAGACAGACAGACAGACAGACAGACAGACAGACAGACAGACAGACAGACAGACAGACAGACAGACAGACAGACAGACAGACAGACAGACAGACAGACAGACAGACAGACAGACAGACAGACAGACAGACAGACAGACAGACAGACAGACAGACAGACAGACAGACAGACAGACAGACAGACAGACAGACAGACAGACAGACAGACAGACAGACAGACAGACAGACAGACAGACAGACAGACATACAGACAGACAGACAGACAGACAGACAGACAGACAGACAGACAGACAGACAGACAGACAGACAGACAGACAGACAGACAGACAGACAGACAGACAGACAGACAGACAGACAGACAGACAGACAGACAGACAGACAGACAGACAGACAGACAGACAGACATACAGACAGACAGACAGACAGACAGACAGACAGACAGACATACATACAGACAGACAGACAGACAGACAGACAGACAGACAGACAGACAGACAGACAGACAGACAGACAGACAGACAGACAGACAGACAGACAGACAGACAGACATACAGACAGACAGACAGACAGACAGACAGACAGACAGACAGACAGACAGACAGACATACAGACAGACATACATGCAGACATACACACATACAGACAGACAGACAGACATACACACAGACACACAGACAGACAGACACACAGACAGACAGACACACAGACAGACAGACACACAGACACACAGACAGACAGACAGACAGACAGACAGACAGACAGACAGACAGACAGACAGACAGACAGACAGACAGACAGACAGACATACACACAAACACACACACCACATACACAATGACAAGACAAGAATAAAAGCAATCCGCCAAGTTACTATACAGATATACAGATATACAGACAGACACACACACAGACAGACAGACAGACATACATACAGACAGACAGACAGACAGACAGACAGACAGACAGACAGACAGACAGACAGACAGACAGACAGACAGACAGACAGACAGACAGACAGACAGACAGACACACAGACAGACAGACAGACAGACAGACAGACACAGACAGACAGACAGACAGACAGACAGACAGACAGACAGACAGACATACAGACAGACAGACAGACAGACAGACACACACACACACACACACACACACACACCACACACACAATGACAATGAGCAAGAATAAAAAGCTAATTGTCCTCTGCCGGAGTTATTTGCACTATTGTCGATGCTCGGTTACCCTGACAAATATAGTACACGCAATACGACCGCAATACGACAAACGACCCAATACGACCAATACGACCCAATACGACCCAAACACCCAATACGACCGCAAACGACCCAAACGACCCAACGACCGCAATAGACGCAAACCGTGAATGCGTTTGGATGAATAGAAAGGATTGACGAATCGATTGTTAATGCTTGCCAACATGTCGACCGGCGTCCTGAAACTGTGGACCGATGAGTGCATTTTTACAATTTGTTTGTCTGACTACGTGTAAAGTAATCTCGCGTCGCTTTAACCATAACACTATATCACTGCTCTGGCAGCTGCCTTCAATATTAAGACCAATTAAACAACTGGACACTCCTTATTTACCTCTGGATGACAGCGAATTACATTTTTTTTTCATATCTGCGACGAAACGCTATCATCTCGTCTTTTACTATCATCTCGCCTCAAGGATTTTACCATTCTCCGTAACCACTAAAATTCTTCCTATCGTTGCACTTGATTCGAACCCAGCTACTCACAAGTCGAAGACGCAGTCTAGCAGCCCACCTCGGGCTCTCCGAAGTCGTCGAGAAAACCAGAACCGATTCAGCTCGGACAGCTCGGACTCACTGGATTCGACGATTCCGTGTTGAGTGCAGTCACTGCGACGTCCTTGGACGGAAAATAGATCCTCGGTACGATCTTCCGTTTCTTGAAGTCAGGTGGTCGTTGTGGCTCTTGAATTGCGAACAATCGGGCGGAGAAAGATGCCCAGGCCAAATCAGGTCAGGCCAAATCAGGTCAGATTACGCGGGGTTTAGCATAAACCCGTGGCGGCCTCGTTGGGTGAATGGCCAGGCCTCCTGAAGGCCAGTTATCTGCTGCCTGGAAATGATTGCCAGACTGCTGGCATAGTCATTGAATATGATTGAGTTAGTAGCCAGGTAGTGTGTGGCATCCAATATGATTAGGTTAGTAGCCAGGTAGTCTGTGGCATCCAATATGATTAAGTTAGTAGCCAGGTAGTGTGTGGCATCCAATATGATTAGGTTAGTAGCCAGGTAGTGTGTGGCATCCAATATGATTAGGTTAGTAGCCAGGTAGTGTGTGGCATCCAATATGATTAGGTTAGTAGCCAGGTAGAGTGTGGGATTGAATATGATTGGGTTAGTAGCCAGGTGGAGTGTGTGATTTAATATGATTGGGTTAACAGCCAGGTAGAGTGTGCGATTTAATATTATTGGGCTAGTAGCCAGGTGGGGTGTGACGCTTCGTGCAGGTGCCCCATGGTAGGTCGATACATGTGACCCACTGCAACATACCACACTGAGATGACCCACATTGCCACATCGATGTCAATTGTCCCTCATGTTGACACAACGACATCTGGTTTGCCTTATTTATTCGGTCGACGTTGGCACCAATTGTGCGCAGTATGCAATGGGCTATTTACCGGACCATGCGGTGGGTGTTGTCCGTGGTGTATTTACCGGACCATGTGGTGGGTGTTGTCCGTGGTGTATTTACCGGACCATGCCGTGGGTGTAGTCCGTGGTGTATTTACCGGACCATGCGGTGGGTGTTGTCCGTGGCGCCTGGCCAATGTGGTCCCTCTGCTCCTTCCGTGTTGAGGAAAACGCTGTGTGTAATGGGGCTGCTAACTTATCATTTGATGGGTGTTTATAATATAACCACACGCGCAGCAAACATTTGTGATAGTGCGATAGGTGAACGATGATGTGGTCGTCTTGAATTATGCAGGCGTCATGGGCAACGCTGAATTGTCCCTATACCATGCACACGTTGGTTATCAACTAACCAGTGCATTGTCTGCTATTCTATTCTCAGACTACCGCCTGGGTTCAATGGACACGATCCAGACATCCGTAGGCAGCCGCTGTCAGCCAGAGTGGTGCGAACGTCCCCGTCCTCTTGTAGCCCCGCCCCCGCGCCTAGTCACATGACCCTTAACGGCCCGACCTGCAATGCACGACCTATGTGGTGATGCAACATGCAAGGAGAGGTCACAAGGTGAGCAAACCGGCACGTCACGTATCACGCAGGTCAGGTCAACGGTAGCGCTTCATTTCCGAAACACATCTGGTAGTACGAGCACACGATGTACAATGCCACAACTGCACCAGGTATGTGACATTTTACCCAGGAATTTCTGTGGAACCATGATCGGATGCTGTTGAGCATTCGCAAGCAGCTCAAAAGCACAATGTAGAACGCAGCGATAGTCTGCCTCATTCAATGCGCACCATTTGTCCGGCGACTAAAGAGGCCTGCTCTTCTGGTGCTGACTCATGCCGGTATCAGTGACTCACACCGGGATCGGTGACTCATACTGAGATCGGTGACTCATGCCGAGATCGGTGACTCATGCGGGGATCGATGACTCGTGCCGGAATCGATGACTCGTGCCGGGACCGGTACCTTCTTTGTTCACCGGTGGCCTTTCTTGTGCTGCTCTTGTATGGTGGCTTACTCCAGTACGGCGTTCCAGTACGGTCCGGCGCACGGAACAATGGCCGGCTGCTAAACGATGGATGTGCAAAGAGCATTGACCTCGGGCTGATGTAGTGCAGGACTTCATAGCCCCTCTCCCTGGGCTGCAGACAGCCTCCTCTCCTCAACGTCTCAGCTCAGCTCAGCTCGGATCAGCTTCGTCATCCCCACCACAGCTGCCCGGTCAACATCCCCTTCACCACATATCTCTGCCAATGTCCAACTTCACTATCCGAAGTTATCGTGCCTTAAACTTAAGAAAAGTGACGAATCGCTGGCCTATGTAGACGAAAACGTGCTGCCGCTGACAAAGCCCGGATGTAAGTTATCGCTCCTTAGGTCTAATACGGCCAGGTTCATGCAGCCTCGTACGTCACTCGTGAATTATAACCTCAGATTAACTTTTCAATATGGCAAGTAACATCACGAAGTTTCACGCGTGCACAGGCAGCCCTGGGTAAAGAGTGGACGGAGTGAGGGTGTCCATCGTCACAGGTAGCTCTGGGTGGGAGTGGACAGAGTATGGGTGTCCATTGTCAGGCACTCGTACCTCTTTACACATGGACATACGCCCAGACACATATGCGCGCGCGCACACACACACACACACACACATGCACACACACACACACACACACACACATACATACACACACACACACACACACACACACACATATATATATATATATATATATATATATATATATATATATATATATATATATATATATATGCATAGGACGTGGCATCAACGCGATGCCAAACAGCGGCGTGCTGACATCAGCTGGCTTTCCGTGTCACGAAAAAAACCTGATGGAATGGCATGAAACACCCTGCATGTGGGTGCATCTCCTGCACGTACCATGGCTAAAGCGGGGCTAAATGATTTTACTTGTAATCCGCCACGTAAAGGATTGCAATTTTTACCACAGACGTTTCCAACTTTCGGCTTAGGTATCAGACATTCCAACGTGAGCAGCAGCATCGGGGCCCCGGCTTCTGATGAGTGACCAGGAGGTCAGTGATATTATCTTAACATGAATAGCAAGGGCGGAACTTTTCATCCTTCTATAGCTGTGGCACTGCTACTGAGGCTTACAATTGGACCTGTGGGCATTGGCTGGAAATAACTGCATAAAAACAGTTTCTTCTACCCCCAATCATTTTAGAAAAGGTCCACCATTGATGGGTAGATACTTGATCACACATTTTGCCTGGAAATAGGGCGCACCTTCATGCAAGGAGCACTTGCAGCGCCATCTTTAACTGTGCCATGACAAGGCGCACGCGCAGTGTCGTCCTTAGCCATGCCATGACAGGGAGTACACGCAGTGTCGTCTTTAGCCGTGATGTAACAAAGGATACACACAGTGTCATCTTTACCGATGCCATAACAAGAAGCACGCGCGGTGCCATGTTTAGCTGTGTCATAACAAGGGATACACACAGTGTCATCTTTAACGGTGCTATAACAAGGAATACACACAGTGTCACCTTTAACGGTGCCATGACAAGAAGCACGTGCGGTATTGTCTTTAGCCGTGCCATAACCAGGAGCACGTGAAGTATTGTCTTTATACGTGACATAACACGGAGCACGCGCAGTATCGTCTTTAGCCGGGCCATAACAAGAAGCACGCGCAGTATCGTGTTTAATCGTGATATAACATGGTGCACGCGGTGATACAGTTTGCAATTTATATAAGGGCTTGTCCCGAACCGGTATCGATGCCACCCCACAGGGAGTTTATCCAAAGGATGAACCGCTTGACCGTGTTCTATATCGTGAGAGCATGCTAACAGCGTCTTCGCCTATACCTTGAACCGACCACAGAACATGCTAACGGCATCTTCACCTACCCTTAACCAGCCACACTTCAACCGGCTACAGAGCAGGTTAACGTCTTCACCTATACCTTTAATTGGCCACATAGCATGCTAACAGCATCGTCACCTACCTTCGACCTGCCGCAGAGCATGTTAACAGCATCTTCACCTACCTTCAACTGGCCACAGAGCTTGTGAACAGTATTTTCACCTACCTTCAACCGGCCACATAGCATGTTAACAGCATCTTCACCTACCTTCAACCGACCACACTTCAACCGGCTACAGGGCATGCTAGCTGCATCATCTTCACCTACAGCCGGTCGCATCTTCACCTTCACCTTCAGCCGGTCGCATAGCATCGACAGCCACACCATTCATTCCATCACGAGGTTAGCAGTAACACATGCCACCAGTGGAGTTTTCAAGTCCAGACAATTTCAGGCGGTACTTCTGGGTGGCCTCGTCGCTTCCAGGTGGTGCCTTTCCACGCATTCCTGTAGATCTAATCTTAAATGTTTAACAGTCAGGAGGTGCTCAGCCACCGCTGTGTGGTGCTTAAGCACCACCTGCTGACAACAACACCCCACACGTGATTCATGCTGGTAACCCTGGATGTGCGGCAGAATTTCCCACCCCTCGCAGTGCGGGGGTGAATGGATCAGCCACGAGCATTTGTTCCGGGCTAGGCACAGAGATGCGAGAAACGCAATGACGTAATTCTACTGTTCTTGTACTTTCAGAGTTATTTGCAATGTTTTGTCTGCCTCGTTTGGTTCGTCTTTCCGGTGATGTTAAACAGGTAAATCTTGGGGCGCAGTCACCTGGTCGTTGCCGTAGTTTTCAGAACCTGGTCGTAAAAACAAATGCGATTTCGTGCTTCAATATATGCAACGTGAAGGTTATTCAAAGACTATGGCATGTACAAAGGTCAAGGTCACAGATCAGGTCAAGACCAAATAGGGACCAGGAGATAGTCGATGAACCGCTTACGCTGACGATTCTCGAAGTTGATTGTGCTCAGGAAAAGATGATGTGTGACACAAATACAGATCTCCCCTTTGGAGAGTAACTGCGGAAACATGGCTTGCGACAGCAGACGCTACCATTGCAAAAGACAAGTCATCAGACTAGTTTACGTCCACACCGTCCAGGATATTCCACGGAGCATGTAGTGGACTGCGACGCCGGTCTTCAACATTGGCGCGCTGTCATCTCATCACTCGGTGTCGGGCAGACCGGCGGACATGTAGGTGCACATTTTACAACGCCACGGCCTCACTGTGGTCCGTAAGGAGCAATTCGTCTTTCACTTGGACGCGGGCCGACGTGCCCCTCGTTAATACAACATCTGGAATGTTCTCGCCACGTGTAGGCTCTGTGACCCGATGTTTCGAGTAAAGCGTAACACGAATTGAAATGTGCAATTCCGGTGCAGTCAATATTAGTATGAAACAATCCAATCGGTATCCATATTCACACTGGATGGAAATATCCATTATTTGTCCAATCGATTAAAAAAGATAACATTGCTAAAAGCTGTTCGCTTGGAAAATTCGATGAATTCAATTCGAAGCTTCTTTTCTTTTTCCCACATATTCTGATGAAAAAGAAATGCGGATACGCAGTTGGCTTTGATGCACCCCATGTCTTTACATAACAAATGCGCCGTTTGGCTACTGAACCGAGGCGCTTGTTCGGTGTTCTTTGTGACTGTTTTGCATGCATCTTTTGAGTGTTGACTGGATAAAATGTCATACCACGCCACGAGTCCCACCAATATTTTTGTTTTTTTGTTTGTAGAGCACCACATCTGCCAAAATTACTTCACAATGTCAGCCGGTAGATGTGTCTTTCGGAAGACTCACGATTTTCGTCATCTACAGTGTTTTGGGCCCCAGTGCATTTATGTTAGGGTCCCGACACCACGTTTCTAAGTCTCCGGCGCTCCTTATTGCGTTGTTGCTTTTCGTGGACTCACGGTTCTTTGAATGACTAACGCGTTTTTGACTTCCCAGTGTGCTTTGAGGGCTCTGCTGTGTTTATTCGGGGTCCGACGCAAATGTTTGAGGCTCCAGCGCGATTTTGTAAGGCTCAGACGCGTGGTTACGGGGACCCGATGCGAGCTTCCTGGGATAGACGAGATTTTCCGGGACCTGTTTTGAATTTATCCAAGCCCGTGTCGCTTTTCTGGATCTCAGAGTGATTTTTTTGCGAGCCCACCGCGCTATATTTGAGGGCCCGCTGCGATTTTTCGAGCATCCTTGCGTTTTTTCTGGTTCCTGTGCGATTTGTGCAGTCCTCTGGCGCGATTTTTGGGACTCCAGTGCGATTTTCAGGATCCGGACATTGATTTTTAAAGTATCTTTGCTTATTTGTTTTTTTGTGGGAGGGGTAGAGAGAGGGGAGGGAGCTTTATTTTTTAGTCCCGATGCGATTTGTGGGGCCATTCTGTATTTATTTGGACACCGATGGTACATTTCGGGATACCAGTTCAATCTTTCGGACCATCGATGCGAAGTTGTTGAGGCACGGACGGACATCTTCGGGGACCAGCGATATTTTTTGGGGTCCTGACGCATTTTTTTTGCCCCGGTGGCGAGATCTCGGGGCCTCGCTGTATTGGCGGTCTGGACGGCAATTTATGGCGGTCTCGACGGGAATTTTGTGCCCCAGCAGGAGTTTTCGGGGCCTACTGTAATTATTTGCCGACCCAACTGGAATTTAAGGGCTAGGATAGGAATGTTTGGTCCCTAGCGTGATTTGTGGTGTGCCCGGTCCAATTATGTCTGGCCCGCCGTATTTATTTGGGCCCCGAGGCGATTTTGTGTTGTATTCGACACGATTTTTGGACTACAGCACAATCTTTATCGGGGGCACCAGCGAAACTCTGCAGGCACCACCAACTTTAAGGGGTGACATTTGCCCCCGTGCCCCATTGGGTATGCCACTGTCGGGTTTGCGTATAAGTTTCATAATAACTGAGAATTGCTAGAACAATGGAATGAATCCAGCTCAAGCTACTTATGACATTGTGTCATGTATGACACTGTGTTATGTTGTATGACATTGTGTTGCGTTGTACGCCATTGTGCTTGACATTAAAGGTACCTGGAAGAATGAGTATGACAATATAGTTGCTGGCTGGTGGCATCAAATTTCCCAGACAACGTTTAAAAAACAATCAATGGCAGCCAATGCAAACTTTTTATTTGGTATACTTGTGGTAGGAAAACCGAAGAAGACATGATTAATTTGTAGAATTTTCGCTCCCACGGCAAAAGTCGCAGAGCCAATCCTTATCCAACCCGTATCTGAGAGCAGTTAACCAATCCCTATCGGTTTCGTTCACCAAACTCTATCCAATCCAATCCGTTATTCGTAACGAACGGATATCCCTATGGATATCCAATCCGTGGCATGCTCTGGTTTCAAACTAGGCACGTCACATTCATCAATAAATCAAGAGGCACGGTTCGACACGCGCCGCAACACGGGAACGGCCCCACCAGCCGCCACCGTCCAGTCTATCTAGGGTGCGATCCTCGACGACAATTTCACTGTCGGCTGCACTTTCGATTGCACCTTTGAGCCTGGTAGCCTTTGAACGCCTTGATTGCACCTCCAGTTTTAGGACTGAAGCTGCACCCAGGCCGGCGAGCACGAGCGGCTTTCGTCAGCTGATCAGACGCGTCCGTGTCAGTTCCGCAGGCGACCCGAAACGGGAGCCACCAGGCTCCCGGTCTTGGAGTACTGGTGCACCGCGTCAGCGCTGACGTCTCGTGTAACTGCCCGCTCGTGGCGGTAGGGATGACCAGTCCTAGCGGGATGGCAGCGTACCGTCGCCTCCCAGGACCATACCAGATGGCGCTAGTGTCGTCAGTCTGACGTGGACCGCTTGCGTTGGCATCCATATTTGCAGCGGAACGTGTGATGAGGAGCGGCGACACACTCGACGCAGGGCAGCTTCAGTGAATTATGAGACTCAGGTAAGAAGTCAAGCGACAAATGGCTCGCAAGTTTCCCCTGTATATCGCCGTCCTTGATTGGTCAGGATTGCAGCGCACACAGCTGTGTAGTATTGCTTGAGTGACTACTATTAGACTACTATTATTCCGAATTCTGATATTTTTCGTTGATGAGCATGAAGTGAACCGCGCTAAGCTGAACGCGAAAATGACCAAGTTACTGATAGCGATAGGTAAGAGGGTGACTGCAGTGACCAAGTTACCGATAACGAGAGGTAAAAGGGTGACAGCATTGACCAAGTTACCGATAACGACAGGTAAAATGGTGACAGCAGTGACAAAGCCACTGATAACGATAAGGAAAAGTGTGACAGCAGTGACTAGCGCACAGGAACGAGTCCGATGCAAACTCTGCTGCATTAAACAAACAGACTGGTAATGAAAGTCCCAGATCAGCTGTGAGACGGGCAGGACACCAATGTCCCAGGGTGTCATCGCCCCTTCGCACTTGCCAATTTTCCGTCATTGGCTTGATGAGATAGCTAGATTAGTCCTAGATAAATGTCTCAGCGAATTTCTATGGTACTCGATTCATTTTCAAATCGGGATGTGAAGTACAACTGACAATCCAAACGCACCATTTCATTACAATGGTGAGGAAATGTTTGCATTACAGTGGCAGAGTTTACACAGGGGCGGATCCAGGATCCTCTTGGAGTTAGTTACTGTAGCCTTTGCGATGTCGACACTAGATGGTTGAGAAATTTTGCGCCAATATTATTATTATTGTATATGGAACGCAGGGAGATGTAATCTAGTAGAAAAGGGAACCGTTTGTTCATCAAGCCGTAGAGTCTGTGCCCGCTGGTATCTTTCCAGCACGTACGGCCCGCTACCGACAGTAGCACCCAGACGGGCGCTACACACGGGATACCCGGACGGGCGCCGTACATATGGTGCCCAGACGGGCGCCACACACATAGCACCCAGACGGGCGCCATACATATGGTGCCCAGACGGGTGCCACACACATGGCACCCAGACGGGCGCCATACATATGGTGCCCAGACGGGCGTCACACACATGGCACCCAGACGGGCGCCATGCACATGGTACACAGACGGGCGCCATGCACATGCATCGTACTGAGCACGTCACAAAAATGCCGGCATACACACTGATCAACTTGTTCGTCCACGGGAAACGCAGAATGCAGCGATAATGCCAAGACATACAAAGTGCGGCTGTTTGTGTTTTTTGAACATGTAAATTGTCTTTGAAATACAATGGCATATAAGGTTCAGAAACTTATTAGATTGCGACTAATATCGATGCGGTAGGCCTTTAAAACCATATATTAATCATACATATTTCAACAATATCCATAAGTTTCCAGAATTACGCCCATGCTGGTCTAAAATCAGTCAATTCGCCGATATTGTCCAGAGGAGTGTTTGCCTTGTTCAGAAGGGCGCCTACGTTGTTCAGGACGGTACCTGTCTTGTCCCGACAGGTGTCTTCCTTGCACAGAGCGGTTGATTTCCAATCCAGACGGGAGCTTGCCTCTTCCCGAAGGGCGTCTTCTGGGTGGGGGGGGGGGGGGGGAGGCGCCTACCCTGTCCAGAGGGCTCCGATCTTATCCAAGAAGCTCCCAACCTGCTCAGAAAGCTATCTTGTCCAGAAGACAGCCTCGTCGAGAAGGCAGCATGACATGTCCAGAGGGCACCTTGCCTTGAGGCCTTGCCAGAGGGCACCTTGAGAGAGCACCTTGCCAATGTGACGCCTGTGTATTTTGGAGGACTAGAAAGGTGGAAGTTTGTTCCGAATAGGCGCTTCCCTTCTCTGGAGGGGCGCTTTCCATGTCCAGAAGGCCGGCTGCTTAGTCCAGAGGGGCGCCTAGCCTGCTGAGAGGGGCGGCTGCCCAGTTCAGAGGGGCTCCCGTTTTGTCCAGAGATGCGTCTGCCTTATCGGCGCCTACGTTGTCGAGAGGGATGCATGTCTTATCCAGAGGGGCGCTTTCCTTGCATAAAGAGGCGACTGTCTTGTGTAGAGAGTCGCTTTCCTTATTCAGGAAAGCGCCTGAATGCTCAGAGATGCGTCATTTTGCCTAAAGGGCGCCACTATTGTCTTGTGGGGTGGCTGTCTAGACCAGAGGAGCGCCTGCCTTTCTCAGAGGAGATGCCTGCCTCTTCTAGAGGGCTGCCTGCCTAGTCTAGAGGGGTGCCTGTCGTTTTATTTCTTTGAATGGCTGGCCATTATGTTCCAGCTTCCCATCCTTTAAACAAATAATTTACCGATATTATCGGGGTACACGGTGGGGGATCAGCGCCACATTGAGGTTTTTTTCTGAACATTGGGGATCGCCTCCTCAAATATATCCCATGTTCTACAGCGCCATTGACTCTTCTGGATGTCATGGCTCAGGCCACAATCAGCACAGCTAAGGGTGGGGTCGCCTCTATTACACGGGCTATCTGAACAGTAGCACAGTCGGGGGACACTGAGCCCGCCCCTCCTCCCTCCGCACCTGGATTTGGACATAGCCTTTGACAGCTTACAAGACGATGTACTCATCACAAAACTCGACTAGTATGACAACGACACTAAATGGCCGAGTAACTCCATACCGAAGGGGCTGTAGATTCGTACGAGACAGCTGACTAACTCTGCCAGTAACATCAGGCATGTTACAGGGATCCATAATCGGCCCACTGCACTGGTGTTCTCCCTCTTTACAGCGACCTGCCCTGCCATCTTCCCAATGTGCAAGTATTCGAAAATGCGGACAACACGCAAACAATAGACCAAGCAAAGCCTCCCTACCACGGCCTGATCACGCTACCAGAACGAACCGAGAGATCTCTGACGTTGCTACAGAAATAGATCAGCGTCAACTCACTGAAAATGAGCTTGGAGAAGAGAGAAGACCAACTCCATCATCATCGGGTCCCGACAGGACGTGATCAAGGCAGAAAACATCAGGATCGGAACGAAATGCAACACAGCCATGGATATGTTCCGTGTCACCGTGAGGTTGGCACTCGCCTGAGAAAACCCCTCAACTCGCAAAAAGTGCAACGACATTCTAATATAGTCCTATCGACTTGGGCATCACTTCACTGCCCAAATTCTGAAACTTATCATCGCGACTCACGTGCTGCCGCATGCCAGCTGCCGTATTTCGGTCCGGGACTGCGCTGCCGCTTGCCAGCTTCACAGGATGGAAAACCTCCTCAAATTTGCTGCTCGGTTAGTCAGCCCACCGCAGAGAACATTTCTCATCCGCGCTGCATTCACTTGGCTGACCCAGAGTACATGAGCATGTTACGGAGAGGGAGAGGGAGGGGGTCGTCACGCTGCTCCGAGCCCTATACTGCACCAGAGCACCAGCTGCTCTGCGAACTGGAGAACACGAGCTTGTCACGGAGAGGGAGAGGGGTCTTCATGATGTTTCGAGCCCTATACGGCGCCAGGGCACCAGCTGCTCTGCGAGCTATGCTTCAGCGTGAACTGCTGCAGCGACTGATGGGGATGGGTCTTCATGATGTTCCGAGCCCCATACGACACCAGGGCACCAGCTGCTCTGCGAACTGGAGTACACGAGCTTGTCACGGAGGAGGAGAAGGAGAGGGAGAGGGGTCTACATGATGTTCCTAGCCCTAAACAGCACCAGGGCACCAGCTGCTCGGCGAGCTCTGCTCCAGCAGGAAGCGGCTGCAGCGACTGGGCGATCTTGGTCCTCCGGCACAGCGTGCCCGCACCCCGCCCCCCCCCCCCAGATGTCGTCCGACGTCAACACAAAATGCGTTCCGACACAGCAGTTGCCTGGAACGCACTGCCCATGACGGTGTCCCAGTGAGGCCCACACCTCGCACTGAAGCGGAAGTTGCGTGGTGCTGGACAGTGATAGTAGCTGAACGTGAATGCAGTGTACACGTGACAGGATTGTCTGCTCGTTTTTTTTGTACCATCCATAGATTAACCCGTTTTTTTATATTGCATCCTAATCTATTTTGCCCATTGTATCTTGTAAGCCGCCGTGGTAACTCAGTTGGTTGGAGCGCTGGCCTGCACTGGTCTCCCCTGTCCCGGCAAGACAAAGTTCGAGTTTCCTCACGCGCTCGCATTTAATCCCCGGCTGGGAAAGTCAGTTGGCAACTGGCACGATAAGGCCGGGGACGAGCTACCGGGGCCGCCGTGTCGATGCGCTAAGGGGACATGAAACTCTTAGTCAAACGTCCTTGATCTGCCTTTGAACTGAAATTCAAAGATCGGATTGTGAGGCCAAGGTTTACGTAACAGGCTATGCTTAGCAATACGATCCTGGTCCCTAAAGCTACCCCAGGAGGAATTCTGACTAAAATTAAGAAAAAACAACACATTTGCCGAGTAGCGTGATATGGTGATCAATTGCTACGCTGCACTGCTGTGCCTAACTTAATATCATCAAGGCCATCTATGGATGACCTTTAGAACCAACTTTGAACTCACTGGGCATTATAGATTCCCTTCCAAAAGTGGCACGGTATTTCTCAGCAATGTCCACCGTTGATCGTAGCACACTTGGGGAGCGCTTGTACGCCCATTGCGGAAACTGTGCGCTTGTTCGACTCTTCGGGGACTGCCGCATAATTATAATGCGGTGCAATGCAACGCAATAATATGTGTGACGGCATGCAACAGACAATTGGCTCACATACAGAGGCAGCTATTTGTACAACAATTAACGCATTTAACATTACCAACATGTTATTGTTAACGGACTCTTCTGACTTTCACTCACACATCGCATGCACATATAGCAACAGTGCTCTCTTGGTATTCTGCACGGGGACGAGTAGTCTAGGGATACGTTGCCCGTCTCACAATAGAGAGATTGTGGGTTCGAGTCTCACCTGTCGCTGCTCTTCACCCGCGGCCAATCGGCGTGAGAGATTGGCGACGCTACATGACTCAACGGTCGACGTGTCGTAAAACCAATAACCACCACCACTGATATTCTGCACTTTTTCACTTATTCCAGGAAGATGCTTGTAAACGATACCGCGGTGAATGTTGTGCCCTTGACAGCGTGTTGCGATTATGGTGCGATTTCCATTCCGCCTGTTCCTGGCATTCATCAAATGCATGCAGTGTAGCCAACTCTCAGTCTTGCAATGGATGCAAATCATTGCAAGACTGAGACCAAACGTTGCAAGTCATTGCAACGTCTGCTTTCCGTCGCATTTGGGCCCTGTCGGCGCCCCCGTGGCGGTGTCGTGCCATTCAATTAATACCACCGATCAGCTGTGTCCCCTCCCGAGATTAAACACAGACGTGTGCAGTGCACACTGTCCCTGTATGGGCATCGATCGCTCACACGCCATTTATCTCCAGTTTGTTTGGCGATAAGAGCGCGCCAAGCTGCTGCACGTTCCATGGTAATCGCGTAATTAAACACGATTGAAGCTACCACCAGGTGAGGTCACTGTGGTTGGCAGCAGCTGTCTGAAGTCAGCTGACATGTTGTGATCTCTCTGCATGTGTCAGTGCTCGCCGTGATGGGGTGCGACACAGAAGCTGTCTGAGGTCAGCTGACATGTTGTGATCTCTCTGCAGGTGCCAGTGCCCGCCGTGATGGGGGTGCGGCAGCTGACTGAGGTCAGCTGACATGCTGTGATCTCTCTGCAGGTGCCAGTGCCCGCCGTGATGGGGGTGCGGCAGCTGACTGAGGTCAGCTGACATGTTGTGATCTCTCTGCAGGTGCCAGTGCCCGCCGTGATGGGGGTGCGGCACAGCAAACACCGCAAGTACCCGGTGCAGTCGGCCGCCGGCGCCGGCGCCGGCGCCGACGCCGGCCACACGTCCGCTCCGTACCCGCCAGCTCGGGCCGGCTTCGAGGAGACGGCCGTGACGCGCAACAACCCGCTGTTCGGCAGCCGGGTGAGCGGCGGCAGCGGCGGCAGCGGCGGCGGCGGCGGCGGCGGCGGCGGCGGCGGCGGCGGCGGCGGCGACGAGGGCGGCGAGGGCGGCGTGTACCAGACGTACGGCGGCAGGCAGGCGGCGCCGGCCGAGTGTGAGGACCTCGACCAGCCGCTGCGGCCCGAGGAGCGGCTGCGTCGCTCCATCATCAGGTCACGCGGCCGCCGCCGCGCCGCCGCCGGCGGCCAGCGGCGCGACCCGCTCGAAGAGCCGAGACGAAGCGACGACGACGACGCCGCCGACGGGCGCGAGCGGCGCCTGGGGTCCACAGTGTGGGCGCGGGCCAGCGTGCACTCCTGGGACGGCGGGGCGACGACGAGGCAGCCGGACGCCCTGTCGCGGGGGGTGGCTGATCCAGCTGGCCTCGAGCTGGACGGCTCGACGCGCGAGGACGTCGGTCGAGGTGAGGACGAGGACGCCACCTCAGGGCGCTCGGCGGAGAGCGGCGGCCGCGACCCGGTGCCGGCGAAGACGCCGCGCCAGCCGGAGGAGGACGACGGCAGCCCGCTCCCCAAGCCGGCGCCGCGCACCCTGTTCGGCATGATGCCGGACGTGGTGGGGCGGCCGGGCGCCGTCACCATCGAGGTCGCCTGGCGAGACGAGCACGCGCCGCACGTGTCGCCGGACCGGGCGACGCTCGACGACCGGCTGGCCGCTCCTCGGCCGTTCGCCGGCGAGCTGGACGGCGAGATCGGCGCGGCGGCGTGCGGCGACCCGCCCGACGCCCCCGGCGATGGCGGCCTGGGCTCGCGCCTGCCGGAAATGGCCGCCTCTGAAGGAGAGAGCGCCACCGACGTGACAGTAACGACGCGCACAGGTGGCGACGGTGGCGGCGACGCGACGATGATGCAGCCAACTGTGCGCTGGGGAGACGACCCTGACGACCTGCCGGCCAGACTGGAAGGTAAGATCTCATCCGACTCCGGGTCATCGCACTTCATTCAGTTATACTTAACAAACACTGAATACTTTAAACCGCACACAATTTTTCATATTTAATGTAATCATTGTAGAAACATTTCCGATAAACTATTTGAGTGAACCAGAGATTGTCCATTAAAATTTGATTAAAGCAACACATAAATGTCATGAAGTTTCGCAACATTTCCACCGCAACATATGGTTGTATTGTTGACCTTATGTACTGAAACAGCCTACACCGACACCTTAGATTGCATGCTTGACGAGGTATGCTACGTTCGGAACTTTTGAATTCGAGTTGTTATTTCATGTATTATATGAAGGTTAATGAAGCAAAGGTATGCATAGTACACCATTTGCCATAAGAAGTCGGGAAACCATACGGCTGTCGGATTGGTATTTTCATGGCGATCTCAACTCTCTCAGTTATTCGACTTACCACTCAGGGAATCTTAGCTATACGTGCCGTGGACATGTTCACAACAGCTTAGCGACAACCAAGCATCCCGGCAGTGATAAGCATCACTCAAAGCAGCGACGAGCGCCAAATTACCGAACCAGAGGTGAACAAAACAGACCAATTTGCCAATGTTTGCCGAAGTTGGTGTCCCACGAATTCCAACCCGGCACCCATGAGGTGGCCGGTTTACCCGTTACCTTGGTGCGACCAAACCAGATGCCGGGTTTACCTGTTACCTTGGTGTGACCAGACCAGGTGCCGGGTCTGCCTGCTACCTTGGTGTGACCAGATCAGGTGCCGGGTTTACCTACTACCATGGTGTGACCAGATCAGGTGCCGGACACACCTGCTCCTGGTGTGCGGGACTGGGACGGACATTGCGCAGCAGGTGCTGCTCACCACTATCTACTAACTGCTCACCACTACCTACTAACTGCTCACCAATACCTACTAACTGCTCACCACTACCTACTAACTGTTCACCACTACCTACTAACTGCTCACCACTACCTACTAACTGCCCACCACTACCTACTAACTGCTCACCATTATCTACTAACTGATCACCACTATCTACTAACTGCTCACAACTACCTACTAACTGCTCACCACTACCTAACTGTTCACCACTACCTACTAACTGCCCACCACTACCTACTAACTGCTCACCATTATCTACTAACTGATCACCATTATCTACTAACTGCTCACCATTATCTACTAGCTGATCACCACTACCTACTAACTGATCACCATTATCTACTAACTGATCACCACTACCTACTAACTGATCACCACTACCTACTAACTGATCACCATTATCTACTAACTGCTCACAACTACCTACTAACTGCTCACCACTACCTAACTGTTCACCACTACCTACTAACTGCCCACCACTACCTACTAACTGCTCACCATTATCTACTAACTGATCACCACTACCTACTAACTGATCACCACTACCTACTAACTGATCACCACTACCTACTAACTGCCCACCACTACCTACTAACTGCTCACCATTATCTACTAACTGATCACCACTACCTACTAACTGCTCACCATTATCTACTAACTGATCACCACTACCTACTAACTGCCCACCACTACCTACTAACTGCTCACCATTATCTACTAACTGATCACCACTACCTACTAACTGCCCACCACTACCTACTAACTGCTCACCATTATCTACTAACTGATCACCACTACCTACTAACTGGTCACCACTACCTACTAACTGATCACCACTACCTACTAACTGCCCACCACTACCTACTAACTGCTCACCATTATCTACTAACTGATCACCACTACCTACTAACTGATCCTACTAGTCCTACTACTAGATCCTACTACTAGATCCTACTAGTCCTACTACTAGATCCTACTACTAGATCCTACTAGTTCTACTACTAGATCCTACTAGTCCTACTACTAGATCCTACTAGTCCTACTACTAGATCCTACTACTAGATCCTACTAGATCCTACTACTAGATCCTACTACTACCTACTAGTATTCCACGCGACAATGATCAAAATAGCTGTACAATGGAACGACCTAACCATCTCGTGTTGCTTTTATCCTTTGTAGTTCAAAACGTTTCACGCAGGGCTTATTTGGCTTTACAAGCTGCAGTGCTTGAAAAACGAATAGCTCAAATTGAGGAAGAAACATTTACCGAATCGTGTGTCCGAAAGTGCACTTTCCTGTCCGTGTTCATTTCCCACCCAATAAATATAAATGTGGCGACTAGTAGAAGGTGCAGGCGAAACGGTGACTGCCCTGGGCACATGAACTGAAGGTGATTCCAAGAGTTCTCCTCATCTACGACAATGACTAAGAATTACGCTTTTGAACTATCTTCTTGTTGTGGTATGTGAATTTCTAGCCTAATCTGGTCATCATATCTCCCATAATATTTTGATGATACGATGTGTATTAGCATCCCACATATTAACCCTCGCCCGTGTGCGGCATTTTACCACCTTCGCCAGTAGAGGGTATGGAGGGAGGGTGGGGAGGGTGGGGGAGGGGAGGCGTTGGTGCGACATCTGGCGTTGAAAAATACGTGCTGGAGAGATGAAACAAAAACACGGGTGTGTGTCGTGGAATGAGATCTCCAGTTCAAATCCGATTTTGTTTTGTGCCTGGGGTGATCGGTGAACATGTACGTCAGGTCAAAGTTAATTTGTTTCTCGCAAGAATCGAGACTGCACAATTTGATCGCGAACGCTTCCGAAACTGCAAACGACATACATCTTTAAATATTATCACGGTGTTTGTCGATGATTTACGGAGGTGGTGACCTAACTCAAGCTTCATTTTAAAGTGTATATCATGGGTTAGAGCAGGCCAGGATGCGATCCCGCATTTGAAAACATCATAGAATGTTGGTTAAAATCACTGCTTCTACCCACTCAGGGTAAAATTCACACGACATCTGATGCAGGACCACAACTAGTCTTCGATGTCGTGTCAAGCTAAGCAAAGGCCATACAAGGTCATCATAAATCAATCACCTTGAATGTCATTGAAATAGTACGGGGACAACGTCCGGATATCAATCCAGTCATCTATTAGTTTAAGGCGCACGAAATGTGCTGCTTTAAGCCGCAATGTCATGCCAAGATTCGATATTAGAGGCTGATGGTGCCACCGAGTTGTGGCGCCTTACACCATACTCACTCGACATCGTCAGCCATCGTCAGCCACCGAGTTGTGGCCTACACCACACCCAGTCGACACCGGTAGCCACCGAGTTGTGGCCTACACCACACCCAGTTGACATAGTCAGCCACCGAGTTGTGGCCTACACCACACCCTGTTGACATAGTCAGCCACCGAGTTGTGGCCTACACCACACCCAGTCGACATAGTCAGCCACCGAGTTGTGGCCTACACCACACCCAGTCGACACCGGTAGCCACCGAGTTGTGGCCACACTCAGTTGACATAGTCAGCCACCGAGTTGTGGCCTACACCACACCCAGTTGACATAGTCAGCCACCGAGTTGTGGCCTACACCACACCCAGTTGACATAGTCAGCCACCGAGTTGTGGCCTACACCACACCCAGTCGACACCGGTTGCCACCGAGTTGTGGCCTACACCACACCCAGTTGACATAGTCAGCCACCGAGTTGTGGCCTACACCACACCCTGTTGACATAGTCAGCCACCGAGTTGTGGCCTACACCACACCCAGTCGACATAGTCAGCCACCGAGTTGTGGCCTACACCACACCCAGTCGACACCGGTAGCCACCGAGTTGTGGCCACACTCAGTTGACATAGTCAGCCACCGAGTTGTGGCCTACACCACACCCAGTTGACATAGTCAGCCACCGAGTTGTGGCCTACACCACACCCAGTTGACATAGTCAGCCACCGAGTTGTGGCCTACACCACACCCAGTCGACACCGGTTGCCACCGAGTTGTGGCCTACACCACACCCAGTTGACATAGTCAGCCACCGAGTTGTGGCCTACACCACACCCAGTTGACATAGTCAGCCACCGAGTTGTGGCCTACACCACACCCAGTCGACACCGTCAGCCACCGAGTTGTGGCCTACACCACATCCAGTCGACATCGTCAGCCACCGAGTTGTGGCCTACACCACACCCAGTCGTCATCGTCAGCCACCGAGTTGTGGCCTACACCACACCCAGTCGACACCGGCAGCCACCGAGTTGTGGCCTACACCACACCCAGTTGACATCGTCAGCCACCGAGTTGTGGCCTACACCACACCCAGTTGACACCGTCAGCCACCGAGTTGTGGCCTACACCACACCCAGTTGACATAGTCAGCCACCGAGTTGTGGCCTACACCACACCCAGTTGACATAGTCAGCCACCGAGTTGTGGCCTACACCACACCCAGTTGACATCGTCAGCCACCGAGTTGTGGCCTACACCACACCCAGTTGACATAGTCAGCCACCGAGTTGTGGCCTACACCACACCCAGTTGACATAGTCAGCCACCGAGTTGTGGCCTACACCACACCCAGTTGACATAGTCAGCCACCGAGTTGTGGCCTACACCACACCCAGTCGACATCGTCAGCCACCGAGTTGTGACCTACACCACACCCAGTCGACACCATCAGCCACCGAGTTGTGGCGCCCTACACCACACCCAGTCGACACCGGCAGCCACCGAGTTGTGGCGCCCTACACCACACCCAGTCGACACCGGTAGCCACCGAGTTGTGGCCTACACCACACCCAGTTGACATCGTCAGCCACCGAGTTGTGGCCTACACCACACCCAGTCGACACCGGCAGCCACCGAGTTGTGGCCTACACCACACCCAGTCGACACCGGCAGCCACCGAGTTGTGGCGCCCTACACCACACCCAGTCGACACCGGTAGCCACCGAGTTGTGGCCTACACCACACCCAGTTGACATCGTCAGCCACCGAGTTGTGGCCTACACCACACCCAGTCGACACCGGAAGCCACCGAGTTGTGGCCTACACCACACCCAGTTGACATCGTCAGCCACCGAGTTGTGGCCTACACCACACCCAGTCGACACCGGCAGCCACCGAGTTGTGGCCTACACCACACCCAGTCGACACCGGCAGCCACCGAGTTGTGGCCTACACCACACCCAGTCGACACCGGCAGCCACCGAGTTGTGGCCTACACCAAACCAAGTCGACACAGTCAGCCACCGAGTTGTGGCCTACACCACACCCAGTTGACATCGTCAGCCACCGAGTTGTGGCCTACACCACACCCAGTCGACACCGGCAGCCACCGAGTTGTGGCCTACACCAAACCAAGTCGACACAGTCAGCCACCGAGTTGTGGCCTACACCACACCCAGTTGACATCGTCAGCCACCGAGTTGTGGCCTACACCACACCCAGTCGACACCGGCAGCCACCGAGTTATGGCCTACACCAAACCAAGTCGACACAGTCAGCCACCGAGGTGTGGCCTACACCACACCCAGTCGACACCGGTAGCCACCGAGTTGTGGCCTACACCACACCCAGTCGACACCGGCAGCCACCGAGTTGTGGCCTACACCACACCCAGTCGACACAGTCAGCCACTGAGTTGTGGCCTACACCACACCCAGTTGACACCGTCAGCCACCGAGTTGTGGCCTACACCAAACCCAGTCGACACAGTCAGCCACCGAGTTCTGCGCCATTATTGTTATGCCATTATGATATGGCGGCATTAACGACCGTTACTCCGGGAAATGGATCGTCGGATGGACTGAGGCATGATGTGCATCATTGCAGTTGGACCTTGTGACCCACGAGGAGCCTTCATGGTCCGGGTTGCCTTAACCGTGCCCACAGCGGTAACAAGCGAGTACAAATCACCACAACCCCCTGCCAACATTCACCACGCAGCTAGATAGTTTAAATTATACCCTTGCATTGCTTGCGGAATTACTTTCATTTCATGAGTTGATAGCATCTCTTGGCTCGTCTCTTTCGGCTGTCTTCAACGATGATGAAAACAACCATTCTTCCCATAGGCGAGCTGTCTACAAGCGTAATGCGTCCTTCACATTTGCAAATGCGACTTTATTACAACTGCTCCTTCACTGCTCGTGTGCATGGCTGCTGAAGTACGTCACACCACCACGACACAGGGGACACAGTCACTGCAGTGAGGCTAGAGTTAGGGGTGGTACTTCCGTCTTTTCGGAAGGTAACCTGCGCCACCTCCTTAGGTCGCTGGGATTTGTGTGAGACAAAGGTGCTGAATGGAGGAAATGACATACTTTTTCTTTTAAAAAATTGGCATTCGCCACCACCAGTCATTTTCGAAAAGTTGCACACATGGCTAGAGTCGGAAGTACATTAATGTGAGTTAACAAATGTTTATTATTACTTTGTGTGGACAATATCATTACAATCAAAAACGACCAATGGACATAAAATATCGTTTCACCACAGTTAATTACAAATCATGCGAACAAGGCGATGGGCCGTAAACTACAAAAAACATGCAATATCTGTGGTGATGGCTTTAAGGTAATGCACAGGAGGGTAACAAAAATGTAATTAAAATAATTCGATGAACGCGATGAACATCAGCAGCACGTCATTAAGTCATAAGTGTTCAGACATAATAAGAGCCACAGGGGCCCATCCGGGCTACGTCTGTAAAGGGAAGATACGCAAAAAGCCGGAACAAAAATACAACATCACTTCAACCAATACCACACCCAAAATTCCAAAGAAACTATCCAACAACATCAAACCCACCCATCAATACCTATCTATCTACCTCATCTATTCACTCGGATGCAATAAGTACATTTCACAAAGGTTCATGTTCATAAGCATATGAATGTCCTTACCCTATTCACTCGATCCCGCGTAACCCAAACGTGTATCGAGTGCCCTACCAATCATTTTTATACTTCATCCATGCCTGCTTAAAGAGGAAAACCTTTTCATGAATGTTGCAGGTGTCAAATAGTGACAGACACAAGACATAATTGCGCATATATTTTGTAAGTAGCATCCACCTCTATCTCCATGAAAGGTCATGCAGAAGTCATAAAGGAGCGACAACTTCAAACTCAAGAGTTCTCGCTGTTCACCAGGATAAGCTCCAAGCTCAAACAATAGGCAATAGGCTGGGTTCCTCAGCTATATTTTGACGCTGGAAGAAGCAACATTCGATGCGAAAAGGATGTGCCTGGATCCCGCACGCCTCAGATGCTTTCGAACACGGTGTGAACACGGTGTGAATGTGGTCTACAGTTGCACGTAGCTGTGATATCTTATTTTGACGCCGGAAGGATCAGCGTTAGGTGCGAGAAGGATGTGCCGGAACATCACACACCTTTGATACTTGCGAACATGGTATGATCGAACAACGTGGTGTTGTGTGGTGCGTGCCGGGGTCTATGGTTAGGCTTGTTGCGAATAACGCGACTCGAAAAATGTATGTACGTTGAGGGCGTCGATTTTTAAACATCATTGGGGCCCAATGCATGTAGTCAATGGGATGGCCGAAATCGTTTGAGGTTTGCCCATAGGGACCCATATTGAAATATAAATTTTTAGGGGAGGTGCGAGCCAACATTGGGTGGCGAGATGGCCACCAATATGTACTAAACCGATACCCATGTGTAGATTTAGTTTTTTTCTTCAGATTTGGACTGGTTTTGGCATGTTTCTCGGTGCATTAAGTTTGCTGGGGGATTTGCATCCGATGCGATGATTATGTTCAGGCAGTGGAATAAAGTGGTACAAGGTATGACACAGTGAAATCTGAAATATGCAAACACCGGAATACATCACATGATATCGAACACCTCATAGGAATTGGAATTGAAACCCAACACGCGAACCCATATCTTTCGCTGAAAATATTGCACATTCACCAAGACATGAATGCGGGAATGCTTACAACATGACCCCATAATGAACACTCTAATATGATATACACTTATTAGAGGATGAATCTACATGCCGATGCCTCTTCTGTGGCCATGGGCTACCTCGTTGCAAAGTTAGTCCTCTCAAAAGCATACGAGGCCTCAAACCAGCCTCAGGAACTTTTTTTTTCTTAGTCAGAGGAGTAATTTTTCTGTGGTTGGAGGAGTCTTTTTCTGTTGGTTGGAGGGGTCATTTTTCTGTTAGTTTGAGGAGTCATTGGTCCTACGGTCTTCATCGAACGTAATCAATACATTTCACAAAAGTTCATGCTCGTAAGCATGCGAATGTCACACAAATACCAGCGGTAGCCCACGTCGCATCGACACACCACCGACTGATCTTACACTACGGTGGACACACCACCGACTGATCTTACACTACGGTGGACACACCACCGACTGATCTATACACTACGGTGGACACACCACCGACTGATCTTACACTACGGTGGACACACCACCGACTGATCTTACACTACGGTGGACACACCACCGACTGATCTATACACTACGGTGGACACACCACCGATTGATCTTACACTACGGTGGACACACCACCGACTGATCTTACACTACGGTGGACACACCACCGACTGATCTATACACTACGGTGGACACACCACCGACTGATCTATACACTACGGTGGACACACCACCGACTGATCTATACACTACGGTGGACACACCACCGACTGATCTTACACTACGGTGGACACACCACCGACTGATCTATACACTACGGTGGACACACCACCGACTGATCTTACACTACGGTGGACACACCACCGACTGATCTTACACTACGGTGGGCACACCACCGACTGATCTATACACTACGGTGGACACACCACCGACTGATCTATACACTACGGTGGACACACCACCGACTGATCTCACACTACGGTGGACACACCACCGACTGATCTTACACTACGGTGGACACACCACCGACTGATCTATACACTACGGTGGACACACCACCGACTGATCTTACACTACGGTGGACACACCACCGACTGATCTATACACTACGGTGGACACACCACCGACTGATCTATACACTACGGTGGACACACCACCGACTGATCTTACACTACGGTGGACACACCACCGACTGATCTATGCACTACGGTGGACACACCACCGACTGATCTTACACTACGGTGGACACACCACCGACTGATCTATACACTACGGTGGACACACCACCGACTGATCTATACACTACGGTGGACACACCACCGACTGATCTATACACTACGGTGGACACACCACCGACTGATCTATACACTGCGGTGGACACACCACCGACTGATCTATACACTGCGGTGGACATACCACCGACTGATCTATACACTGCGGTGGACACACCACCGACTGATCTATACACTACGGTGGACACACCACCGACTGATCTATACACTATGGTGGACACACCACCGACTGATCTATACACTGCGGTGGACACACCACCGACTGATCTATACACTACGGTGGACACACCACCGACTGATCTATACACTACGGTGGACACACCACCGACTGATCTTACACTACGGTGGATACACCACCGACTGATCTATACACTACGGTGGACACACCACCGACTGATCTATACACTACGGTGGACACACCACCGACTGATCTATACACTACGGTGGACACACCACCGACTGATCTATACACTGCGGTGGACACACCACCGACTGATCTATACACTACGGTGGACACACCACCGACTGATCTATACACTACGGTGGACACACCACCGACTGATCTATACACTGCGGTGGACACACCACCGACTGATCTATACACTACGGTGGACACACCACCGACTGATCTATACACTACGGTGGACACACCACCGACTGATCTATACACTACGGTGGACACACCACCGACTGATCTATACACTGCGGTGGACACACCACCGACTGATCTATACACTACGGTGGACACACCACCGACTGATCTATACACTACGGTGGACACACCACCGACTGATCTATACACTGCGGTGGACACACCACCGACTGATCTATACACTACGGTGGACACACCACCGACTGATCTATACACTACGGTGGACACACCACCGACTGATCTTACACTACGGTGGATACACCACCGACTGATCTATACACTACGGTGGACACACCACCGACTGATCTTTCACTACGGTGGATACACCACCGACTGATCTATACACTACGGTGGACACACCACCGACTGATCTATACACTACGGTGGACACACCACCGACTGATCTATACACTACGGTGGACACACCACCGACTGATCTATACACTACGGTGGACACACCACCGACTGATCTATACACTACGGTGGACACACCACCGACTGATCTTACACTACGGTGGATACACCACCGACTGATCTATACACTACGGTGGACACACCACCGACTGATCTATACACTACGGTGGACACACCACCGACTGATCTATACACTACGATGGACACACCACCGACTGATCTATACACTACGGTGGACACACCACCGACTGATCTATACACTACGGTGGACACACCACCGACTGATCTATACACTACGGTGGACACACCACCGACTGATCTATACACTACGGTGGATACACCACCGACTGATCTATACACTACGGTGGACACACCACCGACTGATCTTACACTACGGTGGACACACCACCGACTGATCTTACACTACGGTGGACACACCACCGACTGATCTATACACTACGGTGGACACACCACCGACTGATCTTACACTACGGTGGACACACCACCGACTGATCTATACACTACGGTGGACACACCACCGACTGATCTATACACTACGGTGGACACACCACCGACTGATCTATACACTACGGTGGACACACCACCGACTAATCTATACACTACGGTGGACACACCGCCGACTGATCTATACACTACGGTGATCGGCCGGCCCGCTGAGATTAGCTGGCTGCTCTGAAATATCACCTCTCGATGGGAGTGGTTCCTGGAGCTGTTAATATCGCACCGACCGATGAGTTCCCGAGCACTTCAGAGTTCCAACTTTATGAAAATAATGCTAAGCTGGATTTCCAGTCGCAATCATTGCGCAGAAAGCACAATACAGGCGGGCCGATGTAAAATATTTCCGTTCAGTTTGATGCTCAGTAGACAGAGATTCCAATTATTAATCAGGTATCCCAACAGGGAGCACAATTATGTTGTGTGGGGGGCCACTTACAAATAATCCTGAAATATTTTAGACAAAATATATAATGTCAGAATATATATATACATATATATGTATATATATATATATATATATATATATATATATATATATATATATATATATATATATATATATATATATATATATATATATATATATATATATATATATATATATATATATATATATATATATATATATATATATATATATATATATATATATATATATATATATATATATATATATATATATATATATATATATATATATATATATATATGCATGTCTGCGACGCCCGTTAAGCGTAGTTAGCATTAACCACATTACGTGACTGTAAACAAGCAGTGTCGGTAACCTACATCCACCGGCATATGTTAATGTGACCACTTTATGTTGAGGTGACCACTTGATGTCGATGTGACCACTTTATGTTCATGTGACCATTTTATGTTGATGTGACAACTTTATGTTCATGTTATCATGCTATGTTGATGTGACCACTTTATGTTGATGTGCCCATTTGATGTCGATGTGACCACTTTACGTTGATGTTATCATGTTATGTTGGCGTGACGACTTTATGTTGATGCTATCATGTTATGTTGATGTTATCACTTTATGCTGATTCTATCATGCTATGTTGACGCAGTGTTTCATCACCGATGGGTGATCATGCTGGTAATCGTGTAAGCCTTTGACCAGTTCACAAATAATCCCAAAATAATTTGTTACTTCTCGAATTCCATAAATTGGGCAGGTCACTATGCAAGCACGGCTATCCGCTTCCAGGTGGCCTTGGGTGTCCCTTGCCTGTTCATTTTCCTTGTGGTGTTGTATGGGCACTTTAGGGCTCGCCGGCTACTACATTCGTCATTTTGCGCCCCCTAGTTTTCCGTTGGTGAGGTCCAAAGAAGCCACCAATACCTTGTATGTCCTCTGTTGGTGGTGCAGTACCCTGCGTCTGAGAGCTCTCGTTGTGATGCGGACAGGTCTGGTGGAGACGAGTCGCGACCCTCGAGGTCTGCGTTGGCTCCGACAGCATGTCAGCATCCGGCACCACGCACTGCTGACCGCTGGCCTGAAGATCGACCTGGCCGAGGTCAAGGTTTCTCCGGCCCCGGAGATGGGTCAGAGGCTGGTCATCAAGCTGTGTCGAGGGAAGATTGTTGAGCTCTTTCTCAAGGTGAGTTGTTGCTCTCCTATTCCTCAGAGTCCGTCGGTTATTTTTCGGAGGCCTTTTTCCGTTTAGCGTTGTCCCGGGCTCGTGCGATTTGGGCCATTTAGAAGATTGCCTTCTGTCTGATATTCGTGCGCTGCAGGGTTATCGTCGACGAGACTTTTTCCTTTTCCCGGCGCCAAATTTACGATTGGGCTTTTTCTGCCTGAGAGCAATATATCACGCGGCTCTTCGTCCTCGACCGTGGCAACGACTCGCCGGACAGTAGAGCGCTGCGTGCGCCAAAACTTTGTCGACAACTTGTCTCCACTCGGATCCCGAGAGTTCCGCGGCGAGTGGCGAATTATGAACTGCGTGGCCGGATGTCATGTTAGAGCTGGCAATCCGGTCGATGGACGACAGCTCGAACCACCGGCACCGTCATCATCTCGTCGGATCGGCCGCACCGTCGTCAGTCTAGCGGATCGGCCGCACCGCCACCAGCCCGGTGGATCGGCCGCACCAGACTGGTGGATCGGCTCTGCGTGCATTGGATCCAGCGGCCCTGCATGCATTGTAGCGCTGTTATTATTTTATGTAGCTCCAAGTTCGCACGGGACTACCCAGTCAAGTTGCATCAATACAGCAAAATATAAAAGGTGTGAAGCTTCGTCGCGATTGAAGTGCATTTAACCGCGCCCTATCGCACCTGAAGTTGTCAAAATTGTGAATTTTAATGAACTTCTGATTTTCACCGCACTGATAGCGCGTAGCTCTAGTTTCCACCCACCCACATTCATCACAGACTCTCCTGTCCATTCTTAGTCCACGGATGCCATTTTCACCCATCTCCATTACGGATTGGTGATGCTCGCCTTCGTCATGTCTCTACGCTCGAGCCCTGTGCTGGTGGCGCCATCCATTGACAGAAATACCAACTTCGCGCTGAAGCTCATGTCAGCATCCAGTTTTATGCAGCCATACTCCACCTGCCATGGCAAAGGTTTGTGGCAGCAATTGCCAACTTATTGTCAAGTTTCTAAGCAATGTTATCTTCCTCCTTCCTTGAACTCACAATTCTCAATCGAGCTTCGACTGGTGCCAGTCATCGCTATTACTAGACTGGAGACTACCTTGAGAGTCTGTTGCTGAAATTGTGGCTGCTCTTGTTTCCGGTGATTCTTTCTTTTCTTCCTGGTCGTTTTGCCATCTTCTTTTTGGTCTTTGTTATTGCTATTGACACTGCAGTTGCCACCGCCACCGCTTTCGTCACTGCTGCTTTTGCAGAAGGGATGTTGGCATAGTGGCAGGCAAAGGGAGGCAAAGCAGCCTTTGACAGTGATGAACCGATTTATATAATTTAAGAAGGGAAATAACGATGCACCCTTGGAATGTTACATGGGCCGGATCCAAACGAATAGAAAAGCACAACAGATAAACTATCAGCTGCAGTTGCGATGCCATAAAGGCATGGCCGCCAGTCAGAAAATATTCGGTAAGTCTAAAGCGGGCTGACTGAGCATATTCAATGATCAATCTACGGGCGTATGCACCACAGAGGAAGGCTGCAGCTTGCGCTACCGTAAAGGTCATGGCGCATGATAAGTTATGCCCGCATTTCGCAAAAATGTGATACATGACATAAGCTAACGACACTGGCCGTCACTTTCGATCGCACTTACGAAGTTAGAGTTGCTTCGCCCATCGTCTGGGTAGCGCTGCCGGGCGTCTCCACAGCCTGCAGGATGAGCTGACGCTGTTGCGAGCCAGTGCGAGGTTGTAGCGAGGTTGTAGCGAGGTTGTAGCGAGGTTGTAGCGAGGTTGTAGCGAGGTTGTAGCGAGGTTGTAGCGAGGTTGTAGCGAGGTTTTAGCGAGGTTTTAGCGAGGTTGTAGCGAGGTTCTAGCGAGGTTTTAGCGAGGTTGTAGCGAGGTTGTAGCGAGGTTGTAGCGAGGTTTTAGCGAGGCTGTAGCGAGGTTGTAGCGAGGTTGACAGCGTGTCAACGATTTCGCTGAACGTGGCATCGCTCTGGCACAGGCCTACAACCTCGCTACAACCTCGCTACAACCTCGCTACAACCTCGCTACAACCTCACAGACCTACAACCTCGCACTGACCAAGGATGGCCAACAGCGCCAGATCATCCTGCAGGCTGTGAAGGCGCACCGGCAGCGCTACCCAGACGACCAACGAGGCAAATGTAGCTGCATAAATGCGGTAGAAAGTGATAGCGGCGGCTTCATTTGCGAGACATCTGACATTATTGCGAAATGCAGACATAGCGCATAATGCACCATGTCCATTATTGCGAAATGCAGACATAGCGCATAATGCACCATGTCCATTATTGCGTACATAGCCATATGCACCATGTCCATTATTGCGAAATGCAGACATAGCGCATAATGCACCATGTCCATTCTGATTGCACAAGCTACAACATTTGTCTGGTGTGGTCAGGTTAACGCACCTGCATATTGATTATTGATTGTGTACATTCAGCCCGCTTTAAGCCGTACCATGTTTGCTCACTGACGGCTGTGTTTGCATGGCATCGGCACGGCAACTCGTAGTTTATCTGTTGTGCCTTTCTGTTTGTTTGGACCTGGCCCGTGTAAGTCCCAGGGTGCAAGGTGGAGGGTGGGGGTTAGGCGTGCCGGACCATAAAGGTCATTTGCGCCGCCTTTAAAGCGAGTACGTTGCACGTCTGTCTAGTAAAGCGAATGTTTGCAATCAAGGTGCAGGCACGTGAACATTTACATTAAGGGAATTTTACATTATAGTTTATGTGATATTTTACGTGCTGAAGGCGGGGGCTGGGTTGGGGGACTTTAGACATCTTCCCGATGTCTAAATTGTTTTAATTACACTTTACTCCTTCAAAAAAATAATTTGTACTTTGCGTGGGGGTGGGGGGTGTTTTGAGAGTGACGAGAAGTTGATTTTGCCAGGGTGCCGGCTTTAGTCTACTCTTATCGAAGAGCACCGAGGGATATTTACCGTGCGAACAAGGAGGTAATTGTCCACACCGCCTATCACGCCGGCCGCCGCGTGTTAGATGTTAGTAGCGGGTTAGTCTAAGCATGCCATGCAGGGTTGTCAGTTGGGTTAGCACGGTGTTTTGCAATTCGGCTCTTCTACGTCCGCTGTACCTCTGGGTAGCCGTTTCACGTTATGAGTTGCGAGGAAAATCGGCTCATCTACGTCCGATGGCTCCTCTGGGTAGTCGTTTTACGTTATGCTAATTTTATTTTTATTTTTGGTTTTCGTGTTTTCCTTAAGTAAGTCGGCTCATCTACGTCCGACGGCACCGCTAGGTATTAATTTATTTCTAATTGGGAAGCAAATCGGCTCATGTACGTCCGACGCCATTCTGGGATACCAATTTACGTGTTTCCTACGAGTGTTTCGCGGTCATGCATTGCGAGTTGATGTGAATGTTGGTGGTGTGGTGCCTACAGTACTCCTGCTAGTTTTGTGACATACAGATATTCAAATATCAATTGAAGTAGTTCTGGATGTTTGTCACCGATAAGCGATGGTAGCGATAGGGTGATGCCCTCTCTTTGGCAGAATGTCTTAAGTGGATGTCTTTGGTTGGTTTGTTATTGGTTTTACGACACGTCGACCGTTGAGTCATGTAGCGTCGCCAAGCCAATCTCTCACGCCGATTGGTCGCGGGCGAAGAGTGGCGACAGGTGAGACTCGAACCCACAACCTTTCGATTGTGAGACGAGCATCTTACCCATGGACCACTCGTCTCCCTAAGTGGTTGTCTTTGAGAGCTAAAGCTACTACAGTCTAGCAGGATGTGGCCTATGCTTGACGTGGTGTTGCAGGTGTCGCAGTGGGGTGTTGTATATTGGTCACCCTCTAATTGAGGCTGTGTTAGTTTTGTGCAACCAGTTCTAAGTCTAGTGAGGATGACCTCTTTTTGTCGGTGATATATATTTGATGCATTCCACGTGCCTACCGTTGGTTTGATTGCGTGGGTGTGGTTGGATTTGTGTTGTGCTGAGTTGTGTTGTGTCCATGTGTTCTGTTGATGTTGGTGAATGTGGCATTGTAGGAGTGCTTTGCAATCGTCTACCGAATATTCTATGCTGGGGTAAGTGTTCAATGCTAAGGCTTGCTTTGCGAGCCGGTCTGCTTCTTCGTTACCTGGGATGTTGGCGTGGCCCGGAATCCACAGGAAGGAAAAGTTCATGTTTACGTTATAGGCCACGATTTGTTGGATTCTGTCAATGACTTGATGTGGACAGTCGTGGGTATTGCTAATTGACTGAAGGACGGATTTGAAGTCTGAGCAAATTACTACGTTTCTAGTTTTACGCCTCATGAGAATATAGATAGCGGCCAGAATGGCCATTGCTTCAGCGCAGTAGATGGAGAAGTTATCCGATAGACGCTTGGAAAGTCTGAGGCCTGGTCCAGTGATGCCGATGCCTACCTTAGCCTCGTGTTTCGATCCATCCGTGAATACGAGTGTTTTGTGATTGTTGTCATCGGCGAACTTGTGGAAGATACCAAGAATTTCCGCCGATGTGATTGTGGATTTCTTTTCCGAGAGCAAGTAATCAACCTTTGGTTGACTGAGATTCCAGATTGGTCTAGTGGGCGGTCGAGCTGCAGTGGCTGGCATTGTGAGGTTAAGATGTGAGAGAGCCGTGGCAATTTGAATGCCATATGGTGGGTGTTTGCGCCCAAATCGGCTCTTGTCGTATCTGTCAGGCGTAAAGCAGCGCTGTGCCGGATTATTTTTGTTGGATTTGATTTTGATGTGGTAGCGGCACAGCTGTTGTGTCCTCCTAAAGTGGAGTGGGGGTGTGTTTTAGTCTACTAGAAGACTGGCTATCGGTGTGGTACTAAGGGCACCTGTGGCTGCTCTGATGCAGCTGTTTTGGATGATTTCTAACTTTTGGCTCTGGCTTTCTGAAATGGTGGCAAAAATGATGCTGTTGTATTCTAGGATGGGTCATATGATTGATGTGTACAGTCGCAGTAGTGTTTTCCTGTTTCCGCCCCAGTCTGTGCCTGCAATTGCACGGAGTATGTTGACGCGCCTCGCGCTTCGCTTCGAGATGGAGGTGGCGTGGGTGTTGAAACTGAGTTTTTCGTCTAAATGCACTCCTAAGAACTTGAAGCTTTTCACCTGTTCGATGGCTTTGCCATCGATTTTAAGTAAAGTTTTGCGTGTGGGGCGGATACGACTATATGTGACGTTGGCCGATTTTTATGCGGCCAGGGTGAAGCCCCAAGTTTTGCACCACTTTGCAATGTGGTCTAGACCTGCTTGAATGTTTTTCCCCGCTTTTCTGAAGCATTGTGATGTTGTCCAAATGGCTATGTCATCCGCGAAAAGTGATTATTGAAGTGAAGTGTCAGTGTGGTCAGCAAGTATGTCGTTGATCATGATGATGAAGAGGCTCGGTGAGAGCACGCTCCCCTGCGCCAGGCCACGCTCCTGAGTTGTGGTGTTTGATGTGACACTGCCGCATCGTACCTTCATACCTTCTCTGAGGAAGTTGAGAGCGAAGTGTGCCATGTGTTTGCGTAGGCCTGACTTGTGGAGTCTGTCTGTCAGTGCGGACTTGTGCATCACTGCCGGCCGAATGCGGCAGTGATGTCTAAGTAGGCAGCTATTGCTGTGCGTTTGATTCGTACACCACTTTTGATGTCATGCACTAATCTAATGAGATTGTCTGTAGTTGATTTTTGACGCTGGAAGCCGCACTGAAATTCGTCGAGCAGGTCGTTGTGTTCCAGACATTTCCTCAATCGTGTTTATCATGCCCTCGGCCAGCTTACAAGCACAGCTAGTAAGTGAGATGGGTATGCATACAACCTTTTGGGGGTGGAGTGATCTTTGTGCAACTTTGGCAATGGAATGACTACGCTTTCCCGCCATGAGGCGGGAAAGATGTCGCTTTGGTACAGTTCGTTTATAGCCGCTAGTAGGTACGTGGGGGAATTTTTTGCTAAGACGTTTAAAAATCTGGTAATGGATGTCGCCCGGCCCAACCGACGTGTTTCCACACTTGCTGAGGGAAAGGTGTAATTCGTACATAGTAAACGACTGATTGTAGATTTCTATATTTCCAGAGCTAAAACTTGTTTGGAGGCAAGGGCGTCTAGAGCGCTTTCTATAGTGGTGTCATAGTTGCTGTTGCCTGATACGCTGGCGTAGTGCAGTTTAAAGTGGTCCACGACTGGTTGTGGGACAGTGATGTGCTGACCTTTCATCGTCAGCCGGGGGAAAGGGCCTGGTGGTGGGCGTTTCAGGTTGAAACGTTTCCTCAGGTCCCGGATTTTGCCGGTAGGGGTGAACCTATTGAATTGAGAAGCAAATGACTGGCAACAGTTTTGGCGTGCTGTTCGAGTTGTGTACCGGCAGTGTTTTTGAGATTGTCTACATACTGATAGGTGTGCCTCGCACACGCATCTATTGAATTGTTTGTGGGCACGGCGCCGTGCGGCGATTGCCCTTTGACAGTCCGGGGTCCACCATTGCGTAGATTCCTTCTTCCTAGGTTTGTTACTGTTTGGGACTAAGTCTCGTGCAGCTGAGTTGATGGCCCTTAGGATCGTCTCGATTTTGCTGGTCTCTGAGGTTGCTAGGTTGAGGTCTACCTGATCCTCGAATTTCGCTCAGTCCGCTCTTTTCATGTTCCAAGATGGTCCAAATAGCTTAGTGTGGTGGGTAGCGTCCGTGCTGAGCCTAATTTTGATTGGGTAGTGGTCGCTCAGCCCGGGAACGTCTGAAACTGACCAGTCAGATAGTGAGCTTAGTTGTTGGGAGCAGCACGTTAAGTCAATGCAATTATCCGATCGTCCTAAAGTCGGGTTGTAGTGGGTGGCGGCCCCGGTGTTAAGAAGTACTAAGCTGCGGTCCAAAATGAACTGATGAATTTCGCGCCCTCTAGCATCATTCTGGTCGCTTCGCCAGGAGGGGTGTTTGGCATTAAAGTCTCCCATAATGAGAACTGGTGGAGAAGTCTGAAGCAGCAAGTCGCTCAGCTCCTGTGGTGTAGGGTTGCAGCTGACGGTGAAATGGATAGTGAGATGACTGTGGTTTAGCAATGGGCAATTTCTTGGCTAACTGCTACGCAATTCAGGGGAGTATTTAACGTTACTCGACGATGAGCCCAGGGTGCACTGTTATTTCCAGTCTTAAATGATATATCAATTGGTTTCTAACTGCCAAAGGCATGACACTTTTCCCTTTCCCGCCATGCTAATGCAAGCATCTCTTCTGCAAAATCAGCAGTGGCGAATGTGGCGGCGGTGGCGACTGCAGTGGCAATGACAATAGCTGCGATGAAAAAGGAAAAACGAGCAGGAAGAACAGCAAGGAGCATATAAAACAATAGCAGCCACAATTTCAGTACCAGAATCTTGAGCTAGTCCTCAGCCCCGCAGTAGCGATGACTAGCACCAGTCGAAGCTCAATTGAGGGTGTGGTGAGTTGGAAAATGCGGAATGAAGGCTATAACATGACTTTGAAGCTTGATTTTAAGTTGACAACTAATCCTATAGCCTTTGACATGGCAGTTCGAGCATGGCAAAAACAACTGGATACTGAAATGAGCTTGATTAGGAAGCTGGCATTCCTGTCAACAGATGGCATCACGAGAGCAGGGATCGGACGCAAACACTTAACAAGGCAACAACCACCAATTCTTAACCCCCGTCTCGGGGAGGGGCTCATTTTACAACACCCTTAGGTTTTCCACGGATGTTGAAAAACGGCGCACGACAGCACGCCGAAATCTGGCACACCTTTTCCAAAATCAATTTGGCATGTTGTGTGGAAATTTTGAGGCCAGGTCACCTAAGGTCAACGAGCTGGTCAAAGTCAAATGTGATCACCTCCAAAAAAGTTCAAGCGGTCCTCACGCTTTAACGGGTAAGGATATTTGTATGCAACTTTCAGTGTTTGCTTATCTTTAAGAATGTAACAAAACTCACCCGAGGAATTTTTGATGTTTTGTTTGTTTTGTCTTTGATGACTTCTTAGTTTTGAAAATTTGCCCGTTAGGGTTAAATCGAATATTCTGGCTAAAGTAGACACCTTTTATGAGAGCAAGTTGATTTAAAATAGCGTTTTCCGGTCCACCTCTACCCATTAGAAAAAGAAACATTAAAGAAAATTGAAAACTTAAAAATTTGAAAACATCCGAAAATTTAAATGTTTATTTGGGGGTGGGCGAATATCTTAGGACGATGGGCGATTTCGCCTTCATTTTCTGATTCCAAATAATTTTTGTTCTTAAAAGCTGCCTCCCAGAGATGGATGCCGGAAAGATGGATGACAATGGCACCAGGGAATTCAGAAGGGACAGGACAGTATGTAATGCATGTAGGTGGGTATGAACTGAAGCCATGCGCCTCCAGTGCGATGAAAAGGTGAAAAGTTTATTATAAATCCACCATTTTTGACAACTTCAGCTGCGATGCGGCACGGTTCAACATTCAACAATCGCGACCAAACTTCACTCGCTTGGCCACATTAGCATAATTTGAGGGGATGTAGCCTCTTGCGAGCTCGAATTTCAATAAAATATAACAACCCTAATGTCTTCTTACTGCAAAGGTTGATATATGCTATCAGCTATGCCATTTTTACAGTTCACGGTAACCTTCAAGGAATCGGTCATCTGAGTGTCGCCCAGTTCTGCCGGGCTCATCATGCATTCCGCGATTAAATTCCATAATTCCATGCATACCAAATCACAAGCATAACTAGCTTCCGCTCACTGACGGTCTGGGTAAAAGTCGCCTAGAAATCCAGCAAAGGCCACGTCACCGCCCTCCGCAGCGACGTATGTCCGGCGACAATGCGATAGCGTCCGGCCCATTGTGGCGACACGTGTCGCGATGTGACGTGACGCTCTGCTCGCCACGGAGCGCGCGGCTCCAGAACTGTGACAACGCCCCCGGCGGAGTTACGACGGCGCTCACCGGCGCTCACCGGCGCTCACCGGAGTATCGGCCGTCACCTGCTCCGTGACTCCTCATTCGTCCGCGGCACCACGTCAACAGCCATCGGTGTGCAATCAGCTGATACACTGGCTTTGATAGCAAGATAATGCCCACCCGATCAGCTCTGTTCATTTCCGTACGGAGGGATGGACGAGACGGAGAAAGGTGTGGAAGGAAGGATAACACGGATAGCGTTTGGAGCAGAACGAGATGAGTGGGCATTGTTGAGGAGTCTGAGTAATATCGTGCTCCACCATCATGTCAAACCAATTATTTGCAGATTAACGCAGAGTAAAGCAATTTAGACGATATACACTCACCGAATTGCTGCCAGAGTTCGTCCGGTGTGTCCACTTCTGCCGTTCACAGGTCCGATGTGTCCACTTCTGCCGTTCATAGGTCCGATGTGTCCACTTCTGCCGTTCATAGGTCCGATGTGTCCACTTCTGCCGTTCACAGGTCCGATGTGTCCACTTCTGCCGTTCATAGGTCCGATGTGTCCACTTCTGCCGTTCATAGGTCCGATGTGTCCACTTCTGCCGTTCATAGGTCCGATGTGTCCACTTCTGCCGTTCACAGGTCCGATGTGTCCACTTCTGCCGTTCATAGGTCCGATGTGTCCACTTCTGCCGTTCACAGGTCCGATGTGTCCACTTCTGCCGTTCACAGATCCGATGTGTCCACTTCGCCGTTCATAGGTCCGATGTGTCCACTTCTGCCGTTCATAGGTCCGATGTGTCCACTTCTGCCGTTCATAGGTCCGATGTGTCCACTTCTGCCGTTCACAGGTCCGGTCAATTCAAAGGTCGATTTGTTTCCGTAGCGTAGAAGCTGTCGTTGACGAAAAGCTTGTTTCATTCCGGCGAAACATTTAGCTTTGTTGAGGAATGATCAGCTGGAAATTGTGATGTCCGGTGGGAAAGCCACGCCACAGACTTGGATTCGGTGGCGAGAGGGCGTTAGATCGAGTTTTGTTCGCGCAAGGCCACAGGGGTGGCATGCAATTTCTTAAACCAGGAATTAACTTATAAAACACGCTTCAAAAGAGTCCACATGCTGGCTGTCTAGATCAGTCGTTGATGCGACGAACCTTCTCCTGTAATTTTTTTTGTGATCGTCAGATATCAGCAACTATTGAGCTTTGGTTGAATTTAACGTAAAACGGTGGGCTACATCTCGTGTCCACTCAGGGAATATTGATAGGTGGTGTCCACCGGAATACTTGTTTTCGGTGTCCTGTTCTTTATCGAGCTTGTTTAGCAGATGAGCCTTAATCACGACTACGGACGCGACAAAAATCGCACGCTTCCTTATAATAGATTCCAATATTGACGTCGGATCTCATTACCTGAACCCCTCCTCCTCCGCAAAAGCGCGTACATTGGTCACAATCAGCGGCATGCTTTCATGATTTCGGAGTTAAAATGTGAGAAGCGAGTGGGTGCCTGCCAAATCACGCGGTATATTGCTTGTGGATCGAGGCGATTGTGCAGGAACATGCTGCCATCACCATCACCGATGGCAGTGATGGTTATCACAAATAGACCGTGCCAGCTATGGTTATCACAAACGGTCATCGCAAATAAACCGTACGGGCGATGATTATCACAAATGGTCATTAAAAATGATCACCACAAATAGAGCATGCCAGTGATGTTAATCACAAATGGTCATCACAAAAAGACCACGGCAGTGATTATTATCACAGATAGACCATGGCAGTGATGATTATCACAAATATTACAAATAGATATGTCAATGGTGGTCATCACAACTGGCCATTACAAATAGACGATGACAGTGATGATTATCACAAATACAGTGCACTATAGATTTGATGATGATGATTGGATTTGGCCCCGTGAAGGTGATATCGGCTGTTGCTGGTGTGTGTGGATGTGTGTGTGTGTGCGTGCGTGCGTGTGTTCTCTTTGGCAATGCCATGCTTAAATGCGCGGAGCACGTACCGTACACCAACACATATAGTTGAGCACGCTCGAGATTTACTAAATGGCTGCGTTTGCTGGCACGATCAATAGCGAATCCAACCGCGGTAGCGGAGATATTTTTCTTTGAATTGTAGCACGTTTTGTGGAATATCAAGCCATCAGCTTAATTGCATTTGGCTAACTCCTCACGCACGAAATTCAAACACCCTCAAGTTGAAGAGATACTGTAAAAGCAAGAATAACAACAATGAAAGGCATAATTTATATGCAATTGGGGAATGGAACACCGCGATTCCTATTTCGTGAGTGAGGTTCTCGCTTTTACATTGCCTGGTGGTCATTGCCCACAATTTTGTATACATGCCTTCAATACCGAGGCAGGCTGAGCTGGGACATTGTAGGCGACCCCTCACTCCCCCCTCCCCCCCCGCCCACCGGTACAGTGTCGGCTCGTGGTTGGTCGGCACCGTAACGTCACGGGCGCAGCGGCGTGACCTGGTCGCCCAGCCAGCTGTGACGGCGCCATGACTGGAGTCGTGACGTGACGCCGGCCCTGCCCGCACGGTGTCGGCCCTACAGCGGGCTGCTCACGGTGTCACACCGCCCAGCACGGTGTCGGCCTTACAGCGGGCTGCTCACGGTGTCACACCGCCCAGCACGGTGTCGGCCTTACAGCGGGCTGCTCACGGTGTCCCACCGCCCAGCACGGTGTCCCACCGCCCAGCACGGTGTCACACCGCCCAGCACGGGGTTGACCTTACAGCGGGTCGCACACAGCGGCCGGCGGTGGCAGGGCCGCCTCCCTGCCGGGCTCACTGTAGAGGCGGTGAGACTTGGGGGCGGTGACGGCGACGGTGACGGTGACGGTGACGGTGACGGTGACGGTGACGGTGACGGTGACGGTGACGGTGACGGTGACGGTGACGGTGACGGTGACGGTGACGGTGACGGCGACGGCGACGGCGACGGCGACGGCGACGGCGACGGCGACGGTGACGGTGACGGTGACGGTGACGGTGACGGTGACGGTGACGGTGACGGTGACGGTGACGGTGACAAGAGAGCCACTATGCCATTGCTGCTCCTGGCAACTGGTCTACTGATTGTGGTAGCTGCCATACGCTGGCGCCAGCGCCTACTTCTCGCGGTAAGGACCGCCTTATAGCCCTATCCTCCGTGAACCTATAACAACCGTCGGATACCTCATACGAGCCGATGTCGTTCAAGGATAACGGCGAGTACCGACGAGAATAACATCAGATGCGGGTAAACCGTTGTGGCCAATGGGCGTAGTTTTGGGTGTACGGTAGGACGGGCATAATTTTGCCATCAAAACAGGACATCGTCATCGTCATCGTCATCGTCATCGTCATCGTCATCCCACGGCACGGCATGACGCCGTGCGGTGGGATGACGACCGGAGTACCGGCACAGCGCCCGGGGGCTGCACGGCTAGGAAGTCGCCAGCGGCGGCAGCGCATGGGTTCGAGTCACACAGGACACGCGCTGTATCACCCGATTAGTAGAGTGATAATTTTGACAGTTAGCAGTGGGTTCTTTTGTACTTGTGTGATGTCGGTGCGTTCACGACTGCTAAACTTCAGGCTAACTTTATCATATTTCCACCTGGCAAATACCGCAGAATTGTGGAGTAAGGCTCTACCTAAGGTGCAGTGTTGAACCTTCAGAGCCGACATTGCTCGCAATCAACGGTCAAGGTCACACTTAGCCGACCAGCCTCAGTGTTCTTGTTTGGCCACCATCTGACCTCAGTCTTCTTGGTCAGGTCACCGACTGACCACAGGCTGCTAGGTCAGGTCACGGTCTTCTCGTTTTGTCTGGCGAGTCACTGACTGATATCAGTGCTCTCGATTGGGTCAGTGATTGGGCGCAGTTTCTCAGTGGAGTTAGTGACCCGTTTGATATATGTACCGCAGTTTCCCCAGTGGAATCAGTGGCACTGAGTGGTCTGTGTGCCGCAGTTTTCCCAGTGGAGTCAGTGACGCCATGTGGTCTGTGTGTCACATGTTTCCCAGTGGAATCAGTGGCCCAGTTTGGTCTGTGTGTCACATGTTTCCCAGTGGAATCAGTGGCCCAGTTTGGTCTGTGTGTCACATGTTTCCCAGTGGAACCAGTGACCCAGTTTGGTCTGTGTGTCACATGTTTCCCAGTGGAATCAGTGGCCCAGTTTGGTCTGTGTGCCGCAGTTTTCCTAGTGGAACCAGTGGCCCTGTGTGGTCTGTGTGCCGCAGTTTGTCGGAGTGGGTGTCCGAGTGTGTTGTGTTCTGTTCTGAAGTGTGCCGTTGTGTTCTGTGTAACATATGTGAGTGTGCGTGGTGACAGTGTCCGGGTGTGTTGTGTTCTGTTCTGAAGTGTGCCGTTGTGTTCTGTGTAACACATGTGAGTGGGCGTGGTGAGTCTCCGGGTGTGTTGTGTTCTGTTCTGAAGTGTGCCGTTGTGTTCGGTGTAACACATGTGAGTGGGTGTCCGGGTGTGTTGTGTTCTGTTCTGAAGTGTGCCGTTGTGTTCTGTGTAACACATGTGAGTGTGAGTGGTGACAGTGTCCGGGTGTGTTGTGTTCTGTTCTGAAGTGTGCCGTTGTGTTCTGTGTAACATATGTGAGTGTGCGTGGTGACAGTGTCCGGGTGTGTTGTGTTCTGTTCTGAAGTGTGCCGTTGTGTTCTGTGCAACACATGTGAGTGTGCGTGGTGACAGTGTCCGGGTGTGTTGTGTTCTGTTCTGAAGTGTGCCGTTGTGTTCTGTGTAACACATGTGAGTGGGCGTGGTGAGTCTCCGGGTGTGTTGTGTTCTGTTCTGAAGTGTGCCGTTGTGTTCGGTGTAACACATGTGAGTGGGTGTCCGGGTGTGTTGTGTTCTGTTCTGAAGTGTGCCGTTGTGTTCTGTGTAACACATGTGAGTGTGCGTGGTGACAGTGTCCGGGTGTGTTGTGTTCTGTTCTGAAGTGTGCCGTTGTGTTCTGTGTAACACATGTGAGTGTGCGTGGTGACTGTGTCCGGGTGTGTTGTGTTCTGTTCTGAAGTGTGCCGTTGTGTTCTGTGTAACACATGTGAGTGTGTGTGGTGACAGTGTCCGGGTGTGTTGTGTTCTGTTCTGAAGTGTGCCGTTGTGTTCTGTGTAACACATGTGAGTGGGCGTGGTGACTGTGTCCGGGTGTGTTGTGTTCTGTTCTGAAGTGTGCCGTTGTGTTCTGTGTAACACATGTGAGTGTGCGTGGTGACAGTGTCCGGGTGTGTTGTGTTCTGTTCTGAAGTGTGCCGTTGTGTTCTGTGTAACACATGTGAGTGTGCGTGGTGACAGTGTCCGAGTGTGTTGTGTTCTGTTCTGAAGTGTGCCGTTGTGTTCTGTGTAACACATGTGAGTGTGCGTGGTGACAGTGTCCGGGTGTGTTGTGTTCTGTTCTGAAGTGTGCCGTTGTGTTCTGTGTAACACATGTGAGTGTGCGTGGTGACAGTGTCCGGGTGTGTTGTGTTCTGTTCTGAAGTGTGCCGTTGTGTTCTGTGTAACACATGTGAGTGTGCGTGGTGACAGTGTCCGGGTGTGTTGTGTTCTGTTCTGAAGTGTGCCGTTGTGTTCTGTGTAACACATGTGAGTGTGCGTGGTGACAGTGTCCGGGTGTGTTGTGTTCTGTTCTGAAGTGTGCCGTTGTGTTCTGTGTAACACATGTGAGTGTGCGTGGTGACTGTGTCCGGGTGTGTTGTGTTCTGTTCTGAAGTGTGCCGTTGTGTTCTGTGTAACACATGTGAGTGTGCGTGGTGACTGTGTCCGAGTGTGTTGTGTTCTGTTCTGAAGTGTGCCGTTGTGTTCTGTGTAACACATGTGAGTGTGCGTGGTGACAGTGTCCGGGTGTGTTGTGTTCTGTTCTGAAGTGTGCCGTTGTGTTCTGTGTAACGCATGTGAGTGTGCGTGGTGACTGTGTCCGGGTGTGTTGTGTTCTGTTCTGAAGTGTGCCGTTGTGTTCTGTGTAACACATGTGAGTGGGTGTCCGGGTGTGTTGTGTTCTGTTCTGAAGTGTGCCGTTGTGTTCTGTGTAACACATGTGAGTGGGTGTCCGGGTGTGTTGTGTTCTGTTCTGAAGTGTGCCGTTGTGTTCTGTGTAACACATGTGAGTGTGCGTGGTGACAGTGTCCGGGTGTGTTGTGTTCTGTTCTGAAGTGTGCCGTTGTGTTCTGTGTAACACATGTGAGTGTGCGTGGTGACAGTGTCCGGGTGTGTTGTGTTCTGTTCTGAAGTGTGTCGTTGTGTTCTGTGTAACACATGTGAGTGGGTGTCCGGGTGTGTTGTGTTCTGCTCTGAAGTGTGCCGTTGTGTTCTGTGTAACACATGTGAGTGCGCATGGTGACAGTGTCCGGGTGTGTTGTGTTCTGTTCTGAAGTGTGCCGTTGTGTTCTGTGTAACACATGTGAGTGTGCGTGGTGACAGTGTCCGGGTGTGTTGTGTTCTGTTCTGAAGTGTGCCGTTGTGTTCTGTGTAACATATGTGAGTGTGCGTGGTGACAGTGTCCGGGTGTGTTGTGTTCTGTTCTGAAGTGTGCCGTTGTGTTCTGTGTAACACATGTGAGTGTGCTTGGTGACAGTGTCCGGGTGTGTTGTGTTCTGTTCTGAAGTGTGCCGTTGTGTTCTGTGTAACACATGTGAGTGTGCGTGGTGACAGTGTCCGGGTGTGTTGTGTTCTGTTCTGAAGTGTGCCGTTGTGTTCTGTGTAACACATGTGAGTGTGCGTGGTGACAGTGTCCGGGTGTGTTGTGTTCTGTTCTGAAGTGTACCGTTGTGTTCTGTGTAACACATGTGAGTGTGCGTGGTGACAGTGTCCGGGTGTGTTGTGTTCTGTTCTGAAGTGTGCCGTTGTGTTCTGTGTAACACATGTGATTGTGCGTGGTGACAGTGTCCGGGTGTGTTGTGTTCTGTTCTGAAGTGTGCCGTTGTGTTCTGTGTAACACATGTGAGTGTGCGTGGTGACAGTGTCCGGGTGTGTTGTGTTCTGTTCTGAAGTGTGCCGTTGTGTTCTGTGTAACACATGTGAGTGTGCGTGGTGACAGTGTCCGGGTGTGTTGTGTTCTGTTCTGAAGTGTGCCGTTGTGTTCTGTGTAACACATGTGAGTGTGCGTGGTGACAGTGTCCGGGTGTGTTGTGTTCTGTTCTGAAGTGTGCCGTTGTGTTCTATGTAACACATGTGAGTGTGCGTGGTGACAGTGTCCGGGTGTGTTGTGTTCTGTTCTGAAGTGTGCCGTTGTGTTCTGTATAACACATGTGCCTGGCTCATACATCAGAATCTCAGCGTCTTTTTTCTACTTGCATGTTATTAAAAAGTGAATGCTGATGTTTGCAAGTTCCGAAATATATCGCTCTCAAATTGTGCTCATGCTATCACAATGCTCAGAAATGACGTTCAGGAAGAGAAGAAGGACTTAACAGACAAGAGAAAAGGTGTTTAATACAACGAAGAATGGCTCTTAGATGCTCCTGGGTTTTAGACATTGCGTGTAAAGAAAGCATATTTCAATATACCAGGAGGTGCTGAGTTGACATTAAAAGTAACGTTAAGGATTATACTTTATTACTCAACGTTTCGGCCAGGGGCCATCGTCAGGAGTGATATAAAAATGTCAAGTTTTAACAATTGAAAAAAAAGCACGCCAGCAAAAAAGCGTGCAAAAGACACGTGGAATGCAGGAAAGCCTCCTCAGTGGTGCAGACACTTAAAGAAACTCCAAACCAGAAACAAACTATGCCAAGATAGAATCCTCTGAGGAAGCCCGAGCCGATGGTCCATATACATATCGATACATACACTCACGCACATATATAGACATAGATCCAATATAACGCGTAATGCATAAAATATAATTTGTGTTTATGTAATTTAAGTGATATACCAAGACGTCGTTTGCGTGTTTAGTTGCGGCCGTAGATTACGTATGTGTAGAGATTCGAGGACCTTTAGATCAGCGTTGTCCCTGGCTGTTGCTAGAATTTCTACTTTGAAGTTTGTGTTAGTGTCGCTGTGTTCCATGTTATAATGTTTGTCGATCATGTGTTCGCCTAAAGGTGTGTATGCTCTCCGAAGTCTGGCATCTCCCAAGTGCTCATTGTACCTATCCCTGATACTACGTTTGGTTTCACCGACATAAAATATTATAAGACAGCGGTTGCACGTTATTTTATAAACTACGTTTTTTCGCGTGCATCTACCTTTGAGCCCGTTGATACAGGTGTGGCACGTTCTTCTACCAGCAGGGCATGGCGGCATTTCTAGGGCTGAGCGGACCAGGTAAGATTTCAGCGTAGGTCCGCTAGTCCAGGCTACCCTAACATGGTTTAGATGAGACGAACGGATGGCTGCGTTTACCTGTCGACATAGTTGGTCATCGACAAATGGAAGTCTCATGTAAACATAGTTGGGATTACTACCCGCTCGATGCCGACGTTGCCCACTTATCCTACTCCTGTTGTGAGGGTGAACAGCACGAGCGGCGGAGTGTACCCGATGTGCTGGGTATCCGTTTTCCAGGAAAAGAGTTGTCATCTTCGCAAGGCTCCGCTCGCATGAAATAGTATCGGAGGAGACTCGTGCTGCTCTCCTCATTTGGGATGTTAAAACGGCCTTTTTAGTGGCCATCGGGTGGGCCGAATCATAGTGCAAGATGATGGGGGCTGCCATAGGTTTAAAGTACAGTTCGGTGAACTTGATGCTGGAGGTCGTATGCTTTCTTTAGATAAAAGGTGATCAGAACATTGTGGTCATACACGCCCACCTCCTCCACCCTGTGCCAAGAGTCGAATCTGGGCTTACACCCGAAAGTCAATGCTCTACATCCTTGATTACCGATGAAAAACACAGATCAAGAACAAACGCCAAGTGCTTCTGCGAAACACATTCATAAAGGGGAATACGCACCGTGCGCTACAAATGAATATTTCCTATTTTTGATGCTGTAGAGTTAGATAACTACTGGGACATTTCCCGTTTTCATTTTGACAAATAATATTACCTTCTTGGTCTCTCCTTGAATTTCTCAGTGGGTTCACACCAGGTGCTTTCTACGATGACGATATGGATATTGTGAACGATCGACTTTTCAGTGAGTTTATTGTACTAGGATTCTTAGGCTGCTGAGCTATTTAGCGGGTTTTGCAAAACATGCAGCTGGCAGCTTCAGGTCAGGAGGTCACAGCTTGGCTGGACGTCGTCATGCCACGTGGCGAAGGACGTACGAGGGGGCGGTACAGGAACCCAACCGAAGGAGAAAGATGGGCAATCATCAATGCTCATCATTCTGGACTCTTCCTGCCGGCCTGCGCAGCCCGTGTGAACATTATCGACTAAGTGACTGTCGCCCACGGACTAGGTAAATTTGATGTACACCCTGTGCTCTGGCGTGTAAGTGCACGGTATGTGCCCTTCATTGCGAACACTTCGTTGTTTGCACCCGTCTTTGTAAGACGTTCCTGCGAAATTAATGACATTTTCAAATACATGTTGTGTGTATACCTGCATATTTCTACATATGAACAGGTTTAAAGTGCATACGGTTTCAACCTAGCCAGCAATGTTATTTGTTTACACAACAGATACATATATATATATATATATATATATATATATATATATATATATATATATATATATCTTGTCCGATAAAAGACCAAATTTTAACGTTTTATGCATATAATGCGATAGGGGCCAGTGGGGCGCTTCCTTAGACATCACTTCCAGATATAAAACGAGGGTGGGGGGAGGGGGTTAAAAACCACCCTCTAGTCAGTAGTGTTCGGTTCAGTATCGCAGGCAGCACCTGAATAACGAGTTGACACATCAGATTATATAGAAGTAAGCCGTTATCGTAAAAAGCCAACTAGCATTGGAGGCAATACGCAGATGCCTTTCTATTGACCAAACGTTTCACTTTTGAACCGGGATTTGTACGTCGAATTTTGTTGCACACAGCCGAAATCGGTTGTTGCCGAGCGGATACAAACAGGGGACAAAAAAGTTACAAACTCGCAAACCCCGGTTGGTAGCAGATACGTCCCTTCAGTGGAGAGACGCGTCGCAGAATCACTCTGCCCAGGGCCCTAGACTGGACAGTGACGCCTTGAAAACCTTGATAGTATCCTAGAGTGGGGTGGGTCTCCTTGCCCTCCACCCGAACCAGCGAAACAGAGGCGTTGGCTTCTGAAAATTATTTGGGATGCACAATACATGGAGGAAATGGGCGGAACCAAATTGATTAGGGGGGCAAGTACGTTCCTTGCTGGAGCGGGCCCTGGTTTGACCCCCACCACCACCTCTTGGCCGCTGGCAACGCTTATGTGAGTCATCACGAACCCTGACAGACATAGTCTCTCGAGTGCATCCCCACAAAAAGTGCTATTTTGAGGAAAGCTTGGTCAAGGATAGCCATTACGGCCGGTTTTGCGTCCTTCCTGGACGGACACCGCCGCTCTTTAAGATCATGGCCCAGCTTGTTTAATTTTTTAATATGCCCTTGGTAGGGGTGGATCCAGAAATTTGGTCGTGGGAGCGAAGGGGACTTGTTCTGGAGAAGGGCCGTTTCTTCAGATGTGACGATTTTCTACGAGTGGTGCTATGGGCTGAAAAACCCGTGGAGCGAGGCATTGCTGAAGATCCAGGTGCGTCTGGGGGGGGGACGTCTGGGCCCCCGTGGTTTGGTATCCTACGAATGCTAATTTGTCGGTTTCCTATTTAATCCCAAATTATATCTTAATGATATGGACTTGGACCTGGCCCCTGGTTTCGTGATAGATATTCACCCTGGAGATGGTGGATGGGCGGGTGCATTCGAGTGTCCTGAGTGGAGGCCATTTTTCAGTTGAAGAGAAGCCACATCTCTACCAGAGGGGTGGGGAACACTCCCCCAGATGCCGTCCTGGATCCGCCACTGGCTCTTTGTATCATGTTTGTATCATACAAACATGCATACCGAATACCATGCTCATTTCACTTAATTATAATGCACTGTGCCGAAATTGATTGTCCTATTTTTGAAATGCCCGCTGCCTGGCCGAATTTCTCCGTCTTGTGTCATATTCGGACGCAATGTGCTGACATGCCGAAATTGGATGCGCTTAATGCTGAAATCAGTGCAGTTTGTTCAAACTTGCACACAAAAAGGTGTAGATGATATAGATATAGATGATATAGATTAGATATTAGATAAACGATCCACTTTTCAGTGAGTTTATTCTTCTAGGATTCTTAGGCTGCTGAGCTATTTAGCGGGTTTTGCAAAACATGCAGCTGGCAGCTTCAGTCTGCTATCGGCACTGATCGCGTGTGTGCGTGCGGGGAAGAGGCGGGTAACCACCACGGCGAGGGATTTCCTTGCGGACGCGGTCCCGGCGGCGGCGGTGGTTGGATTGTCCGTGTGCAGGCCGGCTATAACTGGTTCGGGCACACACCACCAGCCACCAGTTGGCCGTCGCCCCAGCCGGTGTCGCCGCTGCTCTCCGGGTCCGTCTCACGCCGCCGCTATGCACGTAAGCCAGCCCTCGTACACAGCCAGCCGCACGAGTGCTGTCGCTGAGTTAACCCAGATGGAGGTGGTAGCCAGGGCTAAAAAATAGCACCGTCCTGGCGATAACGTCGGCGACCAGGTGCAGACTCACCGGGCCGCAGTGGCGACCAAAGCCAACATTTTGCTTTGATATGTCCGTCAACATTTGAACCATAAATGATAGAATTACTTTCATTTAGCAGCAATGATCCTTTTCCAAATCCAAAGTGTACTATGCGCGTACCGCTAATGCTACCAAATGTCCCGTCCCTCTGACATACCATATTTATACTAGAAGCTCCCGTCGGCACAGGACGGCGCTTTTCCGACAACCACAATGCTAAACCAATGGCATACCGTGGTCGCCAAAAGTGCCGACGGAATGCGGACCGGCCGACCAATGTGGTCGTCGCATAGAAATCTAGTTGTAAATGAGGAATTGGAAATCAGGCAACTCTTGGTGGCTTGTTCTGTCGTTCGTTCGAAAATTGGTTGTTTAAGGTATTTGTACCTAATCGTGATGGTGAATTAATGTCTTGTTTTCGTGAATTGATTGCTTGATTGCCTTGATTCATATTGACATTGCCGAGGTATGTATCTAGTTAGATATTCAGGCGTAGACTCCATCCAACCATTCAAGATACTTACAGGGAATCAGTTTGCTCCTGGAGGTTAGAGGTCAAATTGGATCAGGATAATACAGAAAGGTATGTTGATGCTCCTACCTACTTAGGAACCCAGGCAGGAACCTACCTAGGTGCCAAGGTACCTTCCTAGGTACAAGGATATGATCTTGGGTAGCGGTGTCCAGAGTGCAAGCATTGGTAAGTTTGTTGTTTTACTTTGGGTATGACATTGTAAGACACAAAATATTATAAGAACACATTTAATAATGGGATTAAGATGATGTAGCATGTTGCCTACCTAACCATTTACATATTACCAGCACAAGTGCATGCATACTTTCCAGTTGGTAACGATGATAATATCAACATCTTGATAGTTAGTTGGGGCAGTATATAAAGAAGAAGAATGTAATATGTCAAATAAATCCTAATCTAACATAACCTCTGTCACTAGGTGATTTTATGCTTTATCCCATGTGTTATGTCAGGCCTTTAATTCCAGCCTAGTCTTTTCTTTTTTTAAAGAAATATATCCGGGTCGAACACTATCTTCAGAAAAAGGAAAAATCAAATATTTCTGAAAAAAAAACAAGAAAGCAAAACATAATTTCATTCCATTTTGAGCAGGAATGAATGGTTCCATTGTCTTAATCATGTTCAGAAATATGATCTCACAATATTGGCTATAATTGCACTTTAAGGTATGCATGAGGCAAGTTTTGCACACATTTTATCTTCATGAAGCGAGCAATAGGGTAAGGACTGGTTAGGTTAAGCTTTTCTTTTAAGTTAAAAACACTCATTTTTAAACCTTTTTCGACAAACAAAAAATATATCTTCAAAAACAGATTGAGCTAGGGTAGGCTATGTTAGGTTTTTAAATTTGAAAATGTTTGAGAAAAATTGTGAAATTTTATTTTTGCAAGAAATGCATTTCCTTACATGGAAGGTTAGGCTAGGCTAGGCTAGGTTATGCTAGTTTATGTTATGTTGCATTTTTTCTTTCTTTTGCACCTTATTTTTATGCTATATTATCCAACTCCAAGCCCATTTGTTGGTGTTATTTTGCCTACTAACTGAAAGGTATGCATATGCACAGGAAATGAGTGGTCACGTCATGCTGACCACATTCACATAGAGATTCCATTGGAAAAGAAAGTCCAAGAATTCAAAAATTACCTGAAGGTGCAGATTTACCTAATATTGTCCTGAAGTGTCATGTCATTCTGAAAGTTAAAAACAAAAACATCTAGTGTAAATTTCTGGGTATTGTTATTTTAGATATTCACAGGACAAGTTTTACACACATTTGACTGCCATGAAGCAAAGAGTGTTGTTAGGTTTGGTTACATGAGGTTAGTGTAGGTGTTTTTTTTATGGAGAACAATTTTCCTTTATTGAATAACAAAATTTTTTGACTTTTCTTCAAAAGCAGGTTAGGCTAGGTTAGGTTAGGTTTTTCATTGGATGAATCTTGATAAATAAATATGAAAGCTTTCTACTTTTTATTATTTCTTTTTCATGGTAGCTTGGTTAGGTTATGTTATTTCTTTTGCTTTTGAGCATTATTTGTATGCTATATTACCCAATTGAAGGCCACCTTTTTAGTGTTCTTCTACCTGCCAACTGAAAAGTGAGCATTTGCAGAGGAAATAAGCGGTCACATCATGTTAACCATGTTCATAAACTGTTGGAAAAGGAAGGTCCAATACTTCAAAAATTACCTGAAATCATAAATTTACCACCTTTTATGGGGACAAAATTAACTTGTTCTTTTGTATTTCATTAAATTAGAAATCCTAACATAAGATATCCTATGATAACACCTTTGCTTTACAGAGGAAAAGCATGTGATTACTGATTAGCATATCTTGTATACAGTCTAAACTACAAATTACTGCAGCTCCTAAGATGGAAAGTGGAGAAGGTTTAGATAAAGATACCTATGTAGAAGAACATTGGGATATAGAGCTGGTGCTGATTTGGTCTGCTTACTTTGCTTTTCAGTGCCATCCACCTTGCCTTGCCAGAATTTGCTGTGTCAGTTCCTATTATTTTTAAAAGAAAAAAAACAGCAACTCTAACATGCACAGAGATTACAGCACAATGATGTACTTTTCTTTGTATAGGTATTATGCAGATACTTTGAATAGGATATATCTAGGATAGATGGCATTTTTCCACTCTAGCCAGGATATGGGTCTTCAGCATCCAAATCCAGTGTGAAAAGAATACATGCATGTTATGCTGGATTTCAAATAAAGTAATTGTACCAGAATGTTGGTGCACTGTACAATCATTCCAGGACATGCACAGATGTGTAGAGTTGGGCTTGAAAAATATTCTTTGTTCAGGCATATTTTTTGCCCAAGTTACCTATCCAGATATCTTGAATAGTATATATCTAGAATAGATGGTATTTTTCCACTCTGGCCAGGATATGGCTAGGATATGGGACACCAACATCCCAATCCAGTGTGAAAAGAATACATGCATGTTTTACTGCACTTCAAACTGAAATAATTGCGCCAGAATTTTGATGCACTGTATAATCATGGCACAAGTACAGATGTACTGAGTTATGCTTGAAAGAAATGCTTGGTTGAAGCATAATTTTTTGCGAAGTATCCCTGTATATGTACCATTATTTCATTTTTCTGGAGCTATGCTAGATATGTCTAGAGTAATATGTATTCTCAAGTTGCTTCAACATGGGGAACAACTCAAAACCAGTAAAGCTTGGTTAAATACATTTCCCTTCAATAAAGCTGTCATGAGCTGTAACATATCTGTACATGTGATGTAAGTTTGGTGCTGTGTGCCCAAATTTTCATGGAATTCTTCAGTTTCAAAGCAAGGAGGGTTGGACATGGTTGAATTTGCTCTTTAATGTTGCATTTCGAGAGCAAAATGCTTAACATTCAATTCCAAAATTGTAATTTTGTCTTCCTGAACCATTAACTCCTTTCTGTATTTTCCAGTTAGCTTGGGCATGTCAATCAAACAGGAAGAAGTTTGCAGTCATTTGCAAACATCTTAAATATTTTGGTGAAAAGGTATCATATATTATAATCCCATATATTCCAGACAATTCCCCATGGAGGATAATTTTGTAAATGACAAACGTCCAGTGCAGGAACATTCTTTCAACCCTGATTGGACAGAGTACTTGTCAGCAGTCGGCAGGCTGGATGTTTGCTTTGCAATCCTGGATGTGGAGAGGAAATGTTTGGGTGTAATTGAATATGGAGAGGTTCTTTTTATTCCAGCTTATGGCATCAGAATCTCGGCTTGTACTTTCCAGTAAATCTTGAGCACATTACAGAGCAGTTCATGGTCAAGAACCATTATTGGCCAACAAGTGAGACAAATGAAGACGATTTCTTCAAGAGGATGATGGTCTGGATGCACCAAATCCAGGATTAGGCAATTTTTCCAACCGCGGCAGTCACTGCTCTGGTTGTACATGTACCCCACCCTTTCTGATTACAATCGATCGCATATTCTTATATGCTCAACTGAGTGGGGTGATGCCATGGTGCAATATTTGGCTTGTGGGTGCAGTATGTTGACATATTATGGCCAGCCAAACATTTTAATTCAAATTAGCATTATTCGCGTTGATCTCAGTTAACCCCACTATCACCTATTATTATATTCCCTGCATGCATTGCGTTTTGTGTGAACCCATTTCTCATCAAGATATGCGGGATATCGGCCTTTTCGTCGGTCTTAGCTCCGCACTGCAAGAGCCGAACTAAGAGCATGGATTCGCGCGGCTGCTTCAAGGATAGCAACAAGAATTTGTCGTACAAGATGGACAACATCCGCATAGTCAGTGACCTGCGCGCCATCCAGGCTTCGCCGACCGAGTGTCGTCGGCGCTGTACTGGCGGCTGCGTCTCGCCTGCATATTAGCGGATTGATTTGGAGCTATGAGGCGGCCACTGCTGCGACTGTGAGGTGGCCATGGTTCGGGCTGTGAGGCGGTCACTGTGATGGCTGTGAGGTTGCCGATGCCGCGGCTGTGAGGCCGCCACTGCCGCGGCTAAACTGATCGGCAATGGTGTGAAATGTTATCTTAGTTATGCCCAATTTTGCTTCGTCTAGAAAATTATTTTTTGATGGGATGCTTTTTAGAAGTGCACCACTGAAATTCATATAGATCAGGATTACATCCATATCAGCGTATTTTCATGTTTCTTCCACAAAATATATCAAGCTGAAAAATGTGCTGAAGAAGATATTAAAAGAAATGGCTGATGCCTACTAGTTCTGTTACTACCGTCCAAGTGTAGAAGTACTGTACCTATTAGTAATTAATAATTGCTCGTTGTTTTGTATGTGATGTAAGATGACAGCTAATGGGAATTATAAGTATTCATCTGGAATATAAATGTAATCTATTATATTCACGGTAGAAGATTGCGAGTAATTGATGTTCGATTGCCGAAGATCGCTTGGGATTTTTCACCTTTATGTGCCGAACTCCGGATTGTGTTATTCTTCGCTATCTTCGAGGGAATTTTGTTCATCCTCCACTGTCTCCGAACGACTTTGCTCTCCGAGCGACATTCAGAAGTTCCTTTGGGAAGGGCGACACTCCTTTTGTTGCGCAAAAATTTACCCAGGGCGCCAAGCGACACCTTTTTCTGATGAAACATTCGAAGAAAAGCATGGAAGGCCGTCAGATCTGAAAAAAATCGTGAAAATCATGTTTTTGAAATTTCATGTTATCCAGTCCCGAAGGACAGCCGCCCCTTTCACCACCCAACCCTATCCCCTCTCCATTGGACCCATACCTGATTGGCGACCAATTTCCCAGAATTGTATCTCGTCGGCGACCACCGAAAGTCTTTTTTGAGCCCTGAGGCTGCCAATGTTAGCAAGTGCTGTAATACAGCTGGTTTTGGACATGTTCTTTCAATACAGTTCTGGTTGGCTTTTGGCATCATCTTGCGCCCCACAATTGTCACCCAGTTTGCTATGGTGTTGGTCCGTGCAATTCCTTATACCATTGTCCAAAAAATGCATGTCTACCTGTGCAGATGAAGAACATTGTTGCTTAGAAATTGTGGATGATTTGAGAAAAACAAGACATGCATTCAAGGATGGAAAGCCAGCATTTTACATCGTTGATCAGTTATGGTTATCATATCTGTCTAAACAGTCTAAGCAGGGAAATGATGAAAACTTCAGAGAAGGATGAAGGAATACATTGCCATCAACTGTGAATTTCTCGTCTTGATATGTGCTAGTGTATTGAACGAATCACATATTCTCCGATTTAATATGAACTTTTAGCTGATTTTGTACGGTGCCTGTGGAGATCAGCTGTGTTATAGAATATTCAAACTGTAGCGGCGACCACGCCCTAATCCCAAATATACCCTTGGCTGTAATCCGTGCCTTGGAGTTAACTGCAGGTTGAAAAAGGCCATAACCATGACATGGGATAACCGGAGCAAATGTGAACAAGTTATGAAGCGATAGTCCGACATTAAAGCTCTGGTTTGATCGTATTTACATCATTTCATTCCATGTACTTTATGTTTTGACAAGAAACACAGCATGAATGACCTAAGGATAAGCCTCGAATTGCCTTAAATATTTGTTATACAGAGATGTTTTATAACACATAAATCGACGACTTGGCACATGTTCTTCGATTGCTCGTGGTGATTTAAGAAGTTTCCGCTCTTCATGTAGCAATTACGTGTTTCCATAAATTGGTGTGTAGCGGAACCGGCAATGTTTAGAGCTCTGTTCTGCCGACACGTCCGCTGTCAACTGGACGTGCCGGACATCATGACACCCATGTGTTTTGTCTCCATTTTAAGACGGATATAATTCACCTGAATTCGAGCTAATCTTCGGACGCTTTAGGCGTTTCCTACATTTCGCATCTGTTTTTTTTTGTAATTATACTTGAGGTAGTGCCATTTATTATGATTATATTTGCTGAAATCAATGTGATCCCGCCACTCAACTCGCATACGTGCTGACTTGTACACTGTGACTCAGCATTCACCTCGCAAACGTGTTGACTTAAAAACTGTGGTCCCATCACTAACCTTGCAGAGGTGCTGACTGGTATACTGTGATGCTGTCACTCACCTCGCAGACGTGCTGACTTATACACTGTGATCCCATCACTTACCTCGCAGAGGTGCTGACTGGCATACATGTGATCCCATCACTCACCTCACAGACATGCTGACTTAAACACTGTGATTCCTTCACTCACCTTGTAGAGGTGCTGACTTGTACATACACTGTGATCCCGCCACTTACCTCGTAGACGTGCCGAGGTTTATCCCGTTCCGCCACCATACTGCTTGATTAGGAACACTGCGCCACGAATACCAGGCTACTGACATGGTTTTGTCCTCGCCTCTATTTGCGTGGTTGGTATCGGCGCTGGCTTGATAGTACGCTGGCGAACAAGAAAGGTAATGTTCTATCATACATGTTCATCGAATTCTTCGTCGAGTTTTTCTGCGACTTGAAATTATCATCAGTCTATGTCCTATCACGATGCGCTGTAGAAGGTCGGTCAAACCACATCAACCGGATTATATACATTTCACAAAAACTCAAACTTTCACTTGGACTGCCTTCACAATATTCTCGTAGGGGTGGGGCCGGATTCCACCCCCGATGTGGATTGTGCTTGCCGTTCCCCGACGCTTTGGCGATAGGAGCGTGAAGCTTGGTGACTTTCCCCAGCTTTCTTTTTCTACATTGTACAAAAAAAAAGTTACTTCGTAGCTGTATCAGAGGCGGCTCCAGCAGCAATAATTCAATGCACCCGCGACATATTCTTCCGAAGACTTAGGAGCAGGAAAGAACCTCTGAATATTTTCATTGTTTTGCAATTCAGATGGCTACAATTTGGAATTAAACTGATGATACTCCGTTTCTCGCCGACGGAACTGCATATTTTGACCCCAATCATGTCAAGGGTGCATCCAGGGCTAAGCAACAAATTCGAAACATGTGACCCGCTTTGTCAAAACGGTTTCATTTACGTTACCATCGGAATGATAATACCACAGTACCAAATGCTATGAATTCAGGACAAACGGTAATTATAATAATGGATCATAAGCAGTGGCTGGACCTGCAGATTTTCCCATTGGTGGATCAATGAGGAGACGGGAGGTATTCAGGACGTACCCTTTTCAACATTTGTGTAATTTTATGAAGTTGGCTGGGGCCAAATTACTTTTTTGATGGCGAAAGCTGCCACGAAAACCATTTGTATCTAGTGTACGCCATGGGCCCCATGGTTAAGCTTCAGCCTGATTGGGAGGCCAAATCATGATTGAGGGGACCAGTAGCCCCCCTTAGCGTAGACAAGGCGACACCCCTGCTTTTCAAACATCTACAAGTAATGACGCGGCGAGTGTGACACTGCCAATGGCGGACCAAGGAAGGAGAGCAGTGAATTCAGAACGGATTATAATAAATCCCACGCAGTGGCGAAGCCAGATAATTTTCCAAATGGTCAATAACTGTGGAGCTTTCTCAGTTCGGTCTCTCGGGATCTTCCCTATGGCATAATTCTTTGGTGACTTTTCGGGTCAAAACCAGCATAGTAGGCATTGAGAGTATGTAAGAGGGACATAGTAGTAAGTATGTGCGGCATTGACTGCGAAGGACCAGCCACGAAGAACAAACGACAGCCAGAACGATAACAAAGAACAACAAACACACCTGTTGAAGGATTCTGGCTGAAGGGGTTGGCCGGTGGCCAGGGCCAAGCGGCCATTGGCAGTTATGCATGTGTATGTATACACATCGAATGGTGTTTAAACCATGGAAAAATACTTATGCCCATTCATATACAATTTTGTGGTGTAAAATGCAAACACAGTCCCAATTAGTATTTGCCAATATTCCTCTATTTTCCTCCTGACGTTGTCCTTGCGAAAATGTTGACATTATAACAGACTAAAGGTGTGTATTATGCAAGTAGAATTCGCTTTAGCTATCCAGTTGTGAAACCGGCCTAATATATTCCGAGATCATGTGGGTGGGGGAGGGCACTGGAATCGGACCCTCCCCCACCCCGACAGATTCAGGCATGAAAGGGCCCTATCCTAATAGAGTTAACGAACTCTATATTTCATGACGACGACTTTACTGCTCGCAATTTAAGCAAAGATTGTCTTCCATCGCAGTCCAACAGCCTGTGAGCGTTAATTTGGAACTCGTATGGCTCTCGAATCAAAACAACCTCCACCAACTTATCATCGAACCCAATTTCGAACTAGCTCTGTTGGCTTCTTCGAAAACACGTGCGATTTACCTTTTAGTTATTCAGCATGCACCGTTTTGGGTGGATCGCAAGCAATACCCAGCAAGCTGTTTATCGTTACACATAAAGGTATGGTTAACAAACTCTCTTGGGGCATTCAGTGCATCTATAGCGACATTTGGCAACCAAATTCATGGACCAAACTATTTAGGAGTTGAACTAAATTGGTGGCAGACTTCGCAAGTATATAGTTACGGTTTGAATAAAAATAGTATATATTCAATCGAATGTTATGAAATGGTATGTCAGTAAACGACCACGCGCAACGCAGTGCGCCTATTCCCATTCCTCACTGCAAATGTGCCGTTGGGAAAACATGAGATAGTGTCATAAGAGCTTCAGAGTTATGAAAAATGTTCCTGAACGTAAGTTGTCGATGTTCTCTGGAAATTTAGAAGAGTCAGAATTTAGTAAATCTGTTTCTGTTTCTGTCTCCGTCCCGGTCCCTGTCCCTGTCCCTGTCCCTGTCCCTGTCCCTGTCTCTGTCTCTGTCTCTGTCTCTGTCTCTGTCTCTGTCTCTGTCTCTGTCTCTGTCTCTGTCTCTGTCTCTCTATCTGTCTCTGTCTTTCTATCTCTCTCTTTCTCTTCTCTCTTCTCTCCCTCCCCCCCACCCACACCCGTCGAAAATTCTTACTTTGAGCATCAGCATGTCCGGGACAGATCCGTGCAGCAAGAATGGGCAACATTGGACTAATTTTCTCAAAACGGCATGATTTATCAAGCCATCGGGAAGTTGGAAGGGTTGGGTTAATTCAGGACAAGCGATAATAATGCATCTAAGTCAATGGCGGAGCCAGACACATTTTCCTAGTGACAGGCTCAGGAGGTGACGAGTGTTATTCAGGACATACACTATAGAAACCATTGGAAGCAATGGCGTGATGAGCACAGCACTTTGTCAACTGCAGATCAAGGAGGGGGAAAAGTGACTTCATGGCAAATGATTATAATAAGTCGCAAGTAGTTGCAGTGCCAGAGCTTTTTCAATGGCCATCATTGTAGTATCTTCCAATTAGGGCTCTCGGGATCCTGCCTAATATAAGTCCCTAGAAACGCCTCTGATCAAAAATGTCGCAGTAAGTATTGATATTTTTGTAAGAGTGGCAAAACAATAGGCATTGTGGCACGTACTGCGAAGAAGGACCAGCCAGAAGGAAATCGAAAATGATACGCACCCCTCCTTGGACTCATGGCTATGGTGTTGGCTGTTTTACGTGTCCATGTAGCGAAGTCAAATGATAAATGTGAATGATTTTGGTCAATTAGCAAATGATTTACAGCTAACCGCACACAATTTTGCCTGCGTAATACACATCCACAGTCGCTTTTGGCTTCGATCAATATCACACCATTGTTTGCCTCCTGACATCGTTATTACGAACATTTTGACATTTGGACGTCCTTAACCCTCGCACGGCTGGGGGGGGGGGGTAGATACCTACCCCCCCTAAGGTTTTCCTGCGACAGCGGGAAAACGGCGCACGGCAGCGCGCTGAAATTTTGTATACCTGACCATTAGCTATTTTTACATGTTCTAAAAAAAAAAAAAATTTCGGGTCATCAAAGGTCACCGAGTTATCGCGGGTCAAGTGAGGTCACCTCCAAAAATATTTAAGCAGTCGCCACGCCTTCAATAATACAGATATTACAATGACACTTTCAGGGTTTACTTATCTTGACTGAGCGCCAAAACGTGCAGTTTCAGAATTTTCGAATTTTGATTTTTTGATGACGTAATTTTTTGCACTTTGTAGTTTTATCTAAACTAACATCAACATTGCAGACAAACTATGGACTTTTGTATAATGCTAAGTTGACTTAGAACGTCATATTTTTGGTTCGTATACCTATTTTAAAAAGGAAAACTTCAAAATTCCAAAATTTGTAAAATCCAAAATTGTGAAAACATTTTATTTCGAGTTTTTGGCTAATTGTAATTGTAAAATAGCTAATTGTAAGGTATGCCAAATTTCAGCGTCCTGCCGCGCGCCGTTTTACCGCTGTCGCGGGAAAACTTTGGTGGGGTAGGTATCTACCCCCCTCAGCTGTGCGAGGGTTAAGTTCAAATCCTAGCGTAAAAACTACCGAAGTACTTTCGACTGGAATGTGTTCGAGCTATCCGATGCAATTTTCAGATTCGTTCTATCTTGCTTGGTTCGTGAGATACCTGGGGGTATGTATCTACCCCCCCCAGCCTGGCGAAGGTGGCTCAGACCCCCAGCCGTGCGAGGGTTAAGGTGCATAATAGACTAGTACAATTCGCTTCAGCTATCCAATATAGAAATGAACGAAAAGAGCACTATCGCTTTAGAGTTAAATGGCTTGCGGCATGCGTGTATATATATATATATATATAAATGAGTACTATTTTGACAAGTTATACGTAAGTGGCACAATGATAAAAACTATATTTCCACCAGAAAACACATCACCAACAACATCACCAACACCACCGAAACGTTGGCGATGTGTTTTCTGGTGGAAATATAGTTTTTATCATTGTGCCATTTACATATATATATATGTATATATATATATATATATATATATATATATATATATATATATATACATATATATGATGTTAACCGGGTACATCATTTTGGCCGCTGAATGAAAAATAGGCTTGAAACCATCGTGTTTTCATGCACCTGGCATAGTAATATGATTCAAGCTCATTGCTGGCTTCCAATACGTGAAACACCTTGTGCCATAAGAATGCTGAAATGATACATGCCTGCTTCAGTGAATTTGACATTTCCTGCGGGTATCGTATTCATGAGTACCAATGTCATCGCGTACGTCTAAGAAATGCGGTATTTTGCATAACGACGGAAGCAATACCAACCCCATGGGATTTCTGCAACACCAAGCAAAACAGCCTACACCATTCGAGTCCAAACCACCACACTCCTCACCATCACAGTCAACGCCCCAGCAGCCCACACTACCACAGCAAACACCACGACAGCCAACACCATCACAGCCAACACTGCCACAGCAAACACTATCACAGCCCACACCATGACAGCAAACACTACCACAACCAACACTACCACAGCCAACACTACCACAGCCAACACTACCACAGCCAACACTACCACAGCCAACACTACCACAGCCAACACTACCACAGCCAACACTACCACAGCCAACACTACCACAGCCAACACTACCACAACCAACACTACCACAGCCAACACTACCACAGCCAACACTACCACAGCCAACACTACCACAGCCAATACTACCATAGCCAACACTACCACAGCCCACACCATCACAGCCAACACTACCACAGCAAACGCAACCACAGCCCACACCACCATAGCCAACACTACCATAGACCACACCATCACAGCCAACACTACCACAGCCAACACTACCACAGCCAACACCATCACAGCCAACACCACCGCAGCCAACACTACTACAGCCAACACTACCACAGCCAACACTACCACAACCCACACCATCACAGCCAACACTACCACAGCAAACACAACCGAAGCGAACACTACCACAGCCAACACTACCACAGCCAACACCATCACAGCCAACGCTACCACGTAAAACACTACCACAGCCAATACTACCACAGCCAATACTACCACAACCAACACTACCACAGCCAACACTATCACAGCCAACACTATCGCAGCGAACACTACCACAGCCAACAATACCACAGCAAACACTACCACAACCAACACTACCTCAGCCAAAATTACCACAGCCAACACCATCACAGCCAACACTACCACAGCCCACAACATCACAGCCAACAATACCACAACAAAAACTACAACAGCCAACACTACCACAGCCAACACTACCACAGCCCACACCATCACAGCCCACACTACGACAACCAACACAAACATCGTCACGGTAGCTCTGGAAGAATGTATCGTTTTGGTGACGGATATATAGTCAAGCAACTTTCTATGGAATCACCCAGGCGGATATCAAGGCATCAGAGGAAGGTGATTAGCACTGTGCAGTTGTCTTGAGTAAAATAGCACACATACGACCAACAAACGACTCCCCCACACATACACACATACACACACAATAGACACACACACACACACACACACACACACACACACACACACACACACACACACACACACACACACACACACACACACACACACACACCATACTCTTAACACCCTGAAATAATGCATGACACGAAGCTGCTTACCATTTGACAAGTATTGCAGAGACGTGGTGTCGGAGTAGACAGCGTTCTCCACACGACATTGTAGCTGTGCTAGTCCAGCAGTGTTGGATGAAGATTTTAGCGCGTAGGAACCAGCGTCATTCACTGTGAAATGAAAGGTGACGCACATTATCTTATTATTTATAGCACAGCATTAATACAATATTAATGATATACGACACTGACTATGCAATCGTTATTAAAGGGAAGCGGAGTTTTTTTTTGGGTGATGTATGCAAAAGTATGTAAAAGTATGTAAAAGAGCGTTCACAAGACGGGCTGAAACCACCATAAACACCAAGCAAAATTCGCACGTTCTATTGGAACGCGTACGAGAGGTGGCAATGTTTGACTAAGCTGAAGTGATGGTCCAGTGAATAAGATGCGAATAGCCCGTAGCAGGTGTAGAACACAGTCCATAAGGCCGAGATTGCCCTGCGAGCGAATAGTGTTTTCACATGCTTTATAACAGTGGTTGTTCTTTAGCTCATACATTTAGGAACACGTTCTGCTAGGATAGGTCAAGCCATTTACTTCCGTTCAAGTTAGCCCTTCAGCGATTCCATGGTAAGATAACGCCAGTGACACTGGACGAGCAAGGATGGGTGCTGGAGCACGGTGTAGTCGAAGTTAGCTCCGTATTCATAAGATATTGGAGCCTTGCCTTTCATATCCCTATCACCGCACTTCTTTAGACATGCACTAAGAGCGAAATTAGTACCAAGTTGTTGAATGGCAGACAGTTCGAAAGTAATGTTGGATGGCCTGTAACGGTATAAGTTTGTTAACATTAAGGTAAAATATTTATTTATTACAACGCTCTATTTATTACTATTTATTAATGGCGTTGTAATAAATAAATAGTTTCACCTTAATGTTTAAAAAAAACTAATACCGTTACAGGCCATCCTACCTATAATACCAACCTAAATACATTGAGCAAGGGCATCTCGAAGACCATAGATACGCCTGCTTTCCTTCGGTTTCAGAACAAGGCGTAGGAAATGCATACAAGTTTTCCCATATATTGCACCCATCGGAGCCGCCGACGAGCGAGGGAGGTGTGAAATCTGGAGAAATATGTGCGTTCCCTAGGGTATGTCCGCACAAGCCGACCCTTCCTTTGAAGCAACACAAAATGTAGACTGGAAGGGAAATATGGTGATGAACAATCTTCAGGTATAAATTAGGATAGCAGATTAATTTTCTCACAAAGAAGTTAGGACTTGGCAGCACGCAGAAAATAAGCATAAGCGGGAGTGAGCGTAGCAAACCGGGGCGTAGCTTTCTTCACATGAAATGGGTGAGCCTCACAATACGACCAATACCTGACCCGACCCGACCCCATCCGACATGCCAGTAAACTGTTCATCGTTTAACCAGCGATCTGCCGCTGGACGGTTAGGACTCCCCCTCCCTTAGGCTCCCCCTCCTTCTGTCGGAGCTGGAGGGAATTCCGAGAAGAGAAGCACAGTTTTCACCGGCACATAGCGCCATCATTCATATGCTGTGCGGTATAAAACAGTGTTGTCTACCTGTTACCGTAGATCCTCCAAATCGTGAAATAAGTAGTCTGAGTGTGGTCGACTGGGAGGTTCATATTGTGCCGGTTTTGCATTCATAGCCGCTAACCAAATGACATGTTTTGGTAAAATGTGACACAAAAGAGCCAGCTAAACCTCTGATAAGCATCACGATATTATCAAAATATAATTTGAAGGTCAAGATCACGCGTACGGGACCTGCAAAACAGCATAGTTGTTTGCCTTCGTTCGAAGGCAATTGTACGTACCATCTAACCTACGAATTTAATAAAAGGTCATGTAGTACCATTTGACCCGGCAAGGTCACCCACGTTCAGAGGTGTACTTATCATACCTTATGCAATAACTTTGCAATTTAAGCATTTCTGGGGAAATAATGAGCGGCAAATTCCAGGTCATCGGTCAAGCATCTTGGCATCAAAACATCCGGTATTCAATTGTCAAAAGGTAGGCAAATGTGAGTGCGATAATTCGCGTGTTCAGCAGCTATCCTGGGAAGCACGACGGGGTGAAATGCACACCCCCCCCCCCCCCACACAAACATATATGTATATATATATATATATATATATATATAAATATATAAATATAAATATATATATATATATATATATATATATATATATATATATATATATATATATATATATATATATATATATATATATATATATATATATATATATATATATATATATATATATATATATATATATATATATATATATAATGGGAAAACCAAGCCACCTGATCACTGCACAATGGCGATTTTACTGCACTACAAAGTTGCTGTTTACTGCCGGACGTGCATTGGGCAATCAAATAATTATTGTAGCTGAGTATCGACATTGAGCGACCTTTTGTGACGACTATGGGCGTTTACCAACGCTATCACCGTCCACCGTCATCTCAGAGCTGGAGTGGCAGCAGTGGACGGGCCGTCGTCTACTTGATAAGTTAGCAGTGTTTCTTTCAAAAGTCGTGAATTCAAAAATGAACAGTAGACGTCGTGGTCTTGAATCATCTTTTGTGTTTCTACTTGACCTCCGCGCCACCGCACCGACGAACCTTTTGTGACCTTGAACGCTCAGGGGCAGGGCCGTTGGCCGGTCGGTCGACATAGCACCCCGCAGTTCCTATATTTACAAACGGAATTCAATTTTGCATGCCATAAAATGCTCGTACCAATTTCATACAAGGTCACAGTATTGTATTGCAATATACCCGTCGGCTCATGAGTTATCGTCCAAAAACAGGATGGGTTGGGTGGACACCATCCATCTCCGGTGGGTGTGTTAACCCTCATCGTCTTTCCGGTCATATCCTCACACCCCGTCTCGAGGTGGTTGATACACCCACCCCCTATAATCTCCAAACTAAGCGTCGCACGAAAACGAAAGTGGCGTCATCGGAAAGCGCCCGACGAGTAGGGCCAGACACCACCCCCAAAATTGTATCCCCACCCACCAAAGTGACGTCACTATGGGGCCCAAGTATTCACGACTTACATCATGTTTTTTGCTTTGGGGAGTTCATTTTAAGGGAGATTTGAAGAATAAAAATTATTCGGAATCAGAAAAGGAAGGCGAAATCGACCATGGCATAATATTTTTACTCACCCAAAAATATATTTTTTTTAATCTTAAAATTTCAAAGTTTTGAGTTTTCGTTTTCTTTAAAAATACATTTAATGGGTAGAGTGGACCGAAAAACGTTGTTCGAAGTCAACTTGCTCTCCTAAAAAATGCTTACTTTAGCTAGAATCTTCGATTTTAGCTCTTATGGGCAACCACGCAAAACTAAGTCAAAAATAAAAAAAAGGAATAAATGAATAACAAATCCTGTCGTGCGTTTTGTTTCGTCCCTAAAGATAAGCAAACGCTGAAAGTTTCATTAAAATATCTTTATCCGTTAAAGCGTGACGACTGGTTGAATATTTCTGGAGGTAACCTCACTTGACCTTGACTATCTCGTTGACCCTAGATGATCTGACATCAAAATTGTGACACAAGATGCCAAATTAATGTGGGAAAAGGTATACCAAATTTCGGTGCGGTGTCGCGCGCCGTTCTTCCACTATCCGCGAAAAAACCTTAAGCGGTGCAACTAGAACGAAATTGTGTTCCATGTTTCTCCTACGGCACTTCTACTACGCTACCAGATCAATCGGCGCGAGATTTGCACCAGCACGCCTCGCGGCAAAAATAATCCAATCCTGTCACCACGCCGTTCCGACAGTCCATGGGAGCTGAAGAAGCTGGCGGGTGGGTGGTGTGACGTTATGGCAGAGGGAAGCAATACACATTTTCAGAGATGTTATCCCTGAAAACATTTTCGCTTGCGCCCGATGATCCAGGCGTTCTATTTGTCTTGAATTGATTGTGTTCGGCCTCCCTCTTAGGAAAATCCTGACTGCGCCACTCGAAGGCATTATAAAAAAAACAAATGTAAATCGACATCCACCAAATGCGTTAAAGTTACATTTTCGGGCGCTAACCGGACTTTGAGGACAAAAATGTTTGAATACCACGATTATTAACGTGATTAAGAAGATGTTACCATTCATTTATGTTGCAAGTGATTGCTTTTCAGTTGGCGAACAAAAGAATGCCAACATTGGGATTTTGTGTGGAGTTACATGCAATGAAAATATAATGTGAAATTGAAAGAAAGCCCTAGCCTAGCCTTAGCTAGCGTAATCCAGCCCATTTATTCAAAATTTTGTTTTTGTGTGTGTGTGGGATGGGGGGGGGGGCACACAGGCAAGGGTGAGAGACGGGGTATTAGACTACAGATACAGTGTCGGACATCACACCGCTGTCGGCACAGGGCGGCGACATTTCCGTAATAGGTGGCGCTGCAGTCGCGGACTGTCCGGTATAGTTGGCGCTGCAGTCCTGGCGCGACATCTGTGGGTCTGTTCCCGACCCTGCTCCAAGAAAAGAGAAAAGAGCAGCTTGGAGCTACCCTGTACAGTATCAACTATACCGCATAAGGATCCAGTTATACCGCATGAGTATCCAGTTACACCGTATGAGTATCCTGCTACATCGTACGAGTATCAAATTACACGTCATAGGTATCCAGCTTTGCTTTGGTACACTCATATGCACCTATGCACTTCCATGGCATGTCTGTAAAATACTATCCCTTAATAAAAACGAAAATAAAAGTACCATGTCTTAGCAAAAGTACATCAACTCATTCATGTACGAAATGAAGCGTATGCTTTGAAGGACAATGAAACAATTATGAATCATATCTTGTCTCGTGATCTCAGCTAGCGGTTCACAGAATCCCTTCATACGGTTATTAGATTACAGTTTCAAGCAGGGTCAAGAACGGACCCCAGGAAACCTGGTTGATAAACTTCAAGTGACAAGCCATTTCTTTCAATAAATAATATGATTTAATCACATAAAAAAATTGAATAAAAGCTCGCAACACAAACGAAAAACAGCGTCAAATCGAGTAGGGAAAGCACGGCTCGAAACAGTGTATAAAATGTATTAATTAAATGATCAGAAAGCGTGACAAATTCATTGACCTCTATATATAACTAGACGGCCGACTCGCCGCCCGCCGCACGCTCCGCGTCCTATTCCGGCCGGTCCCGGCTGGAGCAGCGGTATATGGGCAAAATATCGAGCGCGCCGCCCGCTCCCATGCATTTTGGCTCTGGAATGAAATGTTGTAAAATGAAAAGTTGTGGATATATTTTGATTAAAAGTAGTGCAAAATGATGCTGGCTTCATGATAAGCAGATAGAAATGGCGAAACATCTTGCAAAATATTGTAATTGTGCTTTTGAGGTCTAACTTCTATCATCGTTTTGCCAACTTTGTGCGGTATTCGGCATGTGCACCCCATGGAATTAAGACCCCCGGATACCCGATAAATGCAAGCGAAGTAACGCTGGGAATGTTTGTAGTTGACAGCATATGTGTACTGCGATGCACCATATATCCTAATCAGGGTCGGATCCAGGAATCGTCATGGGAGAGAGGTTTTTGTCTGGGGGCGCCATTTTTTGGAGGTGCACCCTGCGAAAATGTCTGAAGTGGTGCCTTCGGCCGAAAATCCGTTTAGCAGGGAAGGGGCGTATACTTGAGCACACTGAAGGGTTGCTTCTGGCTGGAAAAAAATATAAAGGGGAGCACTGGAGCCTTCTGTAACAGAGTTTCTATAAAATTGCACTTTTGGCTGTCCCGTAACTGTAAATGATGTGACCCCGTAAAGCAGCCGACCGTAAATGTACAGTAAATGTACCGTAAATGTAACGCCTCACGAGCCTGAGCCGGCTGGCGACTCGCTGCCGGTCCGTGCCGCGGCAGAGACCGGACGTCGGGTCATAGTCCAATTCTCGGCCGACGCGGGCGCACCTAGTCAGAGTTTATTCGCCGTCTGCGGCGTAGATCCTGGAGCCAGCGACCGTGTGCTCTACCCAGCCGGAGAGTCGTCTCTGAGCAGCCAGGCGACGCGGTTCTGTAACGCTGGCGACCACGCTTTTTAAATTAATAACCCATTTCAGCCTTCAATTTAACGTTAGGAAATATTACGGTCGTTCGTCGGCGCGGGACATTCTATGCAAGAGTTGTCTGTTGTTCGACTGTTGCCATTTATTCGCCGCTGCCACTGGCGGATCTAGCCCACCGGTTTGGGGGGGCCAACTTTCGGTTTTCGGCGTCAGCCCCTCCCCTCCCCCTCCCCCAGTGGCGTACCTAGGAATTACATCAGGGGAGGGGTCGAACGAATTTGGAGGGTGCCCCTTCTCCCGCTATTTTTGGTTAAAAGCACCGAATTTCGACCACTATTTGGCAAAGGGGCCCATCTGAAGAAAAAACAAAATAATTGACAACATAGTTTCCTGTGTAGGGGCCCCAGCCTACCTCCACCGTTTCTATGTTACCGGATTTTTGTTCTTGCTTACCAAAACGTTCACGTTCTCGTTCAACGCCTTGTACCACGTCAACGTTCATGCACGTGTACACACTGGCGGTTCCGATTTTGTCAACTCTTGCTGTAAGCAGAACTTAGAGCATGGAACGCTCGATGTGTGTTAGAATCTACTATGCTACCACACTGGCTTCAAAACAATTTTTTTTAAACTTTAATATTGGAGATTCTTTCATCCAGACGCTATTTTAATTTAGTTGACTTCTGTTGGTTTCGGGGGGCCAAAACACACCATGCTCGGACCTTTTAAGCGCTTCTGGGGGGCCATGGCCGGAATGGCCCCTCCCTGGATCCGCCAGTGTAAATACATACCTGCTCTTGCTATTCTTCTTGAAAAAATCAGTCAATGTAGCCTGTCTGTTCATCTTAGCAACCCCAACACCAACATACGAAACATGCTGCTCAACTGAGCTCAACTGGTCACTCGCACAAAACATCCTGTTCAAATTCCGCTTTCGAAATCTGGCTCACTGGGTCCACTTGCCCGTTACTGGCTAAACAAACTTCATGAACCTATCTGACGAAGGAATAATGAAACTGCTGATTTCGTCATGTCTTGCTGTAAGCAGAACTTCAGCAGCATAGAACCCTCGATATGTCAGAATCTACTATGCTACCATATTGTGCTTACAAAAAATTATAAAAAAAATATCTGTAAAATTGGAGATTATTTCACCCGGAACGCTATTTTTTTACCTCAACAAAGGTTACTGCATTTTAATTCAGTTTACTTTTGTTGGTTTGGGGGGCCAAAAGATACTATGGCCCCCCCCCCCTTTGAAGCGCTTGGGGGGGGACATGGCCGGAATGCCCCCCCTGGATCCGCCAGTGGCCGCTGCACAATACAAATAGTGCAGATAAATTTGGACCTTTACGATCGGAGTAACGCGAACGCGAGTCCTACCAGACTACCACGTGATCGATATAGGAACTTTCCTACAAATGGTGACTGTGAACCGGACTCTCTACGACTTTCTACGACTTTCTACAAGTGCGCCCAGACAACAGATCAACCAACAACAACGTAGACCATCACACGCTGTTCAGCACGGACGGGGAAGGAAACGCCTTCCGCATCAATTAAGGAAGTCCGAGCAAAATTCCAAATTCTTCCAAAATATCACCTCCGATTTTCGACCACAAATATAACTGTTTTAAAATTGCATAATTGTGCTGTATACCTGTTGTGCACTGAATACTGTGTGTGTGAGCTATAGTGTGAACTTCGAGCCGAATTTCAAACATATAATTCTCCACAAAGTGAACGAATAATTTTGAGACCAATTCAGAGCAACAACGTAACGTAATTAAACATGACTGAAATTACCTTTGATAGACTTGCGGACAGTTTCAACAAAATTCGACTGGAGATGACAGCACAGGGAATGACTCAGAACGTCAAACCCTTTTCTGGAGATTTCCATAACAAGTTATGCGAATGGATACGTCAATTGGAACGTATAAGTTTCAGCATGGATGACGAACAGATGCAGATAATTTGCATCAAAACGCTTTCCGGACCTGCAGCCGAGATCATGCAACACGTGTTCCTTCAGGAACCACATACGACGTGGGCACAAATTAAGCAAGTCATGCGAGAGAGATACTCTGACCTTTCGGATCAAAAATGTTCCCAAGAAAGTTTGCGAAAAATGAAGCAGCACAGAGTGGAATTGGTTCAGGATTTCGGGGAGAGGCTACTCGCTCTGGCACGTGAAGCATACACAAACTTGGAAAATCCCACAAGTCAGGACATTCTCATAGACAGTTGTAATAGAGTCGTCCAAAGTAGGTCATTGACAAACAAGTTATATAGGCAGCAGTTTCATATTCTCGAAGAAGCCATCCAATTTGCAGTTAAGGAACAAACGGTGGACAAAGTTATTCAGATTTGCAGAGGGGTACAAAATGACGAACCGATGGAGATCGATTCGCGTAACCCGGACAAAGGACAGGACAGAATAGACAACATAGAGAAGCTAATGGTGGCAATAGGCCAAACAGTGGATAAATTGGCAACAAAAAAGCCAGAAACTGAGAAACCAACAACGGAAAAACAACCTCAGCCTGGACCACGGGTATTTCACCCCTCCTACCAACGTTACCCCCGACCGCCACGAGCCAACCCCTCAGGACCCCACCATGGACCCCCTCAGCCACAACTCCTTATGGGCCCCAGAATGTGGAGAACACCACCCAGCATCGCCCAGCACCCAGCGTACCGCTGGACTCCAGATGACAGACCCATCTGTGCAAGGTGCGAGAAAATAGGTCACCTCGGACGGCAGTGCCGCTCTCGACCCATCAGCCAGTCGGAAAACTGACGAGCTCTGTCGCGACTGACCACCACGATAGGGCTGGACAAATTCAGAAAGAGAAAATAAAGAGAAAAGAGAGGAAGAATGTCAGGAAAAAGCGAGACCCCGAAAAACATAAACAAAAAATGGCCCGTGTCCAACAAGTTCGCATCAAGGCAAACACACACATGGCTTGGCTTCATATATTCGACCAAAAAGCATATACGCTCGTGGACATTGGAGCCGGCATATCGTTGATTTCGAAAAAATTATTTGACAAAATCGCAGAGAAAAACATTATAAATTTCTCACAGGACCGACGAGATTGCATACCACTGATATCCGCCAGTGGCCATCGCCTGAAAAACATCGGAGTTGGAACCTTCACAGTAGAGATGAGCAAGTTCCGAAAACCATTCGAATTTCAAATTGTGGAGGACCTAAAACCGGAATGCATGCTGGGAAATGATTTTTTGACGAAGTTTGGAGCGAAATTAGATTTCGAGAAGAAAGCCGTCTGCATCGAAGGAAACATGATTCCTCTGAGACCACAAAAACAGACCAGTGAACAGGCGAGTTCACTCGTCCGAGCCAAGGAACGAATCCACATTCCCGCCAACACTGTCGTGGAATGCCCAGCCTTCATTAACCGTGTCCAACTAGTCGATCAAAATTGTCAGGTACGCTCGCTCGATAATATGCCGCTAATCTCTGAGGAACCTGGCTTGTTCATAGCAGAAGTAATAGCGAAACCTGATCAACATAAACTTGTACCAGTTCGAATTGTCAATACCACTACTCGATATTTCTCCTTGTACCCAGAGCAGGTAATCGCATTCGCTGAGACTATAGACGATTCTGATTTAGAAAACCTGATTGATATGACACAGGACATTTAACTGACGCCGCCGACCGCACCCTCTGACCCGCTCGATCAAGCTAAACTGGCTCACTTGACTGGAGCCGACAAAGACAGACTAGAACAGCTGTTACGTGCTAACACTGACTTATTTGCCGAGACTAACGCAGAACATGGAACGACTGATGTCATCAAAATGGACAATGACACTGGAGATAACCCACCGATCCGACAGGCTCCTTACAAAACCCCATTCTCTCAGCGAAAATACGTAGAAGAACAAATTAAAGTAATGCTAGAAGCAGGGATCATTGAAGAATCAGACAGTCCCTGGGCCGCCCCGATAGTGATTGTTCGCAAAAAAGATGGAAGCAACCGGTTCACGATTGACTTCAGAAAATTAAACAAGGTGACCAAGAAAAATAGCTACCCACTTCCCCTCATTGAGGACATTCTTGCCTCTTTGGGAGGTGCGAACTTCTTTTCGTCCTTGGACCTGAAAGTTGGTTATTGGCAAATTCCGATGTCCGAAGAGAGTATTCAAAAACGGAATTCACGTGTTTTCTAGGCCTGTGGAACTTTCGAAAAATGCCATTCGGCATCTGCAATGCGCCATCAAAGTTTCCGGAATTGATGAACAAAGTGTTGTCCGGAATTCAAAATCAGTTTGCAACAGCCTACATCGATGACATAATCGTATACTCGAAAACGTTTGACGAACATCTGGCCCATCTTGAAGAAGTTTTCCGCCGACTACGACAAGCGAAATTGAAACTAAAACTTTCGAAATGTGACTTCTTGAAAGAAAGAGTACAGTACTCGGGACACCTAGTGTCAGCCTCTGGCATCAAGCCAAACCCTGAGAAGGTCGAATAAATTCAACATATGGCAGCCCCAACCAATGTCAAGGGAGTCCGCTCATTTATCGGTATGTGTTCATACTGCCGTCGCTTCATTCCCAACTTCAGCAAAATCTCAACGCCGCTTATAAACCTCACGAAGAAACATGCAAGATTTGACTGGACAGACGAGTGTGAGCATGCTTTCGAAACCCTGAAACAAAAATTTGCTTCCGCACCCGTACTGGCATATCCCGACATCACGAAGGAGTACAAATTATACACGGATGCTTCCCAAGAAGCGATTGGAGCCGTGTTAGTGCAGGAACACGGAGACGATGAAAGAGTGGTACAGTACCTGTCGAAACAATTGAACGAAACACAACGTAAATGGCCGGTTGTACAGAAAGAAGACTATGCCTGTGTTTGGGCTGTACAAAAATTACGTCAATATTTGCTTGGATCGAAATTCACCATTCTGACCGATCACCGTTCACTTACCTTCTTGAACCTGTCAGAAATGAAGAATCCAATGTTGCAGAGATTGGCTACCATGCTTTCAGAGCACAACTGCGAAATAATATATATTAAAGGAAGCAAGAATGTTGTTGCAGGCCATCTCAGTAGAATGCACGAATCTGACCAAGCTGTGAATGTCATTGATTCAGACCATGTTCCAATGGGTGATCTCCGCTACACCGAATTCAGAAAACCAGAGGAAGAGCTGAGCAGAAAGGAAAAATTTAAGGACGTACTAGTGAAATGGGAAAATATAGAGAAACTTCAGAATGGAGATGAGGAAATAGCAAATATTCGAAAAATCAGAAATGACAAAAATCACGCAGATTATCGGTACATCGTTTTGTATTACATGGAATTGTACAGACTAATTTACAAAATTAGCGACGGACCTCGCTGTGGACCATTTCCAGGCCTACAACTATGCGTGCCTAAATCCTTGAGACAGGAAGTATTGAAGGAGATGCACGAAGATTTCTTTGCAGGACACATGGGACTCGCGAAAACATACGAAAGCCTTAAATTAAGATATTATTGGAACGGAATATGGAGACACAGTGGCCTACCTCATGTCTTGCATGCCTTGCACAGGATGCAGAGCCAAAGCAGCCCCAACCCCGATGCAGGTTATGCCAGTACCTCACTATCCCTTTGAAATGATTGCTATCGACACATGTGTACCATACCCAGAAACGCAAAAAGGTAACCGTTACGTCATCACGATCATTGACTTGTTTTCCTCTTGGTCGGAAAGTTTTTGCACTAAGCGAAAGGATGCTCATACCGTCGCGAAAATCCTTATGGAAGAAATCATTTCACGCCACTCATGTCCACGCGTAATACTTTCGGACTTAGGAACAGAATTTAGAAATGCCGTTGTAGACGAGCTGGAAACCTGTTTGAATATTCGCCATATCACCACCAGTGCGTATAGGCCGCAAAGTAACGACCGCTGCGAACGCTACCATCGATGCCAAAACGACATATTAGCAAATACAATCAACAAAAATCAAGATGATTGGGACACAAAAATTCCCGCCACTCTTGCCGCCTATCGGACCGCAAACATTTGAAGCTCTGGAACCATTTCGCCATTCTTCACACTGTACGGCAGAGACCCCGTTCTCCCCTTGGACAATTTGCTCCAGCCTAAAATGAAATATTACGGAGAAGACTATGGCCCAAAAATGTTGTCTAATTTACATGAAGCATATAGCCATGTAAAAACTCACATCGTTGAGAGCCATGAGAGGAATCGTGAGTACGCTGACCGCAAAGCCAAGGTGCGAAATTTCAAAATTGGAGATCCCGTATATTATTATGACACAACGGTGCTACCTGGCACGTCGCTAAAGTTCTCGTTGCCGTGGAAACCGTACTTTCGGATTATCAAGCAGACTAGCCCAGTACATTATGTGATCAGAAATCAGACCTCCGGTAAGAACCGGTTGGTGCATGCCCAGAAACTACAGCTAGCCGACGCGAACACAGCATGGGAACCCACCAAGGACCAAGAAGAAACCGTAAACCAGGAATATTTAGAGAAAACCTCAAAAGTAGATGGTACCACCCCTGAACGAGTACAGCCTTCTAGGTCAGCCAAACGGGCCGAGGCCAGCCCTGCCCTGATTACAGTCCCTGTGAGGATTGGCCCATGGACGTATGCAGCCCACAGAGAAGAAAGAATGATGAAACCGCTGAGTTGACAGAGCCCATGCCTGTCTCGGTGCAACCACCGCCGGTCGAATCTGACCTGCCGGAAAGATCACCTCTCACCCATTCAGCAGATGCAGCTGAGCCCTCACCGGTATCAAGTGATACCGAGACAGACATTCTTCTGTCTGAACCAGTTCATAAAAACAAAAGGCCGTTGCCGTCGACTAGTGAGTCAGACGACGATGCCCATTTTCAAAAAACAACCCAAACCACCTTCCCACCCCTAAAATTCCCAAACCCTTAAAATAAAATTTTAAAACCTTAAAAATTCAAAACCAGAATAAAAAAGTATTTTTTAAATTAAAAAAAAATTTATAAAAAAAAAATTTGAAGGACTCAAGGGAGGCACCACCGAAAAGCCCTTTAAATGAAATTTTTTTTTAATTTTATTCTTCATTTAAACCTCAAATTAAATTTAAATTTTATTATTCTTTTATTTTTAAAATTATTTTAAAGGGGTTTTAATTAAACTTGTTATAACTCCTACCTTTTTAACCTTTTTGCTTTTTGAAAATTTATAAAATAAAAAAAATTTAAAAATTAAAAATTATAATTTTTAATTTTTTTTTTAATAATTAAATTTAGATAAAAGGTTGTATGTGTTTGAGGGTGTGGTTTTTTTTAGCGTTTAATTATTTTTTTAATTTAATTTTTAACCAAAAAGGGGGAAAAGGATAAACGGTAAAAAAATTATTTTTTTATTTTGGTTTTTTTTGGTGTGGGTGGTGTGTTTGTGGGGTAATTTTTTTTGAATTATATTATTATTTTATTTTTTTTTGTGTGTTGTTGTGTTTTTTTTTGTGTTGTTTTATTTTTTAATATTTTTTAATTTTTATTTTTTTTTTTTTATAATAAAAACACCCCCCTCTTTTTTTATTTTTTAACAACAACCCTAAAAACCTTCCATCCCCCCCGGGGTATTAAATTTTTCCTGCGCATCGACAGGAGGGAAAAGGGGGAGGGGGGGGGGGGGGAGGCGGGCTCCCACGGGACCCCGAAAAAGGGGGGCGGGGGGGCCCCCCCTACGCCTAAGGAGAGGAAGGAAAGAAAAAACAACCCCACCACCCGCCCCCCCTTTTTTCCGTCTGGCCCGTTTTCTATTCGTTTGGTTTTTTGGTCGTCGGCGGGGGGCCCCCCCCAGGGCCCCCCCCCCCTTTAACCCGGGGGGGGGGGGGTGGGGGGCGCCGCCCGCTACGGGGGGGCCGCGCCGCCGCTAAAAGCGCACACAAACACCAACAGAGAAGGAGGGGCGCCCCCGGGCCCCCAAAAAGCCCCCCCCCCCGCCCGTGGGGGGGGGGGGGGGGGTTAATAGGGAAGCTTAGGGGGGGGGGGGGGGGGGGGACCCGAAGGTAGTGTTTTGGTTGGCTTTCCGTTCCCCCCCCCCCCCCAACCGAACCCAAAAAAAATTTAATTTTTTTTTATTTTTAGGGGGGGTGGGGGGGGGCGGGGGCTTGACCCCTAACCAAGCCAAACCGCGTTAGGTTCGGTGGGTTAAATACCCCAATCTGGGGGGTTGGGGGGGGGAACCTTTACCACCCCCCTCCCCCCCCAGGGGAGAAAAATTTTTAGAAGAAGGGGAACTCTCTCACGAAGCCGTTTCTACAGTGCGCGCGCGACTGTGATCGACGAAAATATGTGATGTAAATCGTATGTGAGTGTCGTGTAGTAGGAACATTGTTTAGTTTACTAACATGGATCAGTGCCTGGGTACCCTTAAAGACCCCTAGACTAACCCGCGTAGGACTGTGTGTAATCGGAACTTGTGTTAATTTGTTGTCGTATCGTGAGTGTTTGTTGATTCGTGTGTGATTGTAGACGGCCGTGATTTGTCTGAGTGGAGCTCAGAATTAATCTGTAAATTGAATTCGATCTTCGGACCTAATTTTGTGATGTAACAGAGTTTCTATAAAATTGCTCTTTTGGCTGTCCCGTAACTGTAAATGATGTCACCCCGTAAGCCAGCCGACCGTAAATGTACCGTAAATGTACCGTAAATGTAACGCTTCACGATCCTGAGCCAGCTGGCGGCTCGCTGCCGGTCCGAGCCGCGGCAGAGACCGGACGTCGGGTCATAGTCCAATTCTCGGCCGACGCGGCCGCACCTAGTCAGCGTTTATTCGCCGTCTGCTGCGTAGATCCTGGAGCCGGCGGCCGTGTGTTCTACCCAGCCGGAGAGTCGTCTCTGAGCAGCCAGGCGACGCGGTTCTGTAACGCTGGCGGCCATGCGTTCTAAATTAATAACCCATTTCGGCCTTAAATTTAACGTTAGGAAATATCACGGTCGTTCGTCGGCGCGGAACATTCTATGTAAGAGTTATCTGTTGTTCGACTGTTGCCATTTATTCGCCGCTGCACAATACAAATAGAGCAGAGAGCTTTGGAACTTTACGGCCGGAGTAACGCGAACGCGAGTCCTACTAGTATATCACGTGACCGATATAGGAGCTTTCCTATACTTCCCAGAGGGGCGCAGGTTCCAAATTCCATGAGGACATGTCCCTGAATCCGCCGACCATCCCTGAATCCGCACGACCATCCTGCAGGGCACGAGTTGACGCTCAGGCGGGGGTGTTGCTTTATATACTTTCGAGGGGACAAGTGCCACATCAGTGTTGGCTTTGCCCCCGCCAATAATATAAAGCTTTACCATGGGACCCTATGGAGTGTGTTCCCGCAATCAATTTGGGCCTGCCGATTGCCTTCATGCATTTTGCCCTCTCCCCCCCCCTCCCCTCCACCCGAATAAGTTTCAGAAATCAACATCCGTGCGCTCAAGACTTCCTCTTTAAGTGTAGTTCTTTCTATCAGCCCGGGACCTCTTCGGAGGGCGTAGCCGAGAGGGCAGGCGTGGATCCAGGATTTTTCATGGAACGGCATGTTTGGGGCCACTGGATGAGCCCCCAGGGGTGCATTCAGCTGAAAATTTCGAAAGGGGCGCAGTCGAGGGTCTTGGAAGGGAGACTTCGGCTGCAAATTCAAGGGGATGCACTCAATGATTCTAAGGGCACATTTAGCTGAAAAATTAGAAAGGGATGCATTCGAGCCTCGCTGTATGTCCACCTTTCCTCGTAAGATGGACGCCACCTTGCCATGAGCGGACACATGTCCCCTGTGCCCTCTGTATCTGTCTCTGCAATGGGATGAACGGCAGGGACGCGGCAAGTCGGTATGCAGGCTTAATGGGGAATAGATGATATGGTTTTTGCTTGATATATGCATATATATCAAGCTTTCAAAATGGTAAAATTGTTACTTTTCGAGTTTTTGTTTCTTCTAATGGGTGGAGCGCACCGATAAACGTTGTTTTAAGTAAACTTTGTCGCATAAAATTGCTTACTTTAGACGGAATCTTCGATTTTGACTGTAATGGGGCAATATGGAAAACAAATAAGTACTCAAAAACACAAAAATCAGAACGTCCTCTGGTGTGTGTTGTTGCGTCTCTGAAGCAAACGTTGAAATGTATATCCAATTATCATTATCCGTTAAAGCGTAGCGACTGGTTGAACTTTTTGTAGGTGACCTCACTTGACCTTGACTAACTCGCTAACCGTAGATGACATGACCTAAAACTTTTCACATAACAAGTCTCAAATTGATCTGGAAAAAGTACACCAAATTTCTGGCGCGCTGCTGCGCGCCGTTTTCCACCATCCGCGAAAAAACGGTCGTGGTTGGGGAGGGGGCGGAAAACGACATCCCTAGACGTTGCGGGATAATTAATACTTACCATTCGACCTATCTCCACTACACTAAACTTAATGCATACCATTCAGTCTATCTCCACCACGCTCAACCCAATACGTACCTAACCTGGTCGCCTGCCTGATGTTCAGCACAGTTTCTTGATCGTTCCCGACGTTGTAACATCTGATGTCCCCCAGACTCTGGTTGACACCGAGGTGAACTTCCAAATAACTTGTTTGTCCTTGCCGGGACCGAAAATGTGTATGGACTGTGGTTATGTCAGGAATGTCCTCTGAAACCAAAGTGACACAATTATCAACGGCAGGTGAACGCACTCGGTGATGATGCTATGCAATGCAGTTGTTGTATTCCTCTTGGTGTTGCTGACGGTTCGGCGATTCGTGATCAGAAAGGAATAACTTGAGTTCAGTCGAGTTTGTTAGTCAATCTGGATGTTACCTTAGATAGGCTACAATGGAGTTTAATGACCAATAATGCATTCTCGTTATTCTCTGTCAGGCTATTGCACCAATGACTTCCTCCTAGCTTTGGCACTGCAGCATGTTTTACTGTCCACATACTACGCCGGTCAACTGCAACATCCCAGCGACGTTTGTTCTCGTATGGATATAATAATGCAGCTAATGGCATGGCATAGTAGCTCCACCTTCGAACGTTAGAGGCATCTCAAACGTTTGTTCTTACCACCGTTGGTTAACGTTTGAGGCCAGGTAATACAGGTTGAATGTTTGGATGCATCCAGATTGCGTGCGTAGCTTTCCACCGTCGATGGTAACATCAATGGAACATGACTCGCTAGCAAAATTATGTAAATGAAGACTTCGTCTGGAGCAATGACCTGTACAAAGGTGATGATTACTACTAAGCTCAATATTAAGTATCAAGAAGTACATGATAAGGTGATGAAGAGGACGATTTCCGAAAGAGATTGTGGCCGGAAAGGGTAGTGGATGTTGGTAATACAAGGTTCTCTTCTTGTTAGGAAATTTCCGAACAAAATTATGTCATGCTTTATCAGTTGTCGAAGGATTCTTCCCGTCCCAAATACGAGGGAGACTTCAACTGAAGAAGGCCCTGTAGGCGAAATATATTAAGTTTATGATATTTAACATTTAAATGGACACTTCGAAATACTTTTGAGCATACAACGCCATTGATATCGTATATATAACAATGATGTTCAGGTTAACACCACGAACCCTAATCAAGAATAAAAACAGAAAAACAAAACCCGGGTGTTAATGAACATTGTGGTGGTAACGATGCATGCCATTGGGACTGAAATTCGTGTGCAGCTTTGCAAATAAACTCCAAGATAATCACTTGCCCTTCATAGCAGCTCGTTTTTAGACTCTAAAACATTCGTGATACATGCGCTTTCGATACTTTCGAAGGAATATCTACGTGATCTAGCCTGATGTTGACAATAATCTCACTACCCTATAAGAATAAACATGTCACGCCATCATGTGGCTTTTGGTTGTTCAAATATGTCAGCTACCAAACAGAGTTATATTTACTTACAGTTACCAAAGGATGAAAAAGTATCAATAGGAAAAGTCGTAGGTTGACGTAGGCATCTGACCTGGGGACAAATTATTGTATTTTGTTTTTATTCAGTTATCTATATTTCCGCTCCTCTTAAGGATGTCACGAACTACGCATTGGTTAGGTTATGATAAATTTCCCAGTGTAAAAAGAAAGAATATCTTGAGACCAGGCGTGATCTGGTTTTATCATTTAGTTTTTGTAGCCTTCAACTCTATTTTGTTCGCGCAAAGTGCGATCATTACTTGTAGGGAGTTGTTTCAAACCTAAATACTATGCACTGAACTACTTCGGAATTTCCTCAGAAAACGGAACGCATGGGGGTAGAATTAATCGCCGGGCCAAGAATGTTAGACAACCGTTGGCCAAGAGGCTGCCACCAAAGAACTCATCAGCTCACTGAACACTGTTATTCACCCTAGCTGTTCGACGGCATGCGCTCACCAGCAGGCCAGTCGCCAGCTTCAGGACCACCATCTTCGCTCCGTCCCGAGAGACACTCACCGATGACGTGTGGACTGGTCATCTTCAGGACCACCATCTTCGCTCCGCCCCGAGAGACACTCACCGATGACCTGTGGACAGGTCAGCTTCAGGACCACCATCTTCGCTCCGCCCCGAGAGACACTCACCGATGACCTGTCGACAGGTCAGCTTCAGGACCACCATCTTCGCTCCGCCCCGAGACACTCAACGATGACCTGTGGACAGGTCAGCTTCAGGACCACCATCTTCGCTCCACCCCGAGAGACACTCACCGATGACCTGTGGACAGAGCAGCTTCAGGATCACCATCTTCGCTCCGTCCCGAGAGACACTCACCGATGACATGTGGACTGACAAACCGCAGTGCCCTGGCCGACAGACTCCTGCGGACGCTGAATACACCTCTTCTGAAGCTGGCGGACAGCGGTCGGTTGTGCTGGACCACGGTGAGCAGCAGGAGTGCGCTGGAGAACTTGGACGGGTGCGGCAGTCGAGCGTCGTGGACGGCCGCCAGGCAGAGGTCCGAGTCCTGCGGCCACGACCACACTGTCACCGGTCACTGGTCACTGGCCGTTCTCACACCTGTCACCGGTCACTGGTCACTGGTCACTGGCCGTTCTCCCACCCGTCACCGGTCACTGGTCACTGGCCGTTCTCACACCCGTCACCGGTCTCTGGTCACTGGCCGTTCTCACGCCCATCACCGGCCACTGGTCACTGGCCCTTCTCCCACCCGTCACCGGTCACTGGTCACTGGCCGTTCTCACACCCGTCACCGGTCACTGGTCACTGGACGTTATCACACCCGTCACCGGTCACTGGTCACTGGCCGTTCTCCCACCCGCCACAGGCCAATAATGGTCACTGGCCGTTCTCACACCTGTCACCGGTCACTGATCACTGGCCGTTCTCCCACCCGTCACCGGTCATTGTTCACTGGCTGTTCTCCACTCGTCACCGGTCACTGGTCACTGGCCCTTCTCCCACCCGTCACCGGTCACTGGTCACTGGCCGTTCTCACACCCGTCACCGGTCACTGGTCACTGGCCGTTCTCACACCCGTCACCGGTCACTGGTCACTGGCCCTTCTCCCACCCGTCACCGGTCACTGGTCACTGGCCGTTCTCGCACCCGCCACAGGCCAATAATGGTCACTGGCCGTTCACACACCCGTCACCGGTCACTGGTCACTGTCCGTTCTCCCACCCGTCACAGGTCACTGGTCACTGGCCGTTCTCACACCCGTCACCGGTCACTGGTCATTGGCCGTTCTCCCACCCGTCACCGGTCACTGGTCACTGGCCGTTCTCCCACCCGTCACCGGTCACTGGTCACTGGCCATTCTCCCACCCGTCACCGGTCACTGGTCATTGGCCGTTCTCACACCCGTCACCGGTCACTGTTCACTAGCCGTTCTCCCACACGTCACCGGTCACTGGTCACTGGTCACTGGCCGTTCTCCCACCCGTCACCGGTCACTGGTCACTGGCCGTTCTCCCACCCGTCACCGGTCACTGGTCACTGACCATTCTCCCACCAGTCACCGGCCAATAATGGTCACTGGCCATTATTGGCTAGTGACCAGTTGTCCCGCCCATCACCGGTCAATGCCTGAGGTGCCTCCCGATATACACACCTTAAGCCGTATCTGATATAGTTATGAAACTGGTATTCTGGCACGAAGTTGAAGAGAGGAAGGCAGGAACAGTCACTTACTATCACGATCCTATTGCAAAACGTTAAGAAGCGACAGGCGAAAAATCACCGGGGGGTGGACGAATTCGCCTCCCCTCTATACCGGAACAGGGTTAAACTAGGTACCTGTTAAAATAGCGACTCGTTAAACTGGAATCTAAAGCATGCACCTTCTGCACATCTTAAGCTAGGGCCCTGGCCTGCTATCATAATTCGTGTTGCATGTGTTTCGTGTATAATTCCTTGTTCACTCATCTTTCACGTCTGACTGTGTCTGCATATGGCATGGGCTGTTAATAAATGATGTTTAAATATACACCTAACAGCCGCATTGGGACGAGTTCATGGCCTGACTTTTACCGGCCATTGCTCAGGTATCCTATGCAACTGGAACTGAATTGTGTTGCGAAATATGCACTGCGAGCAATGCGACGAGCAATGCGAAATTGCTCGTCGGAGGGTATGCATATGCATAAATTTATAGTATATATATTTTTCCTAACAAAATCCGCAGGATGAGAAAGAGGAAGATGAGAAATTCAACTCCTTCGACCACGAGGGCTATCATTCTCTTTTCACCACATTTGCCTACTCTTTCTTCCGACAGTTTGGAAATGGCCAGGGCTGGCCCAAGATACTTTAATGCAAACACTGAGCCAAATGCTCGTCAAGGGCGATTACGTATTGCAGTAACGCTTGAATGACGCCATACATGCTAACCATACCATACTGAACACATCGGTACCAGTCATGCTCACCATGCGAAACTGAACACATCGGTACCAGTCATGCTCACATGCGAAGCTGTACACATTGGTACCAGTCATGCTCACCATACCACACTGAACATATCGGTATCAGTCATGCTCACCATACCACACTGAACACATCGGTACCAGTCATGCCCACCATGCAAAACTGAACATATCGGTACCAGTCATGCTCACATTCGAAACTGAACACATCGGTACCAGTCATGCTCACATGTGAAACTGAACACATCGGTACCAGTCATGCTCACCGTACCACACTGAACATATCGGTATCAGTCATGCTCACCATACCATACTGAACACATCGGTACCACTCATGTTCATCATGACATACCGATCACATCTAAATGAGTCATGTTCACCATACCCTACTGGGCACATCGGTATCAGTTATGCGCACCATACTATGCTGAACGCTCTGGTGCCAGTCAGAACGGAACTCCACACACCGACAGCAGTCATCCTCACCAGACTGTAGATGCCGGTGCCGTACACCAGGTGGCCGTCACTGCTGTTATTCAGTGCTCGTCGCACACACCCTCCTGGCAGGTGACACTGCAGGATCAGAACGGTCACGGTCACGCACCCTTCTTGGCAGGTGACATTGCAGGGTCAGAACGGTCACGGTCACACACCACTCCAGGAAGGTGACACTGCAGGGTCAGAACGGCCACGGTCACCCCCTCCTGGCAGGTGACACTGCAGGGTCAGAACGGTCACTGTCACGCCCCTCCTGACAGGGGCGACGCTGCAGGGTCCAGAGTGGTCACGGTCACACACCCCTCCTGACGGGTGACATTGCAGTGTCAGAACGGTCACCCAGTGTCAGAACGGTCACGGCACACACCCCTCCTGAAAGTGACACTGCAGGGTCAGAACAGTCACAGTCACACCCTCCTAGCAGGTGACACTGCAGGGTCAGGTGGTCACAGTCACACCCCCTCCTGACAGAGTGACAGTGTGCAGTGTCAGAACGGTCTGAGCACACACCCCTCCTGGCAGGTGACACACGAAGTCAGGGCAGTCACGGTCGCACCCTTCTTGGCAGGTGACACTGCAGGGTCAGAACAGTCGGTCACACACTCCTCCTGGAAGGTGACACTGCATGGTTAATCAGTCACATTCGACCAGTAATACATTTGCAATATCATTAGGCACACGCGTAGCATTATTTCAAAAGATGATTATCGTCGAACTGTATTCGCCCGCAGGACATATGCTAATTTGATGAATGCCCTATTTATGGCCATGCTGGTGATATTCAGACCACTGCCCTCGTCCAGTGTGTGAAATGGAGCGTTTCCACCGGTTGTATCTTCGTTTGTCATCATGCGTTTTGCCGTGAGGCAAAAACGCCACGGACCGGCCATCATTCCCGCTGAGCTGCGGATGTCAAAGCATTGCCGCGCTGATGAGATTCTAACTCGCCTCTCCGGACAAGACGTCCTGGTAACTGCGGTATTCAGGACGACAGAGTGAGGCCCATGTTAAAGCACATGCTGTTCCTCTAGCCACCTGATCAACGATCAGCCATTATCCAATCACATGACCAGACGGTAGCCATCTGACCAGACGGTAGCCGTACAGGTCAGATAGGTAGCCATCTGGCCAGACGGTAGCCATCTGACCAGACAGTAGCCATCTGACCAGACGGTAGCCATATGATCAGACGTTGGCCGTCCGTCAGACACGTAGCAAATCCGCCACCTGAATAACACACCCCGAGAGGCGTAATCAGCCGCCATCCGCATAAGCTACGACGAGGTCAAAGCCAGCCCTTACACAACTATAGTCACTTATCCATCAACAAACTTGAAGTAGAGGCCATCACGTCCATATGGTCCCCATTGCTCCGAAAAGATCACGAGTTGGCTGAATATTACACTAGGGTTTTAATTCTTGATCCAGATACCTCAGTTTAAGATTTCACCAGCGCGAAAGTTCCAACAAAAATTGCGGTTCCGAAGGACGTTGTACAAACCATCCGCTTCGGCTCAAAGTCAAAACGCCTGAAGTGACTAACCGACGAAACAACTGGTCAGGAATGTTGCGTCTCACCTGATGGGGACAAAGTCAGAATATGCGCCATGTTCGCAAGACTGTCTTCAGTCTATAAACGCAACACATAATGGAGCCTTTTTCGTTACGTTGAATCGGTGATTCTCCTTCATGAATAATGCTTTTAAAGGTCAAGAAAATTAGATGCTGAAGTAAGAGGACGTCTGATATCCACCTCCACTGCAGCATGTTGTTGTACTTTTGCAGCAGCATATCATCGAATACTCAACTGTGCTCACTCAGTTTCTTCAGAGAAAATCAGGGCTATCTCCCGTGTCGATTCCCACTACTCACCAGACTTATTCAAACAGCACGCAAACAAGATGTTTAAGGCCGGGAAGGAAATATTAAATTAAATTTACAAAGCTTTAATTTTGCATTAATATCAAGTTCTTCCCTCGACATGGTGTCCGCTTCAGATCCACTCTCGCTGGACCGATACGGGAGGAGATCTTCCGGCCCTCTTGCCTTTACGATCTACGTATGCCGGGATGAAATCCAGAACGCATCGTTTTAAAGCTCTGGTCATGGCAAACCTGAAGGTTACCTTAGCTTGTGTTTTGTTTGAATAATGAGGTCACCGGATGTCGTATTACTTCAAAATATGGGCCATGAATTAAGTCCCACGAAATTACTAGGAAAATACAAAAAAATTGTGACATTGTTCCCGGGAATTAACATAGATGAATGCATTGGTATCGATCAGGTGAAAAGGTCAAGACAGGACAGGCGAGGTCAAGGTCAGTATCCGACGAAACCAACTTCCGAATTGTATAGCATTTAAGAGTCATAGGAAAATGTCGCTGGGGAAATCAATATAGTCCACGCTCATATCACATCTGATCATCTGATACCACTATTGTCGGCCATGCTAAAGGTAGCTAAAGGTCATAATTATTTCAACCTATCCTGACCTTTAGGCCTGGTCTAGTCATATTACCTTTACCTTGATGAATTATCTGCAAGAAATATGAATATATGTACGTCTTGGGTTCTTCCAACTTGGAACCACACAAGCAAAATATTTTGTATCAGTTCAATCAGAAAATTATCAGATCCAGGTCAGATCATGTCATGGACCGAGTCAATGAAGTTCAAGCATAGATATCTCCGGAACATTTCCTTTTAAAGTACAAAATTGTGTTCCAAGAATAGGTGGCATGATACTAGGAACATTTTTGTAAGCTATCCAGCTTCTGACCTCGTGATT